>OU696529.1:127452887-128052887 GCA_916048285.2 Bellardia pandia
AAGCCAATGTCACAGATATGGTGGTTGACGAGGACATACACTGATTCGAACTGAATGATATTTGACAAATAGTCTGAGCTGTAGTTGATTTACCTAACTTGTGCATTTAATTGAAACTCTAATTCGAACTAGATTCAAAAGGTAAAACTATGACCAGTCAATTATCGCCACATCTCCACACATTAAGCATATTAAGCATTAGAAATTATTAGTACAGGTATAACCCGAGCTCACTCGGCCAAGGCATCTCAACTCAGCAACCAGTGCTGTTACAACAACAACAAGAACATTAGCAAAGATAATTGAGCTTTGTGGAATCTACTGTCTTAGTGAATTATATGACGTCTTTTGAATCGCGATCAGTACTATCAGCACGTATAAAAAGATAGGTAGGAGATCTAAGGAGTAGTTCTAGTATATTATATACATACATATTAAACATTCAGCAGAAGTTTAAAGGGATAGACATAGTCAAATAGGTAGTCTTAGAATTTCATAAGGACCAGAAATATGGGTATACGAGTATTTATAAAGGGATCGACATGAATGGAAATTTCAATAAATCTTTAATTTTTTACTGTAGACTTTGATTTAAAACATATTTAATATTTAAAAATGTAGAATCAGAACTATATGCGAAACGAGGTCGCAGACATTGAAGGGGTGTTTAAGCGTATCTGGTTGATATTTCATGCCTGTTAAATATTTAGCTTGAAAAATAATGTGGTAGATTTATTAAGTATTAAAATACTTAATTAATATTTGATTTTATTTACTTATGTATATGTAGGTAGCATTTGCTGGAAACATACAAATGCAACTTTATAGTTTTGACAACATGCAAACAATATTAAATATATTTTTTTTTTATTAAATTGCACAGAGAAAAACACTCAAGCCAAAATACACACACAAAACATTAAACAAATCACAATTTAAATTGTTAATAATTACAACAAAAGATTTAATGAACAAATAAACACAAGTAAAATATACAATAGGAAACAATTTATTAATAAGTATATTTGCTTATAAAAATATTGCTAAATAAAAAAATAAATATTTAAAAAACGAATGCAAATACGCACGACCCGAGTCTATACTATTTGGTCCTAACACTATCCAAATGTAAATTATTACATTTAAATAGCCTATAATTCACAGTTTTGTTTCGCAACTTCCTGTGTAATAAACCGTTTTGCCCTTCCGAGTCTTAACAGGAAATCACAAAGTAACTTCTTTCCGACTCTACCCAAGAACCTATTTGTTCTTGTATACCGCTTCTAATGCACATAAATTTAAAATCGAAATATCGGTATTCCTCATAAATGTTAGGGTCCCAAACTCACGCCTCAGAATACTGTTTGGAAAAATCAGTGAACCAGAATCCGCTCTTAACATTGAACTCTATGAAGTGTAAAACAAAGTTCATATCCTATATCACAGCCGGCAGTATAAATACTTTGAAAATGACGAATTCTGAGCCAATAAAGCGCACTTTTTAATTTAAAAAAAAGTGCCGCTATAGCACACCGATTGCTCACCGAATTTTATGGTGAATGTGTTCTGTCGATTTCAATGTATGTGAGATGGTTTTTGCGGTTCAGAAGAGGTGATTTTTACAAAAAAATATAATGATCACCTAGGACAGTTTGAAGACTAAGAATTGGAGGGTCCTCTCTTTAATGAGCTGCTAAAATCTGGCCAAACCATTACAGGAAACCTCTACCGAATGCAATTGATTATTTGTAGGCGAGCATTGGCCGAAAAACGCCCAGAATATGCGGCCAGACATTAAAACGTAATATTCCATCATGACAACACTCGGTCACATGTTGCAATACCTGTTAAAAACTATTTAGAAAGAAACGGTCGAGTAGTTTTGCCTTACCCGCCCTATAGTCCAGACCTTGCCTCGTCAGACTACTATTTGCAGAACTCTCGCTCTTTCTCTCTCTTTCTCTGGCATATGCTTCACTTCAGAATAGGTTATTCGAAATTGGCTAATTCGTTGTTGCCCTAACAAGATGAGCAGCTCTTTAACGCGGAATCCACATGTTACCAGAAAGAAGGCGAAAGGTCATAGCTAACAAAGGCCAATACTTTGAATAATAAAAATTTATATTTTACAAATGTTTCAAAATAAAACTAAAAATTTAAAACAATCCCGAATTTTTAAGTTATACACTCAATTAGTTTGAAATTTTGACCCGATTTGGCATCCTGTCATTATTTAAAAAGTGTGCTGGGCCCAAATTACCGCATTCGTGATCGAATGAGCTATCGTATCGAAAAGTGATTTCGATATCAAAATTATGATAAAATGTACTAAATTTCTTGCTCAATATCGAATGCCATAATCTCAAATAAGAAAATTACGATCAATTTTACACGATATCGAATGCGGTAATTTAACCCCTGGATTGGTATCAAATATATCAGTTCGACGTTATAAAAAAAATATATTTGACTTCCACATCAGTTAGTTCAACAATTTTGGGTTATTGTCTAAAGAAAGATAAAGCATATTTACGAGTGAAATTATGATTTTTAGTTTCTTTATAGCTTTTTTTAAATATTAACAATGTAGAGTGCTATAATCGGCTGTGCTGAATCTTAAATACCATCCATCTAAATACAAAGACAACACTGGACTTTGTAATAAGACATTTAAGTTTGTCCCAACCATCATCTGAGAAGAAGTGGCGCAATATAATTTTTAGCGATGAAACCATAATAAAACTGTTCGCTAATGCCAACGGCCAAAACTTACGTCGCACAGTGGCTGAAAATCGTTTTTCGTTGGCCAAAATTCTGTAACTTTTGAACCGATCAAAATATTGAAGTAATTTTTTTTTTAATGGATAGATATTTAGTTCAGCTTGGCTCAGTTTTAATTACATTAAAATTGATTGATGACTTTTTAAGGACTTCTAGGTCAAAGTTGAACTTTTGATTTTTTTTAACTTTTGGAGTGAAATATGGGTTTATTTTTTTTATTTACATATTAAAAAATTTAATATTTGGAACTTAATAATAATTATAATTATTTTTTGTGATAATGGAATTTTTTTAATGTTACACTCAAAAAAATTTTTACACTCAAAAAAATGTTTACACTAAAAAAAAATAGTAAAATTCACTGGAGATTTTGCTGTTACTACAGAAAAATGTATTCTTTTTTGCTGTCAGATTTGATAATTTTAAAAAACATTTTAAAAATAAAAACTGCAATAGATTTTATTTGCATTTGTAACAATAGTAGGTTCTATTTATTATTATTTTTAACCGACTTCAAAAAGGAGGAGGTTATCAATTCGAATGGTATGTTGCTTTTTTTATGTTTGTTCCACGATAACCATTTCTGAACCAATTTTAATTTTTTTGTTTGAAAGGGTTTGCTTGCAGGTGGGTCCCATTTAATTTTTATGAAGATCGGACGGACATACGGTTTTTTATTTACCGTTATCTATATTTTTTCTGTGCTTCTCTTATAAATTGTTGAATAACTTCGTGATTTATGAATCAATTTTAAAAATAATTTTTTTATTTGGAAGATATGGCTTGCAGAAAAATATATTTAAGGTAAAAAAAATTTCAATTTCAGAAATTGATTGAGATATATCGGGGATATATAGCATAAACCGATTTTTAAGAATATATCGAATATGGGTGTCAAAATTTAGCTCTGTTAATGGGAAAACATTATAGATTTAGCATAAACCGATTTTTTAGAAGATTAACAAGATTTTCAAAATTCTTTCTTTCAATCAAAAAAGTGCAACAACATTAGTTATATTAAACATTTTTGAAAATTAATCCAACATTTTATTTGGCTGAAATTTTGAAGTCGGGTTTTTTTTAAAGAATTATTTACTAATACTATGTTTTTCGTACTTAAATAACAATGAAGGCAATTATAATTATTATTCATTTGAAACAAATATGTTCTTTAGTAGTTTTTTGGCTTCTTCATCTAAATCCCGATGTTCCACTTTCCATTGATTTCGAATATTGGATATGAACGGATCTGATGTTGCCAATAATAAATTAAATAGATCTTCATTTGTGGAATTTCGTGAAATTTTTCTAGTATTTTGCTCTCTATAAAATCTGTAATCCTTGTTCCTTTTTTCCTGAGCCTCCTCTGATAGATCTCCAAGTGACACCAAATGATATTTAATGATATCTTCTCCATGATAAAGGATTTTGTGAACTGTTGCAGACATATTTCTCTATGGGTAGTTGGTTGTATATACTTTTGCAGTTTCCTTAGCATAATCTCCAAATTGTCTAGCGTCAATTTCTTCATTGCACGCAAGTACTTCTAGGATTATTTTAAATCTGAAAATAAGGTTTAAATCCACTCCTGTTATTTCAGATGCTGTTTCTGGTTCTAAAAAGAATCTTCGTGCGGTATTGTCATCATTTGTATTGCCTGACCCTTGTTTTGGCTGATCTATAATTAATCCAAATTTGCGATATTCATCTTGAACATGTTTCTTTTTTGAACTTCTTAACTCTTTGTTGGTTCCATTGTTTCTTATGGATCCTGAAGACCCGAAATCCAAATCATAACTGATTTTTAGTATATTTGATCCACAGTAAAAAGTCATGAAAAAATATGTGATGCTCTTGGTAGTCACAGCTAAATTCAAGTGCGGCCGAAAGGGTTAATATCAGGTAAAACTAATTAGTATCTCGCCAATATTGGGTTTTTTTTCTTTAGTGGTTTAATGTCGCGATTATTATTATAAAATTTTTTATGACTTTGGTTGACCCTAACAGTTGATAACAGGTATATTAGAAAGAGATCATATGTTTACTGTAGAACCTATTGTGATATTTTTATGACTTATTTTTTTTGCTAATCAAAACAAAGCCATAAAACCCTTTCCCAGGTATTATATTTAATTATTTTAGTTTTACGTAGTCTAAAGTAAAGAAACATAAACCTTTAGGCGAAAAAGTGAAAATTTAATACACCATTGTATACGAGTAATTATAGGGCTGTTTAAATTATCGTAATTTGAATTTTTTTAGAGTAATTTCATTAAAATTAAAAAAGTGTTCTACCGGCGGGTCGTGGCGGGTGCAAAAGTATATATAGGATTAAAGAAGACACTTTCACCTTTCTTCGGGTGGTATACGTTTCTTGTTCCCTTTTGTTCCCTAGAAGTTCTATTCCACTAAAGTTTAAATTTCAGAAAAATATAGTAGTTTCATAAATATTTCAGAACGCCCCTAATATTAAACGCTAGAGCGGTGACCACTTACAACAACTAAAGACTATAATCCTACCAACATTATAAAAAAGACCGCAGGCCATTATCGATGATAGCTTGCGAGTAGTAACCATTTATTTTTGACAAAAAACAAATAAAAAACACCTTTTTCTGAAATTAAAAAAACAGTTGAGTTTGACAGCATGCCACGCCCACAATTATTAATAGTTTAACCTAATTTTTTGGCTACCTTAATATGGATATATTAGGTCCAAAAAGGTGTACAAATTTTAAAAATCGGTGACAAAAAAAATTCGACTTTTGGCCAATGAAAAACGATTTTCAGCCACTGTGCGTCGCCCTAAAACTACCAAAAAAGCCTCAAGCACGGTGGTGGTAACATCATGTACTTATTATTTTGGCCATATGTGTACTATATACCTCGTTGGCTGTCAGATGAATATTTCTTAATGTTACACCACTTGTGGTGTTGGAGGGCATAATAAATAAATATAAATTTGTGTTTACATAAAATTGAAAAAACCTATTTGCTAACGGATTTTATGTAAACAATGCTTTATCTCCATTTGATGAAAACTTACAAAAGATAATATTTAAAATAAAAAAAAGCAATAAACGTGCAAAAAGCCAAAAATAAATAAATAAATAATTTAATTTAGAAACAATCACAAATCTGTATGTATGTATGTAGTATATTTAAAAAATTAGTTTAAGCAAACATTTTAACAAAAACCTTGTTTCAAATTCCAATACAAGTCTGAAAATCAAAATGTTTCAATTTACAAATGAAATTCATGGAACGTTGAAACTAATCTGCACAAGAACAATAAAATGTTACAAAGTACGAATATTAGCTGTTAATGTCAATGTTAATGTTAATGTTAATGTTTGGCTATTGTAGTTATTCTTAAAACCATGTTTATTTATGTATGTATGTATTTTTTAAATTTTCAATAATATTTTTTTTAACTAATAAATTGATAAATATATATTTTGTATTTTTTATTTTTTAGATTTTAATATTTAATTGATAAATTGATGCAGGTTCTAAAATGTCTGTTTTGAATGTTCAAGTATTGTTAGTGGTGGAATGTAAAGAATTATTTTAGTTTACCTGACTTAATGCTGATGGCATAGACTTCATCGTATGAATATTTACCGGCAATGATGGAATGCCAGTGATTCCACTTGTTCCACTCAACAGCTTATCAACGGCCGATGTGCCAATGCCACTTCCAGCCGCACCGTACACTGAGGCCGCCGTTATTGCATGACTACTTAGACTTGAGGAAATGCCACCGATAGAATTTGGCGCCAAGGCCGACATGGATGTTAGACCATGTCCGGACGACGTGGTACCCGCATGACTTGAAACCACACCAGTATTACCGGTACCACCGCCACCTATGCCACCGTTTGGTAGAGTGGAGGTTAAAGCGGACGTGTAACCACTGTAGGCACTACTGCCCATCGTCATCCCACTACTGCCACCAAGAACTGCTCGCTTATAACGATTCAGTTCTTCTTCAAGTTCTGTAAAATAAAAGTTCAACAATACAATACAATATCTACTGTGCCATGTTCTGTTTAATATGAATATTAAATATGAATATTAAAATTACCTGATTTTGATATGGTTTTAAATTCGCTATTTGTTGTATTCAATATGGAACTTGTGGGCATGGATGATGAATGACCAGCTGATGTTCTTGGATTCTCCAACTCGGCCAGAACTCGATTATCCTAAATATGAAATAAAACGTTTTTATTAATTTCCGTGAAGTTTAAGGTTCTTTTTTACATTTTTGTTAATGAAATTTTATGGTCTTCTACGCGGAATATTTAAAATACTTAGTTAAAGTTCATTGTGGATTTTGCAGGCTGCTGAATGAGTGCCATGATGGGAAACTGTCAATTGATTGTTCCTTTGAATTACCTAATTAAAACTTTCAGTTGAGGAGCTATATAGTGTAGCAGAGCTATAATTTGCTTACAGAATTACAGAATTTTTTAAAGCCTTTACTCAAGTGTAGTCGCGAAAAACAAATACTCCAGCTAGCATTTTTAATCGTAGAGGACACTTCTGCGATTGGAGCTGGCGATTAAATTAATTGTCCGCGATGTCGTATTCTGATCGCGGAAGTTTAGTGCAACGGGAGAAACTGTGTCATGACGGCGACTCTTCCATATGAGTCGTCTACGATGCGATGAAAGTATCATTTTTGAAGAGCTAAATACGATCGTCGAATGCAAACAATCTTCCAAAATGCTCGCCAAAATGCGTAAACGACGATTCACTCATCCAACAAACGTCCAAATGACTCCCAAAGCATCGTTTGGAAGCGAAAAATATAAATCTACTCTAACAATCGTTTGAACGACTGAAAAAAATAGAGTCGCGAAATGATTGCGCTCGTCAAACAATCATTCAAATGCTAGCTGGGACTGTAAAGGTAGAAAGTGCTAGATTGTGTATGCAAAAGACACACACACACAATTGTACTCCTATTATCCAGCATACCATTTTGATAGAGCTCCGAAAATGGAGTCAGAAAAGAGTCCAACAAAAGAGTATTTTAGGAGCGAAAGAAAAATTTGCTTGTTACTGTCCTGAGTCGGCACGCAGTATGATTCAAAAATTCCACTTAATTATGTGTGTACCAAAGCGTTGTTGTCCTGTTATTTGTGCTTTGGATAAAAAAAACATAGCTGTACCACACAAGAATGACAAAAACAAGATTACACAGAGCCCAAAAAAACCCTCATAAAAGACTGTTTTCTGACATTATTTAAGAGCTCTTTAAGAGCCCAAAAACCCCTCATAAAAACTCTTTTCTGACATTATCTAAGAGCTCTTTCTGACGGACTATTTTCGAATGTAATGATCCTCTTTTCTGAAGGTTTTCGTAGCAATAATGATTGTTTTTTGGGCTCATAAAGAGCGTTGACGATCCGAAAAATGTGTCAGAAAAGACTCTTTTCGGACTCATATGGCTTGCTGGGTAAAACCATTTTGGTACTTTTTCAATGCAAGCATGTATGAAAAGGAACTTTACGATGACCATCACTGAAATGTGTTATTTAAACTGTAAGTTAAGGGTGTTTACTTAAATTGTTTTGAGTGCATTTGAATTAATAAAGACTCGTTAATTTTGAACTAATTGACGCTTTTATTTTGCAGTTAAAAGTAATCCGGTAAAAAATCACTGTTAAAGGTTAAAGGTTAAAAATATAACACTTCACATGTTACGTGTTTCACATATGCATTTTTTTCTGAACTCATTATAAACCCTGATCGGGAGGTATTCCTAATAAAATGTACTTGCTAGATGCGACACTTCTGGTCAGCGGCTAAACTTTTGATGATAATATTTAATAAGTTAAAATCCCTCCAGAGAAACTAAAATGAGAAAAATGGCTCTTAAATCTATTTTTTTAATATGTTTATAGCGCTTTAAGATCGAACAAAAATTCTCATTTATCGCTATCACAAAACATTTAAAAACTTTAAGTGTAGATAATTTTGTTAACTGTCCACTTCTGGTCTTACAACATTTTTTTTTTTAGTCGATAAAAATTGTGGTGATAATGACCACTAATAATGTGTGTCGTGAGTTTAGAATGAAAACAGACAAAGAAAATAACATACATTAGCTAGAGATAAACGTGCCTGTTCAATTTTGGCCATGATGATGTCAATTTCAGAACCCTGATCATCACGATGGCCTATTGTGGGCGCCCAGGTAACAGATGTACTGGTACCCGATGTAGATGTGCCACTCGACGCAACATTCTGTCCCATACTCGTTACGCCGCTCGAACGCGATTGTTTTGTTTTCATGGCAGCCGATAATTCAATATGTAATTCTTCGCAGTGCACATTTTCCAAAGCAGCCTAAAGATAAATACAAAACGAAAGATGAAACATTTGTATTAACAGTACAAGAGTATATACATACATACATACATATGTATGTATGTACATAATGTATATATGTGCAGTATATAAATAAATAAATATAATTATTTAATTATAAACAAGATAAAACACCAACCTTTTTCTCTAGTTCTCTGGCACGAGATTGTAAATTTTCAATGGCTTCTATATCTTGACGACCGCCAGAACTGCTAAGATTACGAATTTGTGCCAAGGTTTCCTGTTGTAATACGAACAAATACAAACAAAAAAAAAATAATAATAAAAAACAGTTGCAGTTGCAGTTTCAGTTATTTCTGGTAGAAATTTCTTATTAATTAAATTCAATTGTATTAAATGCAATTAAACTAAATTATAAAAACGAATGCGAACGAGTGTATTTCTGGTTCAACTTACTTGATGTGCTCGTTCGATTTCGGCACGACGCTGTTCAGCATCGCGTAACTGTAAACTTATGGAGTCGAACATGCCGTTAGCTGTGGATGTATGATGGTGGTGCTGCTGTGAATGGTGCATTGTTTCGTACGGCATCGTGGACTATTTCTATTTTTAATGGCTGTTGTTTTTAGTTTCTGTTTCTGCTGCTGCACCTGCTGCTGCTGCTGCTATTGTTGCAAAGGCTGCAATGAATGGCAAACAAAAAATATTACGATTGTTATTTTTTAAGCTAGAATGGCCTAAATTTGTTTAATGTAAATAAAAATCCAATTTTTTAATTACAATATTTTTCCCGACGTTTCGTCGATTGTTTGTCGACTTTTTCAAGGGATTGTCTATTAAAAATTATGAAACAATAAAATAAATACAATGATGTAACACATAAACAATATAGACTTACAATATGAAATCTTTTTTTAAAACATTAAGAAGTCCTAGATGTATCCAGGAGTATATGTAATAAATTTTAATACTTAATATCTAGACTTTTAATATGTATAAGCTCAAGTGATGGCAACAATATAACTCGCATTAATGTTGTTCGTGTCTTCCTTCAAATTCATTGTTCTCTTAATTTTTTGTTGTATTCTAAGGCTTTCAAAATGCAAGCACTTATAGGGGACAAAAACACATACAAAATTTCAAGAGCAGATCCAACTGCCAAACTTCAAAAACAAAACAATACCATCATTGCGGACCTCTACAAAAATAATATTATTAATATAGGGGAGAAACGTAAACTTCTTTGTTCCGCAGCTACTGCACCTAGAATATACGGCTTACCCAAAATACATAAGGAAGGGACCCCCCTACGACCTATTGTATCGTCCGTGCAGGTACCATGTTACCAGTTATCAAAATACGTTGGTAATATTCTTAAAGTCATAATTTCTGACAAATACAATGTTAAGAATTCCATAGGAGTAAAGGGGCAACTGAGCGGCGTAAAAATGGACAATAATGAAATATTAATATCGTTTGACGTAATTTCACTATTCACGAACATCCCAATTCAGACGGCAATAAACAAAATCATGAAGAAATGGAATATTATTAAGGATCATACGAAGATGTCCAGCGCACAATTTTTAAAAATACTCAAATTCTGTCTATATGATAATAATTATTTTATGTTTGGAGAAAATATCTATACCCAAACTTTTGGTATGCCAATGGGGAACCCACTATCACCCACTATAGCAGATATCATACTTGACAACCTACTTGACGATGCAATTACAGAACTAAATGATAAGAATATTTACATTAAATATATCGCCAAATATGTAGACGACATTTTGGCGATAATTCGCATAGAAGACAAAGACACAATTCTGTCAATTTTTAACAAACAACACCCTAAGATACAATTTACAACTGAAATTGAGAAAAACGGTAAAATTGCGTTCTTAGACTCGAAAATTATACGCAGAAATAACGTGATTCTTTTTGATTGGTATTCTAAGGAAACATCTTCAGGAAGGTTAATGAATTACCACGCGACACAACCCAAGAATCAGATCATAAACACAGCAAAAAATTTTATTTCTAGGGTATACAACATAAGTGATACAGAATTTCATAATGAAAACAAACACATTATAACAAACATTTTAAAAAACAACAGCTTCCCCGCCAAACTCATATCTACATTGGTAGACAATACGTTTAAACAATTGGATAAGGACAGAAATAACCACAACAAATCTACAAACATACGAAAAGAAGAGGAAAAATTTTACAGTGTAAAATACATACCTGGATTAACCGATAATAATAACATACGGTCGTCAATAGAAACAAAAAACATCTGTTTTGCATACAAACCCAATTTGACATTAAGCTCGATTTTTTCTAGAGTTAAGGCGCCAATTAATAAACAACAACAAAGTAACATTGTATACGAATTACAATGTGAAGGAAATGACACACAGCAATGTGAGAAAAAATTTATATAGGAACAACAAAACGTACACTGGAGACAAGAATGGGAGAACACAAAATGGACATAATGCGGAAAAAAGAGACAACAGCACTGGCACAACACATCCTACATACTGGTCACACAATTAAGTTCGAAGATGTTAAAATTCTGGATAAAGAAAACAAAGATCGAAAGAGATACACAATTGAAAGCCTTAGAATACAACAAAAAATTAAGAGAACAATGAATTTGAAGGAAGACACGAACAACATTAATGCGAGTTATATTGTTGCCATCACTTGAGCTTATACATATTAAAAGTCTAGATATTAAGTATTAAAATTTATTACATATACTCCTGGATACATCTAGGACTTCTTAATGTTTTAAAAAAAGATTTCATATTGTAAGTCTATATTGTTTATGTGTTACATCATTGTATTTATTTTATTGTTTCATAATTTTTAATAGACAATCCCTTGAAAAAATCGACAAACAATCGACGAAACGTCGGGAAAAATATTGTAATTAAAAAATTGGATTTTTATTTACATTAAACAAATTTAGGCCATTCTAGCTTAAAAAATAACAATCTTAAATTCATCACTCTGGCCAAAGGAGAAAAAAAAAAAAAAAACTACAACAATAAAAAATATTACAATTTTATTACTCGTAAACCACAGGAAACAACAAAAAATCTCAAACATAAATTTTGTAATTTTCGAAGACACAGCTAGGAATATTATGGCCAAAATTTATATCCACACTCTTGCTACCAAAAAAATAAACAAGTTAAGAAAATTGTAACAGAAAACTGTCAATAAACTGGATTTAAACGAATTCACTTGCATGATATTTTTTGCTTCCGGTTTATGGTCGTATAATGTATAATGCCCATTTCAATGTTCTTAATTGGGCAAAATCTTTTCCATTTCAACTCTTTAGATTTGGTGTCTTTTTTCTTCATTTCGTTTTATGTTCAAGTTGACAACGTCACGTTCTAAGGCGCCTGGCGTGTTCTAACTAACTCCTGTGATGTTAACTACTTTAATATGAAACTTTGAACTTATACTATACTCAACATTTTGTTGGATTTACAGTTTATTATTCAGTTTTATGTGTGTAATATATAAAGTATTTAAATGTTTGTCATCGTTGGCATGTATTCCAGCTAAGATAAACATTTGTATTCATGTTGTTGCATGCTGAAAGTTGACAGGTTGCGAAGCAATCTGCTATACCTGCCAATTGTTTGTTTTTTTTTTATATTCCAAATAGTCATAAGCCAATTTACCTATATATTTCTGAACACAGGTTGAGTCCATGGACATTTTGATCGGGTTTCGCCTGACTATAGCTAACGTGAAGAGTACATGCCTCAACCATTATTACCAATCGATGCATGTGATTTTTCTATAGATTAAAAAGGAATGATATGATTATAAATATCATGCATTATAGCCATGAGATCTCTAGTTAAAGGTATTATCCACATGTTATTTTATGGCTGTTATTAGTAATGATGTTTGAAACTCTACAGAATACATACATACATACATATATAAAATGACTACCCAGCAAGCCATATGAGTCCGAAAAGAGTTTTTCTGACACCTTTTTCGGATCGTCAACGCTCTTTATGAGCCCAAAAAACAATCATAATTGCTCCGAAAACCTTCAGAAAAAAGGTTCATTACATTCAAAAATGGTCCGTCAGAAAGAGCTCTTAGATAATGTCAGAAACGAGTCTTTTATGAGGGTTTTCTTGGGCTCTGAAAGAGCTCTTACATCATGTCAGAAGAGAGTCATTGCAATTTTAATACAAAAAATTAAAAGTTCACATTTTTTTTAATTGGTTTTACTTAAATAAAAAGGGAATTCATTTACAAATAGACTAAATTAGAAATGGAAAATAATTAAATAAATTTTATTTACAGTAAAAAAAAATAAAATGGAATTCATTTAAATAAAATATATAAAAATGGAAAAAAAAATAATTTTTTAAGCAAATTTTTCTTTCGCTCCGAAAATGCTTTTTAGTTGGACTCTTTTCTGACTTCTTTTTCGGAGCGCTCTAAAAATGCTCTTTAGTTAGTTAGTCTGACTCCTTTTTCGGAGCGCTCCTAGAACGGTATGCTGGGTAATGACATCAAATTTATCACAGCGCCCTCCTTCGGTGGTATAGCATTGCAACGCCACCGAAGTAAAATAATTCAATAATGATGGCTAAAACTTAGGCTTGAAACAATGTGCCTACTCGCCACCAGAGGCGCTGCAATACTGTACTACTAATAAACATAACGCACAATCTATCACCATCTAATCTTCTACTAATCTATCCTCTTTCCAAAGAAAGTATTACCATAAATATATAGGTATATTAATTGTTTGAGTGTTACTTCTCTTTAAAAAAAAGAAAAAAATATGAAATAATAAGAAGATTTGGAGTATACTTTTGCCTCCCCCTTTTTACAAGCTAACTTTCGAATTCCGTAGAAATTCATATTCAGTATAAAACATTTCCTCCTCATTGTAAGCAATTGACTATATTCTCTTCTCTGTAAGTGGTTTGCAAGCTGGTAAATTTAATTCCTTATACAGGTTTACAATTCTGTATATTTTTTTTTAAAGTTGTATATATGTTTTTTGCATTTGACCTTTGAACTTTTGGGTTAATTGTTATGCTAAGCATTATATTTTATTTTTCATTTTATCCCATAAAAATTACATGCTCAATATCACGACTACGTGTGAGTGTTTGCTAGCTACGACTGTGACCGTGTATTTGTTGGGCTTGTTGGCTTGTTTCGTCCATACTTGGACAGTTATTTTGTTTCCTTTCACCAGCAAGAGTAAATACACTTCACATTTACATATGTATGTGCAATATGAGTAGTGAGTGAAGAATTTGTTTGCACAAATTTAAGGCCGGATAGAAAATTCAACAATGGACAATTGTGCCAAATTCAAATCTTACAAAAATTTCTTTTAATTATCTTTCGTACTTTTTATTTATCAAGGGTATTTGGAAGAATAGTTTGTGTGTGTATATTTTACGTGCATATGTATGTATGTATGTATGTATATGTTATGTATAGTCTAAGTATTGTATAAGTGTTTGAGCATGTAAAAATTGCAACTACATTTAATCGTTATTGATATGTATGTCATGCGAATATTCTGGAATAAATGATATTTTATGTAGTTTTTCTTCCATAAATCGTTTAAAATAATGCAGTAGTGCAGTGCTGCCAATTTAATTATTATATTTATGTGTCAGTGATTTACAATATCAGTATGAGTTTATGTTTTAATCAAAGACCGTAAATGAATCTTTCCATATGATCAAAATATAAAATAGTGATTTATATTTTGTTAAACAAAAAAAAAAACAATCAAAATATTTGTTGTAAAATGATTTTTGTTCACATGGTTTGGTATGACCTTTGGGGAGAGGCAAACTATTTCGATTACGGTTGATCGTAATAACTGTTAACATTATTTTATTCTGTTAACATACATACATACATACATACATACACATTTACATACTATACGAACATTTTTTTTTAATTTCAATTGTGGACTTAAGAATTTTAAATTTTGTTTTTGTTCTAAATTTATGATTTGTAAAATTTTAATTATTTTGCAAAATTGTGGATTTTGTTTTTTCGAGTTTCTGCAACTAGAGGATAGAAAATAAACTGAAAAACTCCTCAGCTCTCATCTAGAAGAATTAGATCTTGTGTTCTCCTCTAATTTACCAGTTAACGAAAATTGTCCAAAATAATACTTTTCTCAACATGTATTTGTTTGATAACGTATACGTAATATTTAACAAACAAATAAGTATGCTTAATTTTTAGTTCATAATAGTTAGGGATCAGCGTTGTCAACTTTGAAATTTCAAAACGCACCAAAATGGAGAAAAAACGCACCAAGTTAAGAATTTCGTTTTTGTTTCAAATATTTATTGAATTAATTTGAAATTTTTTAATATCATAAATTCTATAAAAAACTTTTTATCAACGATTATTAGTAAAAGTAATAATAGCCTTTTTTTAATAAATGAGCTAATAAAGATAAAATAAGCATTTAACCACTCAAAATTTAACTCACAATATGATATTCGGAACTAAAGTACTAATTGGTAAAAAAAAGCTAATTTCAGTACATATTTGGTATTTTTTTATATATATTTTTGTTTTCTAGTTGATTTTTTCCAATAAAATTTGTTAAGACTCCTGGTTGTTCGTCTACAGTTCAATAGACCAAACCATCAGGTTATACAATAATTTTTATTTCAAATTTTTAAAATGTTAACTTGATTTTCAAACCAAGATTTTTGAAGAATTTGATATCATTTATCATACAGGGTGGGCCAAGTTTGACTGAATGATTTGAACTCTATTGGCATATTGTAGCCGTTGTGGTGCATCCCTAGGCAATAATTCTTGGGCCAATTGAATTTTATATGGAAACATCTTCAGATCAACTTTTAGAATACGTCGTAGCGATGTTCTGGAGATGTTCAATTGAGTATTAAATTAAAAATGAAAAAGTTATAAGCATTTCAAATCAGTCAGTCCAAGTTGGCCCACCCTGTGCATTCGTATTTAAAATACATTTTTTTATCGTATAGATTTCATGATAATGAATTAATAAAAAACTGCAATTTAAAAATTAGAAAAAATAAAGATTTCATCACATTTTCGAAAAAAATAAAAAACGCACCGAAATACACTCAAACAGGTGTATTTTATTGTAGAAAGATTTTTTCTCACACTGAAACAAAAAGTTGTGTTGAATTTGCTTTGGTGCCACCAAAAATTAAAAAGCGCACCAAAATTAAAAAAAGGCGCACCGCGCACCAATTAAAGAATTTTTTGCACCAAAAATGGTGCGAAACGCACCAAGTTCACAAAGTTACACACTCATACTTTCATACTACTATTCATGGTGCAACTATACAAGGTGAGTGCAAATCGATAACAAATACAACACAAAACAGAAACAACAAGCATTTTGTTTGTGTAAAATAATGTACTACTGTTAAAAACACTTGAAAAAGTATTACTTTTGACATATGTAAGAAAATTGTAAACAAAGTCAATCAGCGGTGCTACTGCACTCACCTTGTATAGTTGCACCATGTTACTATTCTTCCAACCAGAACTCTCTTGCTCCCTATTCTCTTTTTTATTAAAGCAAATACACTCAGCGTTGCCAGAATGATGATTTTATCATATTTGTGATGATTTTTTACCTAAAATGTGATCTGATGATTTTTATTTCGAAAAATATGATTTTTTTTTTCTTCCAAAAATATTATTTTTTTAATTAAGCATTTTTTCTTTTAATTAAAAAGTTGGAATATTTTTTTATAATTAATGCTAGTTGCGGTTACATTTTATGTATTACATATGTAAGTATGTATATGGAGTGACCCAAAAATGCAAAACTTATTCTTTTCAAATGGCAGTTACGCATTATAAATTAGTAGCAATTTGATTTACGTACAACAACAACATACACACAGATATTCCATAATTTAGATTAGTTGCATTTCAGGCATTTGAAGATGAGCTATTTTGTAACATTTGCAACTCCATTTTAAAAGTCAGTGCTGGAAAGGCAGACCTTATAAAGTATCAGAGAACAAAAAAAAAACACCAAGAACGAGCAGGTTGTTTACAAAAATCACATTTGAATGAAGAAAATAATTAGTAAGGGTGCAAAATTCGAGGAAATTGCTCTGGAACTTGTGATTTATGTATTAATATATAACTTCAAATAAAATAGATTATAAGAATTATTTTTCAAATCATCATAATATAATAATACTGTTGTGCATTTAAAAACGATGGCGATAAGGGCTTGATATATTTCGGATTTGCAATATTTTTCATCATAATGCACAATTTATTAATTTAATTTCAACATGTTAAATTTCTTTAAACAGTTTTCAACATTTATAGCTTGTTCTATTCACCCACCATTTTGAGATTTTATTTCTATGTCCATCATGCATTTCCTTCAATTTTCTTCATACTTATATTCTAATTTATTTATTTATTTATCTTTTAAATTTACTTTAATTTTCATACGGTTTTTTCTAACTTCATTTATGGCAAAGTTCAACACTTTAGAGAATTTTTTTTAAGGATTTTTACTGCTTTTTGGCAAACTCTTGACAAATACTGTAATGAACTCGTTAAATTTAGCTTGACAACACAAGTTTATTGAACTTTTAGTTTTTTACCACACACATGCAGAAAAACACAAGTTGTAATATTATAAAAAATATAGAAATAGAATAGAAAATAAAAAAACAAATATTTTTTATTGTATTTAAGACAAGATGATGTTAAATAAAACTTGTAATAAACACTGACGCAACATTTTCACATACGAATTGAAGAAGTTTAAAAATCAAGTCAAACACAAAAATACTACAACTACATAACAACTGATTACTCATACGATCTCATACTCAACACACACTCGCATACCGTGTAGAGGCAGACTGACTGAGTCACATGTACGTATTCCAGCAAATTTTTTATACATATACAAAGACATTTACAGTTGGTAATACACAGACAGTCTGACAAACACAAGTACAGCAATAAAATCAGCAAAAAAAGAATAAAAATCAAATGACAACTGAACCACGCGGTTTTTTGGAGTTTGAAACTAACAACAAAATTGTAGGAATAAAGCTCAAAAAAATAAAACAAGTAAGAAAGTATAGTCGGTCAAGCCCGACCATATAATAACCTACACCCAGTATATGTATAAAACAGTTTTCCAGAAATGGGCGTTATATTGTGGACCGGTTATCCAAAAATTTAGTGTCATGATTTCTGTGAATATAAGAATTATATGTGTGAAATTTTATCTCGATATAAATACTTTTAAACGGTTTATGGAGCTTAAGGTGAATTACGGAAAGGATGGGAGTTTCGACTTATTATGGACCGATCATAATTAAATTGTACCGTATTATTTTTATACATATGAAATATATTTTCGTACAATATTATTTAGATACCAACATTTTTGAGAGAGTTATGCTTTTTAAAGTGATTTTCGGAAATTGCCTTATATGGGAGCTATGACTTATTATGGACCGATCATCATAAAATTGTACCGTATTATTTGTATGCCTCATATTCATATTTGTATTGAATATTATTTGGATACCAACATTTTTGAGTGAGTTATGCTCTTTAAAATGATTTTCGGAAGTGAGCCTTATATGGGAGCAACGAGTAATTATGGACCGAACTGCACAAAATTCATAGATGAGATTTGGCTTTATTTACCACTCATTTGTGATGAAATTTGTTTGGATACTTGCATAATTCAAACATTTATGATCGGTATACCCCAATTTTGGGAGGACATTTGTATGGGGGCCAGGTGAAATAAAGGATCCATTTCCACCAGTTTCAATCCCATTTATCCTTAGGCCGAGAAAATATTACGTACCAAATTTTATCGAAATATCTTCAAAATTGCAACCTGTACTCTGCGCACAAGCTTTACATGGACAGTCAGCCAGACACAAATCCAATATACCCTCCCCACTACGGTGGTGTAGGGTATAAAAGCATGTAAAGGCTTAAAATTTAGTAGCAGTATTACTAAATAAGGATTTTGTAAAGAGTACATAGTTATTTTTAATTGCAGTGTTTTAGTAATATTTTAAAAAAATTTCAAACTATTTTGGATTGTTGGAAAAATAAATTACTTTTTAAGTGAACTTATTTTAGTCCAAACGTTATTTTAAGTTTATATTTCAAACTTTAAAGTCAACTTTTATCAAATAAAGTTTTTATGACTGAAATAATTGTTATTTTTTAAATAATTGCATTTTTTTTCATTTAGGTTTTTTTCTGTGTCTTATGCTAAATAGGAATTTTCTTATGAGATTAACCCAGCGGTAAAAATTGCAAGTACTTCTATTTGCAGGCCTTCTAGAAGACCTGTTTACACATTCTAAAAACTTATATAATCATTCCACTAGGACTTCTCTAAGAAGCTATTCTAGAACACCTTTCATACACATTCTAAATTGCATTCCAAAAGAATGTCAACAAATCGTGATTTCAATAGCAAACACGATAGGTTTTGCAATTATTCCTGTGTAGCGTCATTACATACAACAAACATTATTTTACTCACTTTGTTATAAGTACGAGTAATAAAAATGAATAACGAAAGCCTTTAGCAGTTCTTTCTATAAATGTGATTCTTGAAATTAATTTAAATAAAATTAAAATTAATTTAAAATGCTTCTTTTATTTAAAATCCCTTCTTTCACTTTCCTCAATGTAATTATTAAGTTAACAGACCCTTCATTACGCCTTGTATCAGGCCTTCTAGCAGGCATGGAACCAGTAGCGAGTAGGCAAGACCTTGGCTAACAATGACACGCCATGTAAAAATGAAATGATTTTGCAATGCGGCTGGAAGTACTTGTGACTACTAAAAAAGGCCTTCTAGAAGGCATCTTTACAGCATGTTTTTCCCGCTGGGAATCTGCATGTACGAATATGTAAATTTAATACGGTAAAAAAATCCTCAAGGTCAGTTTGGCTTTAAGAAGGGTATTTCTACTGTACATGCTCTTTTAAAATTCCATACTAATGTAGTACAACATTGGAGAAATGGTCAATGCACTGTCGCGGTTTCGCTTAAAAAGCATTTGATAAATGGCATACTATACAAAATGATTCAGATCGGTTTTGATGCGTCAATTGTTAAACTTTTTCAAAACTTTTTTTTGATGGCAGGAGATTCTGCGTCCAGGTTGACAATGTTTCATCCTCTCATGGTGATGTTTTTTTGTGGTATTCCGCAGGGCTCTGTATTGGCATGATTTTCTATATGAATTCGGTAATTCCAACAGTATACTTTATGCTGACAACTCTTTACTTTATGCTCACAATGAGTCACCAAAAATTGCTGTGCAAAATGTTTCTGCACAACTTAAATATGTCGATGAATATTATTCTTTATTGGGGAATAAAAATAAACGCCTCGAATTGTAATGCTATATGCTTAAGAAATGTATCCGGAAAGTGTAAATATACTGTTGTTCCGGAGAGCAAAAATTTAAAATTAATATTAAATGGTTCTGAAATCATATTAAAGGACGATATAAAAAACTTTAGTAAGCTATTAAAGTTCAACAAGCATGTTGTATATAATTTAAAGAAGGCCAATCGGGTGCCTTTTCAAAACTATTTAATAGTAGAACTTTGTCAATTAGGACAAAGTTACTTTTATATAAAGTCAGTATTAGACCAATTCTTTTATATGCATTTCAAAAACAATAATGAGGAAAATGAAAATATTTGAACGCCACATTTTAAGAAAATGCATAGAAAAGAATTTTAAAACTTATAATAAAAGGATTTCAAATAAATTTATTTATGAGAAAGCAATATAATGCAAGATTTTTTTATTAATTAGAGAAGGAAATGAACTAATATTTAATTTAAGAGAAAAGTTTTATTTAGGCTAATAGTTCGAATAATCAAGAATACTATTGTAAAGTACTGGAACAATTGGCAAATTGGAATGCATTTTCTACCCGGCCAAGGGCGTCATCAGCAATCTTCATTGTCCACTATCACTCTGTAAATATCATCTATTTAACTCACCGTTTTTGAGAAATAGAATACGAGAATTATCATATTTCTTTTTAACGTGTTGTGAGTTAGAACGAAATTTACGTACGTTTACAATGTGTGTGTATTTATAAAACTTGTATTATTACAAATTTGTTTTTGCTTTTTCTTGCTGCGTCTACTTTTTTTGTAGATCAATAACAGCAATGTATTAATGTTTTTGTTGTCATTTCTCCTTTTATTTTCTCCTTTTGGTGGATTATGTTATTTTTTGTAACTACGAAACACCGGACTTAGTTGGTCAAACACTAATTACCTTTCCACGGTTGCAATTTTATATGAACAACACAATAATTATCCTGGTGAAAACATTTACTCATGTACAACTCCTGCCATACACAGGGGCTAAATTTGTTATTTTTATTTAGTTTTATTATTTTTGGTTTAAATTAATTTTAAGACTTAGTTTTAAGTGTTTTTCAGTTTTAAGGTAGATTAAGGTAGATATAACTCTGCAAGTATAGCTAAATGTCGGGAGCAAACATTGTTACATTTCATTTACTAATCACAAATTAATGTTTTGATAAGCGTGTCGCATAACCAAATAAATATATATGTAATTAAAATAATACGCTATATTTTTAAGTTTTCTTATAATTAATGTTTGTAAATCTTAAATTATAAAAAACAGAAGTCTCAATAAAGTTAACTAATTAACTACCGTAAAAAATCAATCAGAATAGAAACAATTAACATAAGCCATTTGTTTTAATTTATAACAAAAACAAATCACTTAATAGCAAACACACTCTATACTTTATAAATAATAACCAAATGTAATTGTTTACTTCTCCCATATACTCGTACTACCTAAATTGTGTGGCCAGAGTAATTAAATTAATGTTTTATACCTGGGTACCGAGCGTGCAATAGTTGTTTTATTCAATTTTTGTTTAAAATTTTATTTCTACAAATGTATGTGACCCGGCCTATGAAAAGGTGGCTTATGACTCGAAAAAAAATGTTCCACTTTTTTTTTTGGTTTCGATAGTTTTTGAGACGCTCTTTCACTTTACGTAGTAAAACCTAGAAAGTCCTAACTTGCTTAGAAGTGCACTAAAAATGTAGAGAAAGAAGAGCTCAAATGAAAGAAAAACTGAATTTTATTAAAAATCCAGAATCAAGATAATAAACGGAATCGCTGCAAAAACGATTTTACCAAAAAAAAAAGAAGCTGTTTTGCACAAAAAATATTTATTTAGCAGTATTAAGTAGTTTTCTTCGTCGCTATCCTTGTTGAAACCTTTTAAGGTGATCGTTTTTTTCGAATCTCCTTCTGGAGATGAGGCCTTACGTTTTCTTAATTTGTTTATTGCCGTTGAAGTCGCAGGTTTCTTCAGTTCTTTCTTTTTTGGATCTTGCATTGAAAAAAACATCGCTCTTTATATACACACACGAACTTATCTCTATCTGACTGTTCATAATGCAAAAGAAACACTACTAAGAAACTGATGAAATGCATTGTTTATCTTTAACAGCTCTGTCTCGCAATTTCTTTTTTGAGTCATAAGCCACCTTTTCATAGGCCGGGTCACATATACTTATGAAACTTGTAAAGTACCTATACAAACATAGACCAGCATGTTAACATATTATTATTAAATTGTTTATTTATCTGTATGTATGCACATACATACTATATACATATATTTAAGTTCGTGTACACTGTGGGTGTAAAACAAGTTCATAAAGGAATAAATAATGAAATAATACATATGTACTTGTATTAATAGAGACAAGTGTATATGGATTGTAAGTATGTTTGTGCAAATAAACATGCATCTTACATGCCTACACATTCATAACTGACAAACTTTAAACTTTAATTACACGTATGCAGGACAGGCATACAGGCGTTTGTGTTTGGTTTGTGTAGGAAAAATATTTCAAAAGTCATAATATTATTAGATACTCGTATATACAATAGTTTAACAAGTCGGCGAAAATTATGCTTTAGGACAATAATACTAAATATGAAACTTATATACATATTTCATTTTCTTAGATTAGACCCCTAATATTCATTTTATGGGAATAAAGGGATTGAACATTAATTTTAATACTCCTTGGGTTTTTAACAAATTTAATTTCTATTGTTTTGTAAATGATATCATAAATAAATAAAACAAATATGTGCAGAATAACTGAATCTTATTTTAAACCCTTTGTAATATAAATAAATATAATTAAATTAAATTACACTGTAACTAACGTCTACTGCCAATTTTACATGTTTAGAAATAATGTTCTTGAAATGTATGTATGTCCATCCAATTAGATATGGGAACGTTAATATTGTATGGATTTGTTAACAATAGACCTGTAATAATTCATTTTGTGTTGTCGTTGTTAGAGTTCGTAATACTAATGCTTTACTTTAAATTCATAATGAATATTTAGTATACGCTCAAACATCACACTGTACTCTTTTTATAACCACCACCAAAAAGATTAGGGGGTATATTAAGTTTGTCATTCCGTTTGTAACACATCGAACTATTGGCCATAGAACAAAAATTCTATATATTATGGTTCCTTATAAGAAAAACGATCTAGCCATGTCCGTTCGTCAGTCCGACATTCTTTAATTCACTGAAATCTTTGCTTTTGAAAATGGTAAAAATCTATAGCATCCGAGTTATAGACCAAAAGTTTCAGACTTTAACCTCGATATTTTTCACATATATTTTCCAATTTTCTTCAAATATAAAGCAGATAATATTGTGAAATTTTTTACACTTTATTTTTATTACAGAAGGACAAGTCCTGTTGAAAATGAAAAGAATCGTTCCACGATTTCTCATAGCGCCCATACAAATATCTGCCCGAAATATGGCTTAATAATACATAAATGTCTATAGAAAAGCCATATCCATACCAAATGCTGCAATGAAAAGTCTCAAAACGATATTTTGTTTGCATTGGTCCATATTTTAATATAGCCTCATATAAATTCCATTTCCGAAAATCATCTAAATGCGCACAAATTTTTAATAAGTCGAAATTAAACACAAATAATATATGTATTCATATAAATCGTCTTACTAAATTTCATGATGTTCGGTAAATATTTGACCGTAGGCCCCGTATAAACACCACTTACGAAAATCAATTATTACTTATCACTATCAAGTTGATATTTAGCACAAATCATCCACACACTTATAAATATAAATCACCAAACACAATTTTAGGCTGAACGGCTCATAATAGGTCATACTTAATTTATCAGGACTATTCCCGAAAACTTATCGAAATGACATAATCGAAATTTTACACATATTAGTTATAAGTATGTAAAAATTATACTATTAACTTTTGTGAAAATTAGTCCATAATTTGTCATGGACTCCCATACAACGTCCACTTTCGAGAATAACCACATAGTATACAGAGCAGTCAATTTTGACGTTTCAAAAAGCCAAAATCAGTTTCTAGGGATTTTTGCTATCTAATGACAACTCCGTATACTTTGTGGAATAAATGAAATATGCATAAAATTCTTGTAAATGTTGTAATTGATACAATATAAATTGTATAAGATACTTTTCTGGTGAAGATTTTAATTATATGACCACAACTATATTTTGCAATCGATCCACAGTGTATCTATCTATCGTTGGTTTTAGTTACGTATACTTGTTTATTAACTAACCAAATAAGTATGCTTTATTGAAAATTTATATTTAATATTAAGTACACGTAGAGCGAAATACACTTACATATTTCATCACACAAAAACAATTAACTTGTATGAAAGAAAATTCTAAGAAATTCTTCCAGAAGTTGGGATTTGTTGGTATGTATATAAAAATCTAATTTATTTTCAAGTCAATATTTTATTAGAAATATATTATTTCACAGCTACCAACTTAATAAATCATGTAGAAACTTGTATGCATAAAATTGCATTTATTTCTGAAAAATATGTGCAAGTTCATTGTAGGAGTTAGAAGTTGTTGTTATTGTTATTGTTGTAACACCATGATAGAGACACAATATCTGTGGGTTTATTAATAGTCCATTTAGACTTTGCCCTTTAACAGTGCAAATATTTGATGGCACAATATACCTACAGTATTAAGCAAATAACTATTGTTTTCGTATTGGCGATTAATCGGTTATTCTTTAAAGTAGATTATTTCAATTGGTATAAAAATAGCTGTGTAATAACTTAAACATGCTAAATTGAATATTAACATAACCATGTGTGGGAGATATAAGAGCTCTATTGTCATTGTGTGCTCAAAAAGCCTAGTCCTAGGTGCAATTATTGGAACAAATATAAAACTAAAAAAATAAACCAGAAACGTACAAAGAAAATACAATGTTCAATAAAGCAATCCGACAATGACCACGTACAATGTTAGTACCATCAGAAGAATGCGTGTAGATGCTGGTTTTCAGGCCTATCGTGCAATTTAATGTCCAAAAAAAATCAGATTGGTGTTGCTATAAAACGGGCACGGATTCTTTGTGAGAAATTTTTAACAAAATTCAACAATTGTCTTATTATGCATGAAACAAATATAAAAATGAATTTCAAACAGCTAATGGGGGGACCAAAATGCCTGAAGAAACTTTTGATGACTCTTATTAGACGTCACTAGTACAGTAAAAATTCGACTCGATTTAGCTGTATGACATTATTTAAAATCTACACGTAGAGAAAAACGTTTACAAATTTTTCAACAATGTTATGGTCAATGTAATTATGTATATGATTGCGGTAACCATAATATGATTAAGTTACGATTCAGATGATTACTATAATCATATATACGATTGTAGTAACTATGTATATATTTGTTGCAATCATGTTTATGATGAATCCATTGAACATAATTTGTGGCTCTTTGTTTATGATTGAGAACAACATAATATGGTATAATTTTTCATCATAAAACTAATCACCATAAACATTACATAACTGCTATAATCATATATATGATTGAACTTTACCATATTATGGTTGCAGAAATCATATAAATAATTACAGTAACCATAATATTTAAAAGAAAAAATTTTAAAATATTCTAATAGTTGTGGTAAACATGCAAATATTAAACTCTCTCATTTCTTTTCAAATCCTTTATAATTTTAATCACTCAAGTATAATCTTCACAAACTGTAATCTTCCAAAATCGCATAGCTTTGGAAAATTTAAGGTAATCTGTACCCAAACAGATTATTTCATGTTATTTTTTTCTGCCTGCACAATGGATTGGTATCGATTAAATCAGGTATTTTTTTAAAGGAAAATTAAAGGGGACAGAGTTCTGGATAGTCAAAAATTTTTAGAGTATTGAAATAGGAAAGGTGGATCGAAATTTGCGCAACTGTTAATTCCATCAATAAATACAAAAACACGGATTTTTATAACAGAAAATTTATTTCAGTTTTTCTTATTAACCATTCTCAAATAATAATAAAATATTAATTTGTGGTTCAAAAGTATTAAATTGCTTTATGGATTATATGTATGTAAACACAAAACATTTATTTTTTACTCGTGATCGATAAATAATCGATTAGTCGAAAATAAGAATGCACTATTTCAATCAACTCGCTTGTGTAGGATGAATGGATGCTGACACTTCAAACAAACAACAACAAAAAAACTATAAAGCAACACCAACAAACAGCAGTTGTTGAAGAAGACAAAAATACCAGTTAGTAAACGTATGACATTTAGAACATAACGGCAGATACACACTCATACAAGAGAATATATACATATTCAGATAAAATAAAAACTTTTACACAAAAATACATTTTTGTTATGCTTTTTTCATTTTCATTTTCACGCATCGTTATGAATAGAAAAAATTAAATAAATTTTATGTCATGTCCAATAAAACCAACAAAAAAAACACAAAAAAGAACAAATTGAAATAATAAGAGGTATTTTATAGGTAAGTAAATATTAAAGATGCAGACGAAAAAATCTAAGCTGCACAGACATTTCTATGGAACAAACATGTATATTTATTTGAATGAATGTATAGATGTATGTAGCCATTAACATTTCAATACAAGTTTATTAAATAAACATATAAATCATATTACTTTTATTTTTTTATTTATTAAACACAATTTCACTTCACTTGTTCACTTTACTGTCTCTTACCCTTTTCACAATGTTTTCATACATTCGGTAACAGTTTTTTTATTATTCCCTTTCACTTGCAAATGTTTTTTTTTAATTTATTTAACCTAAAACTGAAAACAAATTATACTAGTGCTTTGTTAAATAATTGTATGTAGCCTTAAAATATACTATGATTTTTTCTGTTTTCAACTTCATTTAAACAATTACACACACACACACACACATTTACTCACTCACACAATTAAGAATGCTCTGCTCTGATCCGCTCTTATTTACCAACACCAATGTCGTTTAGTCTATAAACGTTATAATTTTTTTTTGTTGTTTCTTCTTCTTCTTCTTTTTTTTCATTCAGCATAACTGTAAAATACGACGTTAAATTCTTGACTGTGTTTCTTTTATTTTTCATCTTCTTCATTTCTATTCAATTCATTTTATACTTTATTTCACTTTACTTTGACCACTAGTTGCTGTACGAGTACGAGTACAAAGTACTGAATAGAAATATTTTTCCATACATGCTGTAATGAAACAAAGAAGATAACTGACAGACACACACTCGCAGAATGCACAGAATGAAAATTAACGAAACGGCTCTGTATCTCTTTAACTTATTATGACATATAAATTCTTATAGTAATACACGTTTGTACTCATAACGCTCTCACTCTCATAATCATACAAGTGACATTATTTTTGATTAGAAAATTTTCAAATCATGATTTACACAATTTTTAGTTTGCTCAAACTATGCTTACATTTAATTTTTTCTTTTCTTGCGAGTTAATGTCAATTAGTTAAGAGAAAATATCCTTTTTACGCTAACTGTCATTCTTTGACAATTTGTGTTGCCTAGTGCGCATGTGGTCATAGAAAGATTGCTCTCACTTAGTGTTTAGTTTAACAGTGTCTCTTTTTTTTTTTGTTTGATTTCTGTGCCTTATCTTTCACTCTATCTATTTAGTTCAAATGTCATAATTTTTAAGGTTATGTTGTCTAATCGTTACAAGGGAACATTACGAAATGGAACCCAGCATAATATTGCCAGATTCGCTAGTTTTTGTTTGTTAAGTTAATAAATAAATGTTATATGTATTAGTAATTTAGTTACTGAAGCTGGAAAAATGTAATTACACCTAATTCTGTTTTTACACGGTCTTTTATTATGCGGTGTTGATTTAAAACGATTTGAAAATAAACAAATTTCTAATTTTTTTACACAATTTTACTCCATTTAGAACGATTTAAAATTTTGTTTGGGGTTAAATTTAATAAGAATATAAGTTAAAATCGATTTCTATAGCGCCGTAGTGGAATATAGAACCTAGGCGAATGTCTTTTTTTACACGGTTTATTTTTTTATACGAGGTTTCCCACACAAAATTAGGTGTAATTGTATAAACAGAAAACATAACATTCAAACATAACTTTTTCCCCCAACATATTTTATTCGCATTTAAAACATGTTCACAAATATTGTTAAGAAATTGTATTTCAATTCATACTTAACGGTTTGTAATGAATAATTTCAACAATCATCATGTCTAACAAGTTATTCATTAATTGAGACTTCTAATTACATTTCTAACATTAAATTTGGATAAAGGAGTTTTTGTTTAACATCTATACTTAAGATTTTCTTGTATTGTTTTATAACATCATCTACACCAGTGCTCGTCAAACTTTTGAGTGTGACGGACCGGCTGCAATTTTTCTATTACGTCGGGGACCGGTACCTTTTTTATTGGTGATAGCAAATGAACAACTGATCGTTAATTTGAACAGCTGATTTTGTGTTGGAGATGTCAAACTAGGTTACTTTGCTTTGTTCGTTCGCTTGTGTGTTGACTTCATATATTGACATCTCGGACGTGAAATTGCTAGTGCTACTGTAGTGCCATGTAGATAATTGTACAATGTTTAGAAGTGTGGAGTATACATATAGTCGTATATGTATATATAATCGTTTAAAAAATCGTTGTCCATTTCGCGAGACGCCCTTTGCGGACCGGCGACTTATGGCTGACGGACCGGCACCGGTCCACGGACCACCACTTTGGCGAGCACTGATCTACACTACTTCTTGCAAGTTTGAGCTTTTTTCTCTACTTGAACGCGACAATGTCGAATTTTTAAGGAATGATTAATTTTTAAACAGAGTAAAGGCAAAATTAGTCTTTACTTTCTGTTCCCTTCCGAATCAGCTGACTTGCTGATTGTGTAGAAGTCGTTAGTTGTTTTGTAACTTTCCGTGCCGTTGCGGACGAACCTGTTGAAAACAAAAATTTGCTAAGTAATTGTAAGTGACAGCACAAAACAGCTGACATCCACAGCAACAACAAAAATTTTGGTTTATTACAAAAATGTTCAATTTCTTTAAATTTAATTAAGTTTTTGTATAAAAGTTATAAAAATATAAAAAATAAACGATGGATGACGAAAACCTCATTACTTTAGTCGAAAGTAATGACATATTGAACAATAAATTCTATAAAAACTATAGAATACCTGAAGAGAAGCGAAAACAAACAAACAGAAAAACTTTTTGATTTGTATTTTTTGATTTATTTTCGCGGTATGTGTTGTCTGTTTACCTAAAACAGCTGATGCGTTTACACGGAAAAACTACCTACAAAAATTTAACAACAGAACGACACGGAACAGAAAGTAAAGACTAATGAAGCCTTAACGGTAGCGGTGTTTAAAAGTAACATCACTGGAATAAAACCACGTTTTTAAAGTCTAATTCTTTAGTGTGGTTGGATTTCATGGGAATAATGCCACAGATGATATTTAAACATTTTTTCCATACGTTTTTCATTTTTTTAGCCTTAATTAATAAAATAAATTTTTAAATATTACTTTAAAGATTTTGTTCATGTTTTTTTTAAGATGTTTTTATTAATATTATACAGAGCGTCCATTTATGTTTATAAACGCACTTAAATTGGGACATTAATCTAATTTCTCGGAATCGATTTGGAAAACCTTGGACAAACGTTTCCAATTCTGCGCATCGAAAAAGTAAAAGTGCCATGTTCTTTTGTAGAATTTTTCTCATATTAATTTGGGGGCCAAGTCGAGTTATCCAGATTTTTTCCTCTATATGATATCTCCATTCGCGACTATGTAGTTCTGCCTGCGGCTGCCATAAGCTGCATGATATCGACGATATTTGTATAGAACAGGAAAAAAAGCAGTTTTTTTTTTAATTTCCAAAGCACAAATATAAGGCCCCGATTACCGTTCACACGTAAACTGCAATTACGATTCACAACATATGAAAAATGCATGTTGTGTTGTATTCGCGAGTGTTGTGAACGATAATCGGGCCCTAAATTTATTTTAATTATTTTCTGTTCATTTCATTTCCAAACATCAAATAATTTTACAAAACTATAACTTCACAGCTCTCTAATTGATAATGTGGTGCGCAATATGTCTGCGCCTCGACAATTAGAAGAGGGCAAAATAACAATGGACTTCATGGAAGAGTGCCTATACAAAACCCCTATATTTCTGCAGTAAATCATACTAAACGTAAAGACTCTCTGGTATATATTACATATTTAGCGATGGGAATAAATCTGAAATTTTGGAATCAAAATCAAAAGGAAAGGTCTGGAGAACCAGAAATAATGAGCCGCTTGCACAGAACCTTAGTGATATAAATTAGAATTCTTTGAACTGTATACTAATTTTTTAATGTTTCTCTCAGATACTCATTTCTTCTTCTCACAAATTAATATTAACAATTTCTTAAAATAAGAAAGCATTAAACCTTAAATTAAATTTAAAGTTGATTCAAACTTTTATATTTCTTATTATCGCGTGCTGTATACTAAATTTTGACTCTGACTGTATATAGGAATTCAGAGAAGAAATTCCGCTCCTATGGAAATTCATGCAAGACACAGTTAAACTAGTTAATTATAATATGTCCCTTATGGAGTGGACGTCACAATCCCAGGACTTCAGCCATATTGCACACCTTTGGGAAGTCCTAAAAACCAAAATAGCAGAATTGTATTATATTATCTTTGTCATTTTTCATTACTTGCCGTGAATTTTTTTTACTTTCTAGTAAGACAGCTGTCTTGCACGATTGCATTTTCTATATGTATGTATGTTTAAATTACAAAAATATTCTGAAAAAAGTTGTGAAGCAAAGATTTCATCTATTTTTCACGAATTTCAACAATAAAATAACATTATTTTAATAAAAAATATGGCAACATTGTTTTGCGTTTTGTTTGATTTTTATTTTATTTTTGTTGTTATTGTTGTTTTGTTCTTTCTCTAATAACCCACATGTTGTATAACTGTGAATTAATAACATTACATTTCTACACTCATATGAGTATTACATCCATACATACATATACACACAAATACATCCACACACACACTCACGACAACATATATGTACATATGTATTTTATTCTCTTTTCTACATCATTCATTCTTGTTGTAATAGTAAAGCAAATATTTAAATTATTTTTTTTTTATTTTTTTTTTTTTTTTTATATGCCTCTACGGCAGCTCTTCTGTTCTGCTTCTTCGTCACAGTCACCGTCACCATCACCGTCGTTATTATCATCATTATCATCATCATTATCACCATCTTTTTCATTCTTGTGTGGAAATGAAACTATTTTTAGCATTTGTAATACAAGAGTGGTACTTGGCACCATTAACTATGTCAGTCAGAGCAGCGAAAGAAACGAAAAATGAACGTAGAATAGAAATACGACGTCATAGTAGTGACAACTACTTCCTCCAAACATAGATACGACGACGTTAAATCACGAAAGACGACACGCACAAACGCTTGCACACAAAAGGATTCATTATTTCGTTAAAAGGATGTAAAACTAAATTCTATAGATTTTGTTCATCGTTTTGTTCAATTCTTTTTTTTAGAAAAAAAAAAAAACTATATACATATGTATGTAAAATGTATGAATTAATTGTTAAATAATATTGTATTTAAATTAAAATTTGTATATGACATTTAACAAAAATGTAAATACTATTTTTATTAAACTACATTGTTGTTTTTACATCATGTCAATTCGGAATTTTGATGCCTACACCGCCATAGTGGGTAGGGTATATTGGATTTGTGCTGATGTTTGTAACACACAAAAATATTAGTCCAAAATGCACCTTAAGGTATATTAATCACTTTCTGAGTCGATTTAACGATGTCCATCCGCACGTGTGTCCATCCATCTGACTGGCTGGCTATTTGTTCATGTAAAGTATAGGGCGCAATTTTAAAGATGTTTTGATAAAATTTGGTACATAATATTTGTTCGGCCCAAAAACTATTGGGATTGAATTTGATTAAAGTCCTCCCGAAATAGGGCTTCATCTGTCATAAATTTTTGGCTTATAAACGTATCCAAACAACTGTGACTGCAAATAAGTCACACCTACAAATTTTGTACAGATCGGTCCATAATTTGCACAACTCTCTTGAGCATAACGCTCTTAAAACTGTTGTTAGCCAAATAACATTTATTATTATTAAGTGAGGCTTCATGCACCACGACCTATGAGATCTTTTGTGCAGCCTTGAAGTTTCATCATGTTAAATTTAGGCTATGTATAAAGCCAATTATTTTTTTAGATGAGAGATCATTTACATCCCCTGGGGCCATAAAGGCCCTTCCGAGCCATCTTGCTCTGCGTATTGCCAGCATTGGACAGTCGCAAAGAATATGTTCAGAGGTTTCGGCTTCAAGTTCACAAAACCTACACTGATCATTCGCAACATTACCTAGAGTAGCCAAATAACATTAAACACAAATATGTTTCCTATACACAAAACCCATTTGGCCCAATTTTATAATGATCGGTCCATAATTAGTCATAGCTTCCGTATAAGGCTCATTTCCAAAAATCACTCTAACGACCATAAATCTCTTAAAAATCTTGGTATCGAAATAAAATTCACCACAAATAAATTTCATATGTTGCCAGCTATCTATAGATAACTATGGCTATTAATATTATACAAATTATTCAAAATAGAAGCTACAAATTTGAAAAAATCCCGCAATTCTAAGTTATACATTCAACACAAAAAATACAATGATTTAACAAGCAATTGTAGTTGTTATGAAAATCACTTGCCTTTATATATAAGAACGTCTTTAGACGTTTACACCCATTTGACCTCTCTGTCATTATTAAAAGGCTGCATTCGATTTTTAATGAAGAACTCAGTTGACTTAATAGAAAAATGTATGAAGCCTCCTAAATTGCCTCAGATTCGACATAATGAACAATATGTGTCAATTGTCAAAAGGAAGTTGGAGCGGAGTGTTATTGTAGTTCTTGGTACTATTAAAACAAAATTTTAACAATTTGGTATAAGTATGCAAAACGAAATTCAAATGTTTTTCAACACTTAATGTTATCCATTGAAACAAACACACTGATTTTACAATCACCTTTTTAGATTAACCCCCTTATTCATAAAACTTGTCAATGGTTTATAACAGACTTATAAAGCAAATTTTGTATGGATATTTGCTTTATAAGCCTGTTATAAACACTTGATAAGTTTTTATGAATTAGACTGTAAATCTATATTATATCAAAAATAAATATCTAAAAAATATTAAATTATCTGGTAGTGCGTATGAGTGATATAAAATATGGTGTGTAAATAAATATTACTCATACTCTATTTAACATGGTGTCCATGTGGTTCACAGGGCGTATTATGCTTGGTTTTCACTATGTCATTTTTGTTGTCAAATTGTCCAAATTGTTATGAAATTACCAACAATTTGTGATATTTAAATTTATTATAAGTATCTTGTAAAGAAGACTTGGGGAATTTAAAATGGAGCAGTACTAATTTGAAAAATGTGGCCAAATTGTTGAGCTTTAATTTTCAAATCAACGAATCGTTATTTTAATGTGCGGGTTGGACCCTCAGAGATAACAATTAATTTGCAAATTGCAAATTTTCGAAAACAAGGGGCGGTAAGAAACCTTCCTGGTGCTGGCAGAAGACGAACGGTGCAAACGGATGACAATATTGAACTGGCACAAAGGAGTATTCGGGAAGATGGAGGAACATCAACCATACAGAAATCATGTCGCCCAATTTAATAACGGTCAGTCCATATTTAGTCAGAGCTGAAATATATATTTAGATTCACTTCTGAAAATCACTTTAACATGCATAAATCTTTTAAAAGTGATTATAACGAGATAAATTTCAACACAAACAATATTTCAACACAAACAATATAGAATTTATGCCACAAAATTTTTGGATGATCGGTCCATAATAGGCCACAGCTCTCATATAGTGATATTTTTAGCAATATAATATTGCTAAGAAGCATTTAGCCTAATTTTTAAAAATTTCAATGCATTTTCGAGAAGCAAAATGCTAAATCTAGCACTGAAAGTGCTAAAATGGCATCACTGTGTTTAATGCTTCAAGCTGAGAGTTGTTTGTAAAAAATATTTTCTCTCTCTCAAAAAGAGAGACGTAAAACTTCACACGAACAAAATCTTTGTCCGAACAAATATTTTGTTCAAAACGAAAAATCCACTTCAATAATAAAATTATATTTTAACGGAAATTTTTTTAACACATATATTTAATATTTGTTCACAATTTCTTACGATGCATAATACAAACATATCGTTGGTCTCATGTAGAAAGGCCCTAACTCGCTATTTTTTCGAAATTTGTTTTTTTGCGATGCCAATGCATTTAACGCAAATACACCTCCTCATAAAAATGTATTGCAATAGTGTAAAAAATAACGCTTTTATAAGCAGTCGTACAAAAAAAGTTACGTGTTGAATATTACAGTTTCTGTTATGTTTGTACCTTCTCCTTTAAAGTTTCAAATATGCGAGTTAGGGCCTTTCTACATGAGACCATCGATATATCTAAAATACTTTTAAAATTGATTGTAAGGTTAATATTTATTTAGGAAAATATTGATATTTACTCAAAATTACTAAAGAAATACAAATACATCTTATGTTAGTGACTTTATACCATGTTCAGAGTGGCACTGAAATTCGTTTTTCGCTCTCTCATTTGTGATTCGCACACCAATCATGATTGAATCAACCTGTTTCGCCATACAAAATTTTGAGAGCGAAACATCTAGTTTCAGTTTGAAACTACTACCCAAACACGAATATTTTACTGTCTTCTCTAATTTGATAACAAATTATTGCTAGTTTATCTAACTTTGACAGTTATGTAAACAAAAAACTAAAAAGGTAAAAATAAGATTTGTGAAAAATAATAAAAGTCAAAATAAATAAATATATAAATAAATAATAAAAGTGGAAAAAAAGTACAGTAGAATGGAGAGAAAACATAAAAAAATATGTACATAAAAAATAAACAAAATGAAACACGAATATGCCGTGTGAACGGGGTGATTCACAATCGTAATTCAATAAACGAAAGAAGTATGAAACACTTTTGCCGTCTGAACATGGTATTAAGGTTCTGTGATGATCTGATGATTTGTATGTCACAGTTTTTTCACAGTAATTAAAAGTGAACACACAAAAATAATGGTGTCTGCATGGAAATAAATGCTCATACTCGTATTGTATGTGTGTACATTATTTCCCAGCTGTTGGGTCTAAATGTCCCGAACTAGCGATTTTACTTATAGTTATGTGACCAATTATTTCAACTTCTACATATGACTGGCGGAATTATACGATCCTACATATATTATAAGAGCTAAACTCATTCTTACAAACGGACACTTAATGGCACTTGTCCATCCAACAGAATAGACAACGCTCAACATTACCTAGAAACACTAAAGTAACAATTCACTTCATACTCGTACATATGTATGTATGTCAAATTAAAGCAATAGTATTTCTTCAGAATTAGTTATAACTTTCTACCGATATACCTACACATACCTTTTTTTTTTTTTTGTTTAGTTATTAAGTTTCTCTTCTACGTATCACTGAAAGTGAAGAGGCTGTTCTTATTGTTTTTTCCAACGCTGTATAATCATATGAATGCATGTTTACAAGTGTATAATTCCGTTATTTACACTTCCTTCTTGTTTTTACTTGACAAATAATGCACACACACAAACACACACACAAACACACGAGATAAGAGAAAATAATTATTTCTCTAAGTGCACTCATTCACTCATGCCAATAAATTGTTGTCTTCTGTTTTGATGCAGTTGCAGTTGTTGTTATTGTTGTTGTATTTGTCTTAAAACTTCATCATTTTTCTTTGTACTGTTTGTTCTTCTTCATTTTCCTTTTGGCTTTGCCTTGCTTTAAATGAGTGTTAGTGTATGCAAGTAAGTATGTATATGTATCTTGTCCTTTTGTCTTTTAACAACTTTATCTTGAAGTATGTACATACATACCTATACATACATACATATCTATGTAAGTGCATGAATATTATTTTCACTCATCTTCTTTAGTTAAGCTTTTTGCTGCAACTCAAGGACTTTGTAGATTAGCTGCGCTGGTCTTAAATGAAATTTTACGTTCTTTTCGCTGATTCTTCCCTTTTTTTGTTACACTTTTTGTTTGGTATTTTTTTTTTTTTTTGTTTTTCTAAAAAAAAATATTTAAATGCGAAGCATATTTATTTTTATCCGGTAGTTTTAATTTACGTTTTTGTTGGAGTGTATAAAAATGTTGGTTTTAGCAGACATACATATGTATGTTTATATTTGTAGGTATTTATGCACGCGTTGTCTACTTCTCAGTCAGTGATGGCATTTGTGGCATAACTGTAATATGTTTGGCACTATCGTAGATCAGTGTTGCCATTTTAGCACTTTCAGTGTTACATTTAGCATTTTGTTTCTCGAAAATGCATTGAAATTTTTTAAAATTATGCTAAATGCTTTTTAGCATAATTTGCTTGATAAAAAAAAATTTTTCTCGAAAAAATTTTTACTATTTTACTCCAAAAAATACTTTGGAGATATAAAAAAATAACTTTTACTAATATTTCAACTAAATTTCTTTCGGTGTGCTTAGTAAATGAGCACGTAAATCTTTGAATTAATATATCAAATGTAATCTATTAAAACGAATGAACAAAATTATAAAAAAACTATAATTTATATTTGAAATAAAAATTGTATTGTTACATTGAAAAAATTTAGCACTTATCTTTTCTTCTGTAGAACATTTTAGCACTTAGTTTATCAAGTTTTAGTATATTTTGAAATTCATTTTCTGGCAACACTGTCGTAGATGTCATATTTAATACTATATTTAGGGTCTGACTTGGCCATATCGTCGTTGCGAATTCAAAAATGGCTATGTGTAATTGTTTTTATTCCAAAATCCGTGGAACAATCTTAAGGTAGAGTCACATCTGGCGAATATTTGACAAAAATACATAACCGCTAAATAAAATATATTTCAATTCGTTTATTTATTTAGTTTTTTTTTGACGTTGTTTGTTCTTACAAAATACTTGTAAGAGTAAACAACGCCAAACAAATTTATGTTAAAAAAAGTTGTTACGCTTTTTTGAGCAAAGATTTGCAATTTGTGACCATAACTTAAATATGTTAAAATGCCCTCAATGGCCAGACCTGAGTTCCATAGAAATACCAGCCCATAACTTTGTTTTAGACTGTTGACAGCACTTTAATTGCTTAATGCTGTGAATTGTCACGTTTAATGATTGCAAAAAAGCAAAATCTGGGTGTCTTCGATAATGATCGCACGAAAAAAATACAGCACATACAGTAAGTGACGCAAGAAGTATGAATTGTTTTCAAACCTATCGTGCAATTATAAAAAGGGCACTCATTTATTGCGACAAAGTTATATTAAATGGGTATAAAAATGGACAAAATTTTATATTGTAGCAAAATTAACGGATGCCGGTCCAGAATATAAATATTAAATGTATAAATATATAAATTTATCAGCCATGTCACAGAATTAATTCCCCTTCCGAACGGAATTAAATTCTGTGTCATGGCTGTATATGAATATATTTTTTACAAGCAATTGGAAGGTGTTGTCAGAGCACCCCTGTTTTATTTATAAATACAGTTATACAATTTTATGTTTGAATTACAGAACAAATTTCTCTTGAAAATGAGTAGACAATATAGTTGTGTAAAACACTGCATGTATATCTCCTATCTCCTCGTTTTTTCTCTTGTTCGAATAAAACGAATAATTCAAATAATTCGATCACATGTTTAAAATTAATCGAATAATTTAATTTTTTTAAAAAGTTATAGAATCAAGTTCTTGATGCACGTATTTTATATTATTATTTTAATTTTTTGTTCAGAAGTACTAAAATAACTTTTTATAAAAATAATAAAGTTTTAAATAAAACGCGATTTATTTTCTATGTTTTAAAGAATTTTGATTTTGAAAAAGGTCATTCGCAAAAATAAACTTTATTAACCCAATAGCTGCGAAGGTATATTTTATCGAATTTTTTTAATCACTTTGTGCGTGCTTTTAGAACGGCATATGTAACTCGAATGACCAAAACAAAAGACACACATGTTTTGTGGCATTCATTTACCGTTAGAAAAAAATGGTATTAATATCAGAATGTTACAATGTTGCATTTTAATCGCTCAAAGCGCAAATGCTAAGGGTGGTTCCATATGGAACCGTCGCAGTAACCCACTTGAGTTGAGAGAGAGTTTTTAATTGTTCGTAAATATTGTGAGAAGATTCTATACCAAACAATCTACTAAAAAACAATTCATTAGCAAACTCTTTTGTTTCCGCAACTATACTTTGAAAGCTTAGAGCTAATTGAACATAATCTAGTTAACACAAGCTTTAACAACGTAGCCGAATGATTGTTTAATTCTCTGCACAAATTTGTTTGATGTCATTGTCAGTGAACGTGACTTACTTAAAATCGATTAATGGATGATTACCGAATCAAAAAAAAAAATTCAAAAAGTTTATCACCATGATGTCCAATTATCACCGGCAAATAATTAACAGCAAACACACTATTTTGTCGTTTTTATTGAATGTTTTGTAATCTCTTTTTTATTTTTTTTTTAATGAATTTTATTACTAACCAATACTTTAATAACTTCATGTCCTTTGAATCTCATTTAATGAATTTGAATAAAAACAAATTTAATATATTGTCAGTTAATAGCAGAAGTATTTCGTCGATAAATAAATTTAATAGATTTCGCAGTTTAATATCAAATTTTCCAATCTTACCCAGTATTATTTGCGTTCAAGAAACATGGTTTAGACAAGAGCTTACAGATCTATACAATATTCCCGGATATAAAGCTGTACACTGTTGCAGAAAAGACGGTTATGGCGGTACAACAGTATATATCAATGAAGGCTTACATTTTAATGTTGATGTGTGTGAAAGCAGGGATTTTATTGATACAATTGTATTGTCTATAGTGTCCAAAAACATCAGAGGCAAAGCTTTAAAGATCGTTTCGTTTTATCGTTCCCAAAAATGTACCGTACCTATATTCTTGGACTATTTGGAAGCTTTACTTTTGCGATTCGGCTTGATGCCATGCATTTTTGTAGGTGATTCGAATCTGAATATTTTAGACAACGTATCACAGGAGTTACTGAGTTTACTTAACTGTTATGGATATATAAACTGCCATAGTATGACTACTCGTCCCTGCAGCGGTAGTTCAATAGATAATGTATATAGCAATTTGCAAATCGGTATACATATAGATTCCGTTGAATGTAATCTTACAGACCATAATCTTATTTGCTGCAGTCTAAATTTGAGCAAGGATAACTGTGATTTTATTGAAATAAAACGACAACACTGCAGTTATGATTGTGTTAAGGAACGGTTACGTCAAAATTTAGATAGTCTAAACCTCAACGGCGATGTTTCGTCTGATACAAGAGAAGTATTGTCGTGTATATCAAATTCAGTAAGGTGTTCTACAATTGAGTCAAGAAGAAAAAAACTAATTAAGTATGAAATAACTCCATGGATCAATGGAAATCTGCAAAAGCTCATTGAATACAAAAACACATTGCTCAAAACTAGAAGAAAGAGAAGAAACCCTGACACAGAGGCCAAGCTAAAAAGAATCAGCAGAATAATTAAAAACGCATGCAAGGAATCACTAAAAAACTACTATGAGGACAATTTAAGAGAATTCAAGCTACAGCCGAAAAAATGTTGGAAATTTCTGAATAAGATAATTGGAAAAAATGTTAAATCAGAGATATTGTTGAAAAATGAGGAAGGCGAGCACATTATAAGTGATGAGATAAAAGCAGAGGCTCTTAATAAATATTTCTTGGATTCGGTTTCGGACCTCAGGCGGCAAATTGAAGTATATCAAAACGAGAACTGTAATTCACTTCGAACACTTCAATATCACAATCGTACGTTCAAATTCAAAAATACAACAACAGAAGAAATGTATGATATAATAACAAAGTTTGAGAAGAGCAAGAGTGCTGGAAGTGATGACATATTGCCATTAGTTTTCATTGAATGCGTTGAAGAATTGAGTCCATGTTTCGTAATCATTTTTAATAACATTATAAACACTTCTATCTATCCTGATTCCTTAAAATATCACAAAATTGTTCCTATACCAAAGGTACCAAATGCAAACTTGTTTCAACAATACAGACCTATAGCTTTACTGTCTATTCTTGACAAAATATACGAAAAAATATTATTCACACAGCTATCCACGTACTTAGAAGATAATCATATGTTGTATGAAAATCAATACGGATTTAAAAAAGGCTGTGGCACCGAGGAAGCAGTAATCAATGTCGTGAATTATGTGTGCGATGGACTAGACAGAGGGTTTTCTGGTGTTGGAGGTATTTTTTACGATTTTTCAAAAGCATTTGATCTTGTAGACCATGTCATTTTATGTGAAAAATTACCTTTTTATGGTATTCGTGGCCAAGAGTTGGAGTTATTTAAGAGCTACCTCGAAAACAGAAAACAATATGTTAAAATAAATACAAGTCAAAGTTCAATACAAGATGTTATGTGTGGTGTGCCTCAAGGTAGTGTTTTGGGACCGTTGTTATTCAAATTATACCTTAATGATATCAACAACCTTGGACTTACTGGGAGAATATTTTTGTACGCTGATGACCTATGTTTATTATACCCATATAAGAATGAACTAGTACTAAAAACATATGCCGAAAGAGATGCGCTGTTAATATCTGAATACGCACGACTTAACAAACTGGTACTGAATGCTACTAAAACAAAGTTCATTCGGTTTAAAGCGCCGTCAAATCGTATTGAACAAAATTGTGTAATTTTTGTTGATGGAAAAGAACTAGAAGAGGTTTCTGTCATTAAATACCTTGGGATCCATATACAGAACAACCTATCCTGGAAGTCGCATGTAGATCAACTAAAACGTAAATTATCATCGGCCATTGGATATTTATATAAGATGAGAAACAAACTCGATAGACATACAAAGCTGCTTATCTATCAATCTTTAATTCAAAGCCATCTGAATTACCTTGTACTTATATATGGACATAAAAGGAACTCCGATATAAAATCTTTGCAAGTATTGCAAAATAAGGCATTGAAGCTGATATATAACCTTCCCAGATCATACCCTACCTTGGACTTATATAAAAACATTGCTAAAGGTATTATGCCTATTTTCGGCCTTCATAGATTGCAGTTACTAATTTATGTTTATAAAGTTTTGCATAACATAGGATATCACAGTATCCGATTGGAAACCGGTCATCATAATTTCAATACAAGACACCGTACTGATCTCAGTGTAGTAAGATGTCGCTTAGAAACTACAAAACAGCGAATTCAATACTTGGGTAGTGTGGAATATAACAAATTACCACAATTTGTTAAAGAGGCTGAAACAATCTCAATTTACAAAAAGAGATTAAAAGAATATTTATATGAAAACTTGGAAATGCTTCTGCTATAAATGCTATTAAGTTAGAATGATCTCATTTTTTATATAATTTAATTAAAAATCAATGAATATGTAAAAAATTTTGTAAAAATAGTTGCTAGCTTGCCTCTATAATGTCCTAGTGGCGCTGAGGCACCTACTTCCAATATAAAATAAATATTTTGAATATTAATAAAAAAAAAAAAAAAAAAAAAAAAAAAAAAGCTTCACATAATGTACAAATAAACTTCTTATTTAGATGGTTTTATTTTTCCATTCGATTTGTTAAATATTTTGCAACACAGTTTAAAACTTCACTTATATACATACATATGTACATTTGATGATTATATTATTCCAGTATTTCATTGTTACCAACTAAATCTCATACTCAATAATATTTCGCAACATACAACTTCTAAATAAATACTTTAATTATTAATATTTAAATATTTTTATCATAAAAGGTATCAATAAAGATAATTGCGATTCTGCTAATTTTTCGCTAAATGGCCGCAACGTCATATGTGTATTAAAAAATTTCCAATAAAACTCATAATTGTAGTTTCAATAGACGGTATTTTTAGACGTCTGCTTAAAAAAAAAAAAAAACATCATCACTTTTGACTCTTACTAATACTATATATCATCTTCTGTTTCATTTTTAAAAATTTGGATATTGGAAATATTTGGGCATTTTTTGTTTCCAAACAGAGCTCATTCCGAAACAACTAACATTTTTAATAAACAGTTTTTAACAAACTTATAAATTATATTTAATCATTATTTGCGTAGAAAGGAATTTATCTGCATATGAAACATGTCGAATTTTTTTAAACAAAAAGTGCGTGAGAAAATTTATATTTATTCCTTTTATTCGATTATTCTACATAATATTATTCGAATTATTCGAAAATGGTAATTCATCGAATAATTATTTGTAAGAAATTGATCAATTATTCGAATGATCATTATTCGAATGGATACCCTAATATCTACTAACAGCGCATTACAACATACTCTCCCCCATGGTGAAATTAAATACTAGGTGACAGCATTGCTACAACAATTACAACAAGGCAAGAACAACAGGCATTTTTCTATGTGTAAAAACTTTCGTCACTGTCAAAAAGTTTTTTTTTTATATAAACTTTGACTATTTTTAAACAACTTTTTGACATTTTCAATTTCACCATGAATAATCAGCTGGCGCTACGCTGTCACCTTGTATTTAAATTCACCTTGCTCACCCCTATCGTGAATAAAAATTCCACATGAAATTTGTTCCCTTTTCACATTTTTCCTATTTAAATTCAATGTTAAAACAAGAAAAGGGAACAAATTGCATGTGGAATTTTTATGCACGACAGGGGTGACTATATTTTAGAGCAAATTTTAAATAAAATAAAAACTATAAATTGTTTAATAGTTTTTGTATGTACAGCGCCGATATACTTAAATATACATATTTATGCTAGTTTTTATTCTTTCAACTGTTTTTTCAACAATAAATCCTCGAAATGTAATGATAAAATTACCCCATTAGTTTAAAGCTAAGGGGGTATTTTGTAATGTATAGATAGATTAATTTCTGCAGTTTAATACAGGGTGGCGCAAAAGTAATCCTCCTATCAGAAAATGCTATAAATTTTGCGAGGCCCCTAATGTCAGTTCTGTTTTGACATTTGTGCAGTAAACACATGCGAAATACACGTTAATAAACAATGTTACGCTACACTACTCCAGAACGCGGAATATTGCAGAGCTGACATTAGGGCCAATCGCAAAATTTATAGCATTTTCCTGATAGGAGGATTACTTTTGCGCCACCCGTTATAACATTAAACTTTTCCAGTTTCTTTAAATTGTACCAAAAAAAGTACATTTTCAGCAATTCATTTACCATCCCTGGAATGTTTGAAAAATTTACATTTCGTGTACCTTATACATTGCAATTACTCATACTCGTTATTATTATTATTATTATTTGATGTTGTTGGTGTTGTTGTTTCTATAGTTGTTGTTGTTGTTGTTATTTTTGCCTAGTGCTTCTGCTTTAAGGCTTACAAGTGGGTTGTTTTCTTTATTATTCTATGTTTGTATTTTCAACTACTTTTTTTCTGTTTGTTATTTGTTACTATTATTTTTTTGTGTTTTTTACACTCTATTAACCTAATTTTTTTTGGCAGTTGCGGTTATCAAAGAAATTAAATGGAAAATTTTTACTAAATTTTTGTTCATTTTCATTTTATTGTGTTGTTTGTGTTTTTTTTACTTTTATTTCATTTTGTGGTTGTTTGGAAAATGCGAGGTTTGGGTGTGGAGTTATGGGCAAACATTAATCTGGATAATCTAAACAGATTTTAGGAATTAACATTTGGATTTGCTGATACATACAAACATATGTTTTTAAGTTTGCGATTTAATAAATACAAAAAAAAAAATATTATTACGAAATCGTTTAATAAATAAACCGTTTAATAATCTGGAAATGCTGAATCCAAGAGTATTTACAAGCAAATTATTTTAGATTGTAGGCCAAACTGAGTGCTTTATTGCAAAATCTAGAATGGTTTTATTGTAATTTTGTGAATTTCGTATTTCCTATTCGATTTTTATAAGCTCTTGCTTGATAAGCAAATCCTGGGGCATTTAAAATAATAATCTGGAGATTGTGAGAATTTCTTGATAAGTTTTCTTTTTAAAGTAACAATATACAGATTCGTTGTTATGATGATGATGATTTGTTACTAAACGAATGATTCATCAATTATATCCATGGTGTAACTATAGAAGGTGAGTGCAGCAGCACAGCTGATTGACTTTGTTTACAATTTACTTATGTCAAAAGTAATACTTTTCAAGTGTTTTTTTTTTTTTTTTGGGACAGTAGTACATATTTATAAGAATATTATTTTGTGTAATATTTTTAGGTAGAGATGTTTTTCATTTTATTTTTTTTTTTAATTAATATTTGTTTCTTTTATATTTATTTGAGTACGAGGAATGATAAATTAATATATTTAGCTTGAAAGAGATTTTTACCTTTTTCATTGAATTTTTTATTATTTTTTGTAGGGTTTAAAATTTTTTTAATTTATTTAATTTAATGAATTTAATTTAGTAAAGTTAATAGAAAGTTTGATTTATATCTTATGTTTTCAAAACATATGCTTATTTCAAGCTCATTAACTTAATTTAATAAATTACTGTTGTTTCTGTATTGTGTTGTAGTTGTTGCCGATTTGGACTCACCTTGTATAATTCTAAAAGCAGATATTTTGTTAACAAAAAACAATTACAATTAATATAACCGAATTTTTGTCACTTAACACTTGACACTTTTTGTCAACTAAAATTTGATAAAAAAAAAACCTCGCAAAAAAGAGACCAAATCAAAAATCTTCAAAGATTGTGTAAATATTACCGCCACCTCCGTATTTAAAAGGATAATTTTGACGTGAGATAAATGCATAAATTTTCTCTGTTCTAAAAACACATATTTTGTTAACAAAAAAGAATTACAATTAATATATATAACCGAATTTTTGTAATTTCAACTAAAATTTGAATAAAAAAAAAACTTTGCAAGAGAGGAACCAAATTATATAATCTTTAAAGAGGGTGTAAAATTTACCACCACCTCTGCATTTCAACGTGTGACAAATTTAAATTAAACAAGTCAGAGTGCTTATGAAGCCACTGTATTGTATTAATACACTTTGTTTGATAGTTTTTTTGATGAAATTTTCAGAGGTTGTCTCGGATGTTTGCTCATATCTCCGTTATTTATGACCAGATTTTGCTAATTTTAAATAGAAAACTTCTCGAAAGCATGTCTGACAGAATTATTGAAGATTTTCATTCCGAAGATATCTGGTCAGAACGCAAAAGAACGCAAAAAGAATTCTGATGAGAGAAAGTGGTGTTTCTCGAAACATATGTAAATTCAACCAACAACCCAGGTTCAAATCCCAGTCAAGAAAAATTATCAAAAATAAAATTTTTTCAAGTTGTAAAACAATTCCTACTTCAGTAAAAATAATTTAATGAAAATTAAATTTAATGAACTCAAAGCCTAACTAAAGAAATATCAAAAATTAACAGTTCAACTAAAAATACTAATTATTCTATATCTGGGGACTTTAGAAAATTGATTTCAACAGATAGACAGATAGAGATATATATACTTTATAGGGTCGGAAAATTATATTTTGGAAATTACAAACGGAATGACAAACTTACATACACCCTTCTAATGAAGGTGAAGGGTATAATAAATAATTCAAGGCTATTCATATTTAAAGGAAATATTGACATTGTTCCTAAAAATATAAAAAATTTGTCTTTCGAAGTGAAAACATATTTTTCACGGAACCTCTGAAATCCTTTAATTGTGACTATTATAATAAAATAATAATAAAGCTTAAAAACATTGAACCATCATTAAATAAACAAATATAATAAAAACGTAGACAATAGTCTATGAAGACTTATTAAAAAAAATTAGCTACACCATTTCCAATTGTATTTTAGAACTTTCTAGTTATAGTTATTGGTTTAGTTTAGTATTAAAACATTTTGAAGAATTCTCGGAAATGAAAAGATTTGTTTGTTTTATTACTTGCTCTAAATTGAGAAATTAAATAAATTTAATAAGGCTTACGGAATGAAGCCTTTAAATTGGTTAGTTAGTAATCCATGGAAAGCATGTTTTTTCTTTATTGGTGAAATAAATCAAGGTGATATAATTCATGTTCAAAATTAAAGGTAAATTTGCTAAAAAAAAATTTTAAAACAATATAATGGAAATTTTCAGCATCATGCAATGTTAGATCATTAGCTTAGTACTTAGTAAATAGAAATAAAAGAGGACACTCAATGTTACTATGGAAATTTCCACCATTACGCAAAGAACGGTTAAGAGATAAAACTTAATGTTTTTAATTTTGAAAATTCAAAATTATTTATTTCGAATCTTTAATTGAAATACATTTTAAAAGCCTGGCACATTCGAAATAAAAAGAGCAATCTTTGTATAACATTGATTGTCAAAAGTTTAACAGTCCTGGTTCTCTTACTAAGTGGGGACTTACAATTTATAAATTGGTTTTTAATTGCAATATTGAAATCATTGAAGATTTATATACTTATACTCAGCGATGCCAACTTAGCGCTTTTCGGGCTAAATTTAGCCCGATTTTAGTCACTCAAAACGCGAAAAAAGAAAATTGGCCCTAAACTAAAAAACGCGTAAATCTAGCACGTTTTGCAATTATCTTTTAGCCCTTTTAGCCCGTTATTACTTTTTGCTCGATATGGCTACAATTGAGTTTTTTCGTACTGTTTCTTCCCCTAATCTAATAATATCGAAATAATGCTATTGGTAATAACCCATTCCTTAAACTGTCCAGTTTTGCAAAACACATATTGACATATCCGTTCTCAAACGCAGAAGTTGAGAGGAGTTTTATTTAGTGTCATGAATTTATTTAATAATAAAATTAGAAACAAAATGTCATTAAATACGTGTAACAGTTTAATATACCTTAAATATATGTAGTCTAAAAAGAGATAATGTATGTTGTTCAAACTACAAAATACGTACCTGACGAAATGTGCTCAAAAATGATTCGAATGAAACATATAAAAAATCTAAATATTTTATTTTATTGATTATGGACTGAAATGATGATGAACAAGAAATCGAATCAGTAATGACAAAGTTTAAATGTATATATACTATTTAATACTATGTAGGTATTTACCCCCTGTCGAACGATAACGTTCGCTTAGATAAGACTTAAGACACAAACTTCATTGTGGAATAAACAAACTTGATTGAGTAAAAAATAGATACGATAAAAAGTTTGTATCTTAAGTCTTATCTAAGCGAACGTTATCGTTCGACATCGTGGGCCAGGGGGTTAATCTACGTACATATGTATCTTATTTATTAAAATGTAATATGAAATGTAATTGAAATACACAGTGATACAAAATTGAATGAAATATTATTTTTCTTGTAGGGATTGTCGAGTAAAACAAGATTCCAATAGTGAAATATGCCGGACAACAAAATTACAGGCTTATAAGTGCGCAAAGGTACAAAGACCGGTTTTTTAACCGTAAATCCGGATTGTGGAGGTGTCCGGCATATTTCAGTATTGGAATCTTGTTTTACTCGACAAGCCCTACAAGAAAAATAATATCCGGTCCCAGGTTTTTTGGACTGTCGCACCGTGATATGTATCTCATGGTAGTATTTTTTTTTTCTAATAAATTATTTTATAAAAATGTTTGTTGTTTTGATTTTTAAAAGAAACATTTTATAATTTAGCTCCTTTTCGCACTTTATCGAAAATTTTGACAGGATATGGCTTTAAACGGATTTTTTTCAATTTAGCCCTTTTTAGCCCTTTTTTCAAAAATTTTTACGCTTTTTGAGTCTCAAAAGTTGGCATCTCTGCTTATACTATCTGTAGTAGTGGCACATAGTTTAGCTTGAATTTATATCAATACAAGCAAAAACGTGTGAAAATATTTTAAAAGTTTTATTTCTTTTTATTTTTTTCATAAAAAAAATAAAACATTTTAAAAGCAAAGAAATTGCAACTACTACAAATAATTCAAAAAGGACAATAAGAGACACAAATACAAAAAGAGCCACATCTGTTACAACTTTGATATTCGTACTTGATTTAGGCGTGAATCGACAATATGTCACTGCAATACGTGACAACATTCAAAAGTGATGTTTAGTTTTATTTTGATGGCAAATTAAACAAAAGAAAGAAAAAGTGTTATAAATATAAACTAGGAAACATTTACTATACTACTAAATTTATAAGTATGTAGTATATGATAGTAAGACAATTTTTAGTGTTTGCATGTTGCTGCAGTTTTGACACGTAAAAACGAAATAAAATATTTATACTATTTTCATTTTATTTGATTTTGAGTATATGTATTTTCTTTCTATTACCTTTTTTCCTAAAACAAACCAAATCTTGCATGTACCATGTTAAGTCGAAAATAAGAAAAAAAAATATATAAAAATAATAAATGGCATAATGCGAATATGTTAAAACTTGCAAACAAACACATACGGATACGGATACAACGGCCCTGCATATACGAACATACCTATACATATTTCGTATTTAAAGCAAAAATATACTCGTACATATTTAAAAAAAAAATACAACCTTGTGTTTGTATAATTTATGGCGTTAATAAAAAAATTAAAAAAACAACAACAAAAATATAAATAAGAATAATTTATGAATATTTGTAAACTCCTACTTTTATCATAATTTAAATGTTAAACACATTTAAATAAACCGCAAGCAATTTGAAATACAATTTATGAGGTGGACAAGTTTTCTGATAGAACTTAAAATAACTTAAAAAAAATAATTATAATAAAATTATTCAAATTCATACTAAATTAATAAATTTTTTATATACATATATACTTACTTTACGTTTGGCATTTTAAAGGCCTAAAAATTTTAACATACGACTTTGTTTTACCAATCAGATAGTTGTATCTTACAATGTACAACATACAACATCAGTTGTGAGTGAACCAATAAAGCTATGTATAAACGATCAGATCATACAATGTTGTCAGATCTAGCAGTGTGCTAGCAATGTACTGACATTGAAAAATTGTTAGCAAAAGGTAAATTGTTAATGCTTTTTCTTACAACGTTGGAAGGCAAAAATTTTAATTTCACACGGTTATTAGACATTTTCTGAACATTTTTCGGACAACTTTGTAAGAGTGCAAATGTCGCTGGGTACTTGAGCCGCCCTGTAGCCACTTACTTACCCCCTGGCCCACGATGTCGAACGATAACGTTCGCTTAGATAAGATTTAAGACACAAACTTGATTGTGGAATAAACAAACTTGATTGAGTAAAAAAAAATAGATACGATAAAAAGTTTGTGTCTTAAGTCGACATCGTGGGCCAGGGGGTTAACTATTTTGAAAACGACAGCTACATACATACATAGTCAGCAGCTGATCCCAAAATCTGACGTTTTAATAAAAAAATTAATTTGTTCTTCGAATTTTTTAAATAACATAATGGTGAAGAGAATTTTGTTAATTTTATACAAGCTATTACTAAAATACAACAAAAAAGTAAATAAAAACATTAAAAATAATAAATCTTAAACAATAAAATACTTACAAACTTTAATCAAACAAAACAATGAGAATATAAACAGCTGTTGTAGTAATCCATTTATATTTCAGTGGTGCCACTTAAAGCTTTTTTTTTTACGTAGCGTTTTGTTTATGAAACATAAAAAACATACATATGTACATGATTCCAGGCATGATAATTAACTTTATTCATTTTCATGAATATAAATTATAATATTATTAATATTTAAAAATTTTTAATCGAAGTTCACTTCAAGTTAAATATACAACTTATTTGAAAATAAATTGTATACACTACATTTGAAGTGAACTTCGATTAAAAATTTTTAAATTTTACAATTTATACTCGCAAGAGGAATAATTCGCATTTAATTAATATTATTAATATAATATTATTGATACATTTAACAACTCTTGATGAATAAATGATCATAACAGTTTGTATTTTGCTTTTTATTTTATTTAACCCTGCCTTTACACATGCAAGTACTTGCATGCGAGTGCCGTGTACGTATTATATACGAAAACTTATTCGAAAAACTCGACTAGCTCTGCAAGTGCAAAAAAATGTGAGTGTATTAGGTGTATTAGTAAAAAATGTGAGTGTATTGAGTTTTTCGAACTGTTACTTGCATGTGTAAACCCCGGGTTATTTGCTTTACACATTTTGCTATATGGTAAACACTGTTTTTGTTTTGTCGCCAACAAAAATAGAAATTAATTTAATTTGAGAGCGACGAAAATATCAGCATGGACAACAACCTGCATTCGTGTTGCCTGCTGCAATTAACTTGCAAAACAGCTGTTACAGATGCTTTGTCAGATGAAAATAGAACATGCTCTAATTGAAAATTTTACACGTCGTGTATGCGTTTTGCAGTGGAAAATTAGACAAGCACACTGCAAAATACATACCGTCTAAAACCACCTTTAGCGAGACTTTGCTTGTACAAGTGCTGACCAGCAACTGATTTATGCATTAAACTTTAAACAAACTTTAACACACACTCTGTATTCTGTGTGATCTCTGAGATTACAAAAAAGTAAGAAACAAATGTTCATTTTAGTAAAACACACAAGTAAGCTAAGTGTACTTGTGTCAAAATTTGATGGCCAAGCTCATGTTATAGGAAATTTAAATTTCGCCCCTGACGGCTTTAGCGGCAAGTACTTACCACAAGTGCTTACAAATAAGAAGATTAATAAGCCATGTAGGCAAGTACTGACTACAAGTGCTAACAAATAGGGAGATAAATAAGTCATTGCCAGGATACGTTTGTGTTTAGTTAAATCTTTTCATGCTATAATTGTCAAAAAGCTTAAGAAATCTATATGAAGAAAGCAAAGAAATAGTAAACAACTGATAGTAAACATTTATTGGCTTACCCTCAAATGATATTTTTCAGACAACAAGGCACAAACTTTAAAGTTTCCACAGAAATATATTATTTGTACAATAACCATAAATTAGTCTAGGTATAAACGCCTAAAAATCTATATTTAATGCCACAATAAAGACACTATTTCATTATAGTTCAACAAAAATTTATTGAACTACAGTTCATCGGATGAACTCATTTAGGAAATTTACCAAAAAAAAAATAAAACGTTGGCTTGTAATTTATCTGAGTGCATAAAACTTTGGCCTATAAATGCGTGACTGTTTTATTATTTGTTGTTTTTTTTTTCAATTTGTTTGGCGTTTATATATGCATGTGTATAAAAAGTTCAAAACCCTTAAATATTATATACATACATATCTTACTTGCTGTGGTTTCGTATAAGTTATTATATTCTATAAATTGAATTTTATTAAACATACAGTATTAGATTGCTATAATAAATCTAATAGTTATCACCCTATACCATAGTAAGGAATGCATAAAAGAATTACTAATTCTAGTATGTATTGTATTATACATATGTACGAGTATGTATGTATGTATATAATATTCTTATTTGTTCTTATGTGTGTACAACGCATTGTATTTATGTAGTTTGTATTTAACTAATGGTTACGCAGTCATTGTAATTCCATTGCACGAGTATTTGAGAAGCAAATAGTTTTTTTAACTGTATTGTTTGTTCATTATTGCAATATACATATGTACATACATACATACGTACAGAAATAAAAAACTTGTATGAAAAAAATAAATAAATACACTAAAATTACAGCACAAAATAGTATGACACGCATACCCCAAAAATAAAAGAATACAAAAATAAACAGCAGCACTGAATATATGCGACCTCTTTGTCATCGACTGCCTTGTGACATGCTACAATGGATGAGTGTAGTATACAGCGCCAAAAATTCGTTAAATTAACGAAATGTGCTTAGAACGAAAAATCCCTGCATATCTCAAGGGGAGGAAATCAAATGAAAAATTGTTATTATACACTCTATGTATAACTCGCTCTTTTTTTGCGTTTTACTTCTACTTTTCTCTCTCACTGACTCTTTCTGTGTCACTCTCTGTGATTCGTGTTTTTTTTTATTAAATCTTTTCATGCTAGAGCAGGGATGATAAATACAGTACAATTGTACTTTTTTCAGTACAATTCGCATTTCGAAATTACGTTAGTACTCCAATACAAAATTAAATACAATTTAAAAATTTGTCAAGACTATATTTTCTTATTTGTTTCATTCTTGGCAATATGGCAACCATTTTTAGTCCAACGGTGTTCAAACCAAATTAAAGGGTCTTGTACCAAATTTGTTTACAAATTCCTAACTAAATACATTGATCAGTTTATAAAATAAATTAATTTCACTTCTGAAATTTTTCCAACAAAAGGGACCAAGTTCCAAGAATATTTTGGAACTGAAATGCATTTAATATTCGCATACACGGTGGCTATCACGAAAAGACGTAGTTTCACGTATATTAGAACAATGGGAGTCATTCGAGTACTATTTTATATTAAATGATTTTGAAGCAAATTCCCAAAAATCTAGAACAAATTTTATTTTACAAGGTTTTTCTAATCCTATTTATATATAAAATGATATTTTATTTTTTGGAATATATATTAAAAAATAGTGAATGATATAAACATAGAAATGCAATCAGAAGATGCACGAATTCATGTACTTTTAGAGCGTTTGAAATTCCTTTTTAAACAAATATGCCGTAATTTTTTAAAAAAGGATATTTTAGATAGCAAAATTTCTGAAATAAATATCTACGAAAATCAAATTCCTTTAGAAGAAATATATTGCGGAACCGAAATCGATATAGTGAATGATATAGAATGATATACATACATTGAAACTTAACTAATTTCAATGAAATGGCCAAAAAGTTTTATGTAAAATTTTCTGAAGAATTAAAGAATTAATAAATTTACTCCAGAGATTGTTGTTTTAGGAAATACACCCAGTATTGTACCCTTATTAGTAAAAATGTTCCCAAGGGAAAATAAGCATTTTAATTCTATTAACACACAGTTTAGAGCTCTTGCTGACGTAGAACACCTCAAAACTTTTAGAAAAGATAATATTACAACTTTTTGGTCTAAAGTTTCAGAACTAAAAAATGAGCTTGGTGAATTTATGTTTCCAGATATAACTAGAATTGTGAGAGGTATATTGTCAATTACACATTCGTCGGCGAACGTGCAGCGAATTTTTTCTTATCAAAATATGATAAAAACCAAAGAGAGAAATCGACTTCATGTCAATACTGTTTCAAGCCTAATTGAAATAAAAGATTTGCTGAAATCAAGTATAGGTAATTGCAATCCAGCGATATCCATCTATCAAAAATGCAAAATGAGTAATACCTAATCTTAAAGAAATGTATTATTATCATAACTTATTGCAGATACTAAGATTGGTAAGTCCCGTCGAACTACCATTAAAGAGCAGAAAAATATTTAGATATTTCCTGGCCAAAATATACAGTAGTTTCAAGCGAAACTCGTCCAACAACATTTTTCTCTAATCAATCAATCTGCAGCACCAATATCCATTTAATAAAATGTAATGGGCCTGGTCTAGGTGCCGAAAAAGACCCCAATCCAATAGCGAACCTACTGTACGTTTTAGACTATTTTCATATGAGCTCTTTATTAGCTTTTATAAACACGTACGGCTTTCCATTAGAATCAAATACATATATTGAAAAAAGAATAATCTTTTTGGAAAGAGATTAAGAGAAAATGACATTTGATATCAGACATTGTTGTGGAAACAGATATTGTCAGAGCTGTTTGAACAGGTACATAATATCGACAAAAGTTGCATGTATAGTATGTATAGGTACATTATTAATATACCAGAAAACAATGAATGTTTACGAGTATATTAAATTGAAAATGATATGAAATTAAATTTCTTCTTCTGAAACTAAAAATAATATTCTTTTGAGTTTTTCACAACTTTCAAACTCTTTTTACAAAAATTTACTTCTCTTCTATAGATTTAATTATACCCTACACCACCATAGTGAAGTTTGTGCTGATGTTTGTAACGCTTATAAATATTAATTCAACACCCACCGTTAACTCCCTGAATTGATTTAACGATGTCCGTCCGTCTGTCTGGCTGGCTGGCCATATAAACCTTGTGCGCAGAGTACAGGTCGTAATTTTGAAGATATTTCAATAGAATTTGGTACATAATATTTTTTCGGTCCAAGAAAGGTTAGGATTGAAATTCGTTAAAATCGGTTCATTATTTCACCTAGCCCTCATACAATTCCTCCTGAAATAGGGGTTTATCGGTTACTAATGTTTGATTTATGCACATATTCAAACAAATTTTACCACAAATAAGTTTTATATGAAGCTTAATGACACCTATACATTTTGTGCATATCGGTGAATAATTGACCATAGCTCCCATATAAGGCCCACTTTCGAAAATCGCTTTAAAAAGCGAGTTATGCTTTTAAAAACTTGGTATCCGAATAATATTCAACATAAATATGTTTCATATATACACAAATCTATCGGTTCAATTTTCTGATGATCGGTCCAAAATTTCCATTCCTTCCATAAGACCCACTTCTGAAAATCACTTTAACATGTATAAATCTTTTTAGTGTTTATATTAAGATACAATTTAACATAAAAATATTTATGTGCACAGAAGTCATGCCACTAAAATTTTAGATGATCGGTCCATAATAGGTCATTATCCCTGCATAGACAACATTTCTAAAAAATTTGAACTTTACCGGCTATATTTTCTTACTTGTTTTATATTCTATTAAGATTATCAGTATTCTTGTTGAAATAAAAACGTTTTGTTGAAGTCAGAATTTAATTTAGTGTTTTAATAATCAAGAACTCGCCCATTACTTGCAAAATACCACTACACTTTGGCAACTCTTTTTAACTGTAGCCTAGCACAGGGATGATAAATGACATTTTTCAAATTGTACTTTCCTGAGCGCAAAAGTGTACTTTTTTGACCCTAATTGTACTAAAACGCTTAAACATATTTTTTATTGGATTTATTATAAAAACAACAAAAAACAAAGGTAATGTACATAAAAATTCATTTGTACGTAACATTTGTATAAAAACATAAACTTAAAAACATAAACATTCAGGTATAATAAGGAACACAAAAAAAGTTTTTAGAGATCAAATACGCACAGTTTGTTAACAAATTCTTTTAAAATGTCAAAAAAAAAAACGAATCTTTTTAAAAGCTTGCTAATATTTGATATTGATCTTTCTTTTACTCATCTCATGAGAAGTTTCAAATTTTTTGATGTAATTTACATTTCAGCATTTCATTAAATATAAATAATCCCAAACAGTAATGCAGCAATTAAATATCGAGCCGAGTTTGTTTAGAAAATGTAAATATATATAAATATATGTAAATATATATATATATATTTTTTCAATTTGAAAAGAACTTATTGAAAAACTTTAATTGAAACGAAGTTTAACTTTTTTGTAAATTTTTATCGCTGGATTGCAATTACGTATATACGAGTATGTGAAAAATTTTAGAAGAGAATATCGGACTGGTGTAAATGCGTTAGTCTTATTGGTTGTCATTCAATGAACAGCAAACAAGTCGTAAGTCGACTTAATAAAATCCAACAGCTATGTAGGTAGGTAGACTCAAAGTCTTATGCTGTTTAGGTAAACTTTTCAGCAAGTCAAAAAGGGATGATACAATTTCAATATTTTCAAAAAAGTACGATAATGATATTGACTGAGTTTCATGTCCATACAAGAGAACTAGTTATTAGATTCCATTGAAAAGGAAGCAGAATGATGCAGTGGCAGTGGGATCATTTGTTGTTTTCCCCAGTTTTATTATTTTGATTTCATAGTTTTAAGAAAGGACCAATTATTAAATCCATATCCTTGAAAACGGACATAGACATTGGGTATCATGCATAAAAACGAGTAAAAGCGCAATTGTGCAATTGTTTGTTAGTCGAGTTCGATCAAATAGCAACAGCTTTTGCTCAATTTCGTATGCATAAAAATGAGTTCAAACCAATTGCAATTACTTGAGATCAAACGTCTAATTGTGGAAACATGTCGTCATGTGAAAGTGAAGTAGCAGTAGAATTATATATGTAATAATAATAAAATAGAAACTGACATTTCCAAATTTTTAGTAGAAAAAATAGAACAAAATAAATATTTAATAGAAAAGGTTCAACTACCATGCATTAAAAATAAAAAAAAAAAAATAGAAACATGTGTAACAGAAATTAAGCAAAAATTTGGCATTGAAAAAAAATAGCTAACATAAAATGTCACATAAAAAATAAAATAGACATGAATAAAACAGGCAATAAAAAAATTGTTTTAAAAAACTGGGAAACTGATTTGTCACAACTACTTTGTGCTAATTCTAATCCCACAACAAACAAACTGAACCAGGCCACGATATGTCAACGCTTGTAAAAAGTTCTTTTCCATCACAAGTTGCCTGCACATTTATAGAGTGGAAGCCTTTTCTACAAATATACTTATCGCTTTGATTTGTGAGTTTTTTAATTTTTATATGAGTACAATCAATCACTCCAATTGCAAATAGAAAGCAATAATTTGCTTACCATTTCATTAGAGCATCTTTTATTTTATCCACTCGCTTGCTTTGGCAGATATAAGTTTCGCAACTTCCGCAATATTTCGCGACACAGTTGATTGATGGACTTCAATATCTGTGGCTATACCATTTTGGAATCCATGATCTGCACAAAATCCTAAATATAGTCGAATTTTATCAATGTTGCTGAGCTTACCACCACGTGTTTCTTCTGACTCAGCAAAAACATAATTAACCAACCAGCAGATGCTACTATCATCAATCCTATGTGTTTAACATTTTATTATTAATTATAAAAAAATAATAATTAAGAATACTTGATAAATTTGTTTTACGCTTTTGATAACATTTTGTATTTCTTTGTGGCACAAATTATTTAGCCATGTTTCCTTTTTAGTGTACGCGAGTCAACTATAAGACATGCTCAACAAAATTTGAGCAAGAGCTCACAAAAGAAAGCAAAAGCTTGTTTTTATGCAAATGGAAATGAGGATAAGCTCATCTAACTTACTTCAAACTGAGCAAGACTAGATCAAACGTGAGCAGTGAGTAAAAGCAAATACTTAAAATTTTATTATGCATACGACAAGCTCATTTTACTCAAAAAATCGAGTCCGAGCTCAAGTTCACGTTTTATGCATTAGGCCCATTGTTGCACCTATGAAAGAACTACGTGCATACCTAGTTAGCATTGAACTGGATAACAAGCCACCAGTTGTTGATATCCCCAAATGTATGTATACGTTAGAGAAAAGACGGCAAGATTAATTCAGAATTTGTACACCATTGGGGAGCTATTTATGAACTCAGACTCACAACCACTTGAATAGGGCAACCTTAGAATATTTAATTAAGAATGTTCTTATACTGAACATTGTGGTTTCAATGTTACCAGTAACAGGACTGAGTAGATTATGTATTTTACAGGAGTTATATACCTATTGGTTACATACCTTCATACTATGTAATTGTCAACCGCTGATCATGTAGATCAAAACTTCGTAGTATTGACTTTCTCTTATTGACTCTAAGGGATGTTTTTAATCTTCATTCTTCCATTTACTTTACTAGCAGCCATCCCTAAATACCGACGGAAAGCGTTTTTTAAATGTCAAAATTTCTCGTGTTCATACATTTTGTATGGAGCATACCGAAACAACGCGGCTATTGGAAAATCCAATTTTGACAAGGCGTTTCACAGTAAAGTTAGTTGCAAAAGAAAAAATTGTACCGTAATTTCTATTTATTTGAAGTTTATTTTGTTTAGATTTCATCTCAATAACAACAACAGAGTTTCTTTCAGAACTGCCCTTTATTTATTTTTGTAGCGTGTAAGGATTTACTTTGGCACACAATAAATTAGATACCAAATAGCCCAAAGGAAAATGATTTTGGCTTTTTGAAACGTCGAAATTACCTACTTTATATACATTCTGGTTATTTTTGAAAGTGGACGTTGTATGGCAGTCCATGCTATAATCTATTATGAGCCGTCCAGCATGAAATTATGTTTGATGATTTTTATATGTATGTATAAATATGAGGATAATTTGTGTTGAATTTCAACTCTATAGTGATGTTTATAAGAGATTTATGTGCATTTAAGTGCCTTTCGGAAGTGGACTTTATATGGGGGCTACGGACAAATATGTACCGATCATCATGAAATTTATTACGATGAATACAAAGATTTTTTTTGTTGAATTTCGACTTGTTAGTGATTTTTATAAGAGATTTGTGCGCATTTAGGTGATTTTCGGAAATGGACTTTGTATGAGGCTGTCAATATATGGACCGTTGTAAACATATTATCGGTTTGAGACTTCTCGTTGCATGAAACTTATTTTTGCTAAATTTTGTATGGATATTGCTTTTCTATAGACATTTATGTACCATAAAGCCATATTCCGGGAAGTCATTTGTATGGGGCTATAAGCGAATGAATGAGTCGGTCCACTACCGATTATTACCATTTTCAACAGGACTTGTCCTACTATAAAAAAATATAAAGTGTGCGTAATTCCATCATATTATCTGTATTATATTTGAAGAAAATTGCAAAAACTATCTGAAAAATAACGATGTTGCCTGAAACTTTGGATTTTGTCCATTTTCAATACCAAACATTTTGGCTGAACAAAGAATGGTACAAATTTCTTTATTCTATGTCTTTTTTGGAAGCTCTACCTTTAACAAACGGGCGGAAATGACTAGATCATCTTAGAATTTTATAATTTATAATTTTTTTTATTTACAAACCGAATGACAAACTTAATAAATGCCGGACAATAAGAATATTTATAAAATTGTCAATATACTAAAAAAAAGGGATTTGATTATTACAAAAAAAAAACTACCTTAAATTTTCACTGGTCTTGACAATCAATCAATTTGTTTGCTCAGAGAAAAATTGTTCGTCCGCACATGAATTTGACTTATGTGGACAACTCTTGCAGATGTCGATCAACCTTGTCAGAACATTTTTCCGCATAACTATGTCCGCCCTCCTATGTAATTTTCTCACAAAAAGAACGCCATTTTAAAAAAATTATAAAGAAAACTATAACCAAGAACATCGACACGTTGTCCACACACGGAATAATATTTTTTTCTTGTGCACACGAAATAATTACTGGCATGGAAATATTTGCAAAATCATCCTTAAAGAAAATGTTTTCAAATAATAAGCCACCTTTAGTCCCAATTTACACGAAGCAATTCTTTAAGCTAAGCTGATTACCTCATTGGGGTGAGGGGAAGATAAGACGAGTACATATGTGTATACAAATGTATACTCTCAAATAAAAGGACGAGCGATTTAAGCAATAAAACTTGTGCTGTGTGAACACCGTAGAATTTTCAAGGAACAAATTCTTTTCAACAAAAATTGCTTCGTGTAAATTTGGAATTAGTTAAATCACTTATCAAAAACTAAGAAATTCATCACACATTAACACTCTTAATTATGGTGACTTTACTCATGTTTATCGCAAATAAAAAAAAATGTCGTTACATTAAAAACTTTTCAATGAAAAGTTAGTAATAATTTATATGGGGGCTACGGACAAATATGTACCGATCATCATGAAATTTATTACGATGAATACAAAGATTTTTTTTGTTGAATTTCGACTTGTTAGTGATTTTTATAAGAGATTTGTGCGCATTTAGGTGATTTTCGGAAATGGACTTTGTATGAGGCTGTCAATATATGGACCGTTGTAAACATATTATCGGTTTGAGACTTCTCGTTGCATGAAACTTATTTTTGCTAAATTTTGTAATTTTGAAAAACTTTTAACGATACAATACAAACAAAGCCACATGGCAACACTTAATGAGAAACACTGCGTTACACTGTGAATGCAAAAGAGTAAATGGAGCATACCTATGTATATGTACGACAGCAGATGGAACGAAGAAACTAATGAAACCAAATGAAAAAAAAGTATGTAAAGAATTAAAATTCTATAAATTATTACTTACATTTGAACTAAAAAAAATCCTTTGAAGTAATTCTCTACTTGTGGTTGTTAATGTTGTGTTGTTGTTGTTGTTGTAATTGTTGGTGCTGCTGCTGAACTATTTTTGAATTTTATTATTTATGGTAATTTTAAATAATTTTTTAATGCTAAGTGTCAACGACATTTGAGACACATTTTTGAAGGCAGTTTAGCTTTTGTGTTAGAGAGAGTGTTTGTGTGTGTGTATGTGTGTGTGTGTAGTAGTTGTAATTGTAGTTGCAGTAGTAGTAGTAGTACAATTTGTCAATACATACAGACAAACGAGCGTACGAACGACGGACAAACAAACGAAAGAACGTGTGAGTAGTAAGTTGGTATGTGCGCGTAATGGCTGTTTGGTTGATTTGTTTGTTGGGTAAGTTAATTTGTTTGCTGGGTTAGTTTCTGGTATATCTATAGATGTATTCTATGCTATGCTGTTTGCTGTGTTTGATGGTAAGTATACATATGTGTGTGTGTGTGTGTGTGTAAATTATAAGTGTGAGTGTATGTGCTGCTTTTTTTCTATATATTTTTTACACTTTTATCGATATGCTTTTGGTTGCTGTTGTTGTTGCTGCTGCTGTTATAATATTGTAGAATATTTTTTTTTAATTTTTCTTCTTATTTTGCAATATTTTTATATTTATTTATACACACATAATTTTACATCATTTCGTTAGATATGATTTTGTTTACTAGAGATTTCTTTTATTGGAATTTTCATATTTTGTTATACATTTAATACTATAAATGCAATTTTTCTTATTCCTTTTTTAGATACTTTTTTTCTACTAACTACTTAATAAATTTTGTCTGCACTTTGAAAACTTTACATTTTATCTGAAAAGCAAGAAACTAGTTTAAGAAAAAATAAAGCACATAAAACTTTCACTTTTATTTAAACAAAAGTAACACTTTTTAAACAATTTGTCTTTTTCCCCTTTTAAGATATTTCACATTTTTCCAACAACTTTTTTTTTAGTATACTAAGCGTGAAAATTTCCTTCAATAAATTTTCCTTCTTCACCACCACCATCACCATCTCGTTTCCGTTCAATTCTATACTTGCTTTCCATATTCTTGTTCATCTATACATAGAAAAAAAAGCAAGTGTGCCAATATTCCCATTATGGTGGGGCTACGTATATAAACCTCATATATTGGTAGAAAAATTAAACTAAAGAATTTATATATAGAAATTTTCTTTTTACAAAAATCACTCTGTTATTTATAGAATTTTAATGTTTTTTGGTTGAAAAAATCGCATCACTTTAGTTGCCATTTATTATTATACAATTTTTTTAATTAATTTAAATTTATTTATTACAGATTTTTACTTTACACTTTTTTCCCAGCTATACACATTTATATATATTTTTTTCAAATTGTAATTAGAAAAAATTCTTTTGGTTTAATGCGAAAAAACCCCGAAAAGTGGGTCATCTTCGGTCGTTCGGTTCGGTCTACTTGTATTCTTCATCTAAAACTTGGTTGCTTGCACACACAGCAATCGATTTTTGCTGTATGTGTCTTGTATTCGTGTTAACATGATTGATTAACAGTAATTTCTCAGCCTGTTGTAATGGTAACGGTACTTTTGCATGTATTTAAGAGAGTATTTGTCCTACTCTTTGGTGTCAATTAACAGTTCCGCTTACCGTTTTGTTTCTGGCATGTAATAAAGTGTTGCATACTTTGTGGAGGGGTGAGGATTAGTGTGTAGCAGCAGAGATGGAAAATTCAATACTATTGTAAATTAATTATCAGATTTTAATGTCAATATTGTTTATATTTCGAATATACATACATACCTATAATAAACATTCGTTTTGATAAATTATAAAAACCGTGATAATAAAAGTTAGTAACTTTTCACAAATCTATTGTGTAGAGAAATATTGAATTCAATAAATTCAATTTAAAATGCTATATATTAAAAAAAATATTTTATAAAATTTTTTATTCGAAGATTTACTTCTGGTTAAGCATAAAATTTATTTGAAATTTATTTTTGTGTACTTCTGTTATATGTTCTACATTAGCTTTCCGTTGGAAAGCATAAACTCATATAGAAATATACAAAGAGACACTAGCAAAATGTAATGCATTTTCTGGCCTGCTAGAAAACAATACACTCCTGTCAAAAAAGAATATAAAGGCACGATTGTCTTTTGCAAAACTACTAATCAAGTTTTGAAAAAGAGTGCTTTTCACAGATAAAACATAATTAATCTGATTGGTACTTGACTACTAAAACAGTAAAGTGCGCTATTTCTCTGTCCATAGCTGTATACTGGTTCGGGTATTATCTCTGTTGATTTTATCCTCTTCGTATCTTTCATGCTGCACGCTACCTATGAATTCTAGATAATTATCTCAACTAAGTCAAAATCGACCATTGAAATCTACTCTAAATTCGCACCTCACAGTGCCTTCGATATGTTTACTACCTATTATTTGTACCCATAAGAACTCATTCATAATTGCTATTTGTACTATGTGTGGCAAAAACTCTAAGCAAAAGTCAACTGCTCCGCTCCCCTTGAATATCACCACCAACTTTTGCAAATGAAAACAACAAATGCATTTTGAGTTAAAATCGATTATAAATACATTTATTTGTCATAAGTATGTAAGTATGTTTATACTTTCTTGTTTTAAATTTTTAAACATAAAATGAAAATAATGGAAATATATGTAGGTATTTTGTATGTCATTACTATTTTGTATTTATTAATTGTTAATTGAATTGATTTCGGTTTTCGGTTTTTAATACAATAAAATTAGTGTTTATATATTTAATGCTGTATAGGTATTGTTACAATTTTGGGAATTCATATTCTTTTTTTAATACAATAATTTTTTTACAAACATTCTTTTCTATACATCCGCAAGAAAATAATTTTAACTGAAATAAACAAACAAACAAACGAACGAACGACCAACAAAATTAAATACAATAATTAATATTTACATTTTTAATATTTGTTTTCATGTTCAATTAGAGGTATAAATAAATTGTAAAATATATTTTTTTTTTGTTAGTAATAATACTAAAAACTACATAAAAAATTGTTAAATAACTTTTAAATAATTTGTTTTTTTTTTTAATTATAATTTATTGTTTTTGTGTTGGGAAAATAAAAATATAAATAGTTTTTTCTTTCTTTGTGGTAATTTTATTTTATTAATTTGTTTGTAGTTGTAAATAAGTTTTCTGTTGTTTTTATTTGTTTTACTTTAAATTTGTATTTGTTTGTTTGTTTTTCTTTGTATTTGTGTTGGTTTTTGTTTATAGTTATTTGTTTATTAAAGTGTTTTTTGCTACTATTTTTGTGTTTTTTATTTCTATTACAATGTTTTTAATGATTTTTGTTTCCGCTTTGTTTTGTTTTTTATTTATTTATTTAATAAAATTATATTTCATAATAATTGTAATTAATAATAAAAAAATTAAGAAATAATGAAAATAAAATAAAAAATGCCACTAATTTTGTAGCACTTCAACATTCTACTCGCATTTACTTTTTACAGTCAGCATGATTTGATTGGTTTGTCGTATTAAATACAGGGCACTTATAAATACTGCATTGGGCCTGGAAAAGAAGATGAATAAAATTAGAATTTATATACTAAAGGCATTTAGTAGTTCAGTAGTTTGACAGTAAGAATTCTTTTTTGTGTAATTTAAAATGAAAAAGCCGTTTTTATTATGTTTTCTACAGGAGAAACAAGTTGCGGCGATTTCCTCTGTATCAATATTTAGTTATTTTATATTGTTGGACTAAAAAGAGTCATGTTTTCTGGGATTAGACTTTTATAGCGCTTTCTTGGAAACAAGAAATTAATGTGGTAGCAAACACTGCACAGTATTCATTATGAAACATAATTAATTCTTAATTAAAAGTAGTACAAACAATTTACTGATATGCATTAATCTTCTGCCTTTACTAGGAAGACATAATGTCAAATTGGTAGCAATACGATGACATACGTGTATGTGAGAATCTGATCGAATTCTAATCGATTAACAAATGGAAGTTTACTTTGGTCAAACTGTGAAATATATCGAGCAGTGGGTACTTAAAGAAAAGATACATAGATGGTTAGCGATATCTAAACTGTAAAAGGGCAATAGGCCTAATTGAAAAATGTAATTTAAACTGGTAAAGAATGATGTAATGCTACATTAAAACAATTATTATTAATCAAGGAATTTCACTTCTCTTTTAAACATTGTGAGATTACTGATGGTTGATCACAAAACCTAACGAATTTAGTAATAAACGCAGCCCAATGATGAAATCACAGACAGAAGAATACTGCACATGTTGGGTTATCTAAAAACAAAATATAAAAATCACTTTCCACACCCGCTTTCTCTACATTGAGCCAACAGTAAAAATCTTTTTACTTTCTCGAGAAGAATAAAATATCAGTTTTCGCGGGTTCACAATTAAACAGATTTTTAAAAAATCATCCACTTTTGTGGATGAAGACCACATTGTCTCTAGATGGCCACTCCGATATATAAGATCTTTCGAGACAGTCCGTAACATGGAACGGCTGCTCTTATCTATATATGTACATTCAATAAAACCTATTTTATTAGACCTAACAGTTTGCCTTTAAGTAAAGTGTTAATGTGGTTTCTCAGCAGCCTGTGGAATGATTTCTAATTTCCCTAGAAACCAGTTTTGAATACATTTATATAAAACACTACATAGGCTCTACAACAACTGCGATAATATTGTAGTTTAAATGAAAAATGTTTACATAAAAACGAAAAGTTAAAGCAACAGCCAAAATAAATAACTATGGATAAGATAAAATGATAACAAAGACTCATGTCATATTGTTCTCACGGTATTTTTGATTATTAAATCATATTAATTTGTATTTTAAGCTTTAAGAATATAATTAAACTGGAAATTGTAAACCAATTCTTTGTAGGCTATTTTAGAATATTAATACATATAAACAAATATGATATAGGTATTTTGTCAATTAAAGACTACAAAACTCACAAAATATAAATACTTTACTACTTACTGTCCTTCTTTGAAGTATTCCTTTAGTGTTGTACTAAACTTTTTCGAATATTTAACAAATTCCTTTTTGCGCTGCTCCACAGCCTGTTTGCCAGTCACCCCGGGTATGAAATTACCAATTTCATTTACAACATCTAAAAGTTTCTTAATAGCGCTGGCAATTTCTCTGCGAAGAAAATGTTAGGAATTAGAAACAAACTAAATAATGGACAATTTAAAAATATACATAATTTTATGTTTATGTTACAAAATTAAGGTTTTAGAAACACAATTTTTTTAACTAAACAAATAACTATAAAGATCTGAAGCAATCGATACGATTAAAAAACTGTTAAAAAAAACCAATTAACATTTCCTTAAATAAATACAACTTACTTGATGGTTTCCAAAAAAGTTTTGCGATCTTGAATTTCATCAGGAATACGACTTAAAATTACTTTGAGTGCCACTGATTTGCGATTCAATTCTTGGAATGGTTCTTCAGTGCGGGTCAGTCGATATTCATTTACTAAGAAAAGCATGATATTAATAAACACTTAACAATTCTTCTACAGGTTTCATTTTAACTTACAATCTGATTCTGGTAAATTTCCTTGCAGTCTTAAGACCGATTCATTTAGATTTACATTTAGTTCAGCTCTTCGTGTAATGGCCATTATAAGATCATAACAAAATCCAGGATTATTTTGTTCTGTTTTTAAGATAGCCGAACGCAATGATTGAGCAGCTCCCACATCTCGTCTCTCCAACTGAAATTATTAAATCATTTGAAATTATTTTCCAATTTTAAACATGACCTATTTAGTTTGTATATTTCCACCACTTCTATATTCATTTGCCTAATCGGTATAATTGATTTTCATTTATTACTGCATGTTGTTACTTTACCTGTGCAAATATGGGTCTCAATATTACGGGCAAGACAAGTGACGGTGTTGGCATCTCACCCATGGTCATTTTACATTTACTTCAACTTTTTGTCTAATGAAAAATATATTTATTATTTGTTTTACAAATTCCCACAGTGTATAATAAAACAATTGGTTTTTGCAATATAACGTTGGCTTTTCGTAATATGCTTTGAATAGAATAAAAAAAATATAATTACTTAAGAAAATTTAACACGGAAGAACCAATGGGAAAGAAAAAATATTCACACAAAAATAAAACCTTACAAAAATACCAACAATGCAATGTAGATCAAGAAAAAAAAACAAGAAGAGTGAAACAGAAGGTGAAAGCAAAAAAATTTATGACATTTGAAAATGTCAGCAGCAGACTATGTTCAGTAATCATTAAAGATGGTAAAATATCAACAATCGATTTTTTTTATTATAATAATAAAAATTTTACATATTTTTAGTTTTTTAAATTTAACATTTAAATTCAATAAAGAAAAAGTCTTTCGTCGAAAAAGTGGTTCATATAAGTTGTAAGAATATATCAAAGCGTGAAAAAATTATCAATTATCTCCCTATTATAAATTGAATACGTTAAATATAATTAAGAGACAATAACATTGTACATGAAAGTTTTATACCTATATATTGGTAGTACATAAATAAATAATTAAAATACCTTTTTTCGAAACTAATAAATTTTTAGTTTCTTATCAACCCACAAAGCAAACAAACAGTTTCATATTTTTAAAATGTATGGCTAAGTAGCCTCGAGCAAGAAGTGGACGGATGTTCCAAAATCCCGTTTTTTTTTGTGAAGTTAATTCAAATTTAGTTAATTCAAAATTTGCAAAATATATCCACTCCGATTTTTTAATTAGTGATATGAGCTAAACATGATCTGGCAACATTGAGAATAGATGTAAAATCAGTGATGGAAAATGGGTTTTTGTTTTTCGTACCAACTATATAAATAAAATGTACTTTTTAGACCTCCATGGTACCATTTTTAATAATTTAATATAGAAAAAGCAAAACAAAAAATTTTTTCGTAATGAATCCAATTGTTCATTTTACTTTTTCTTTAGAAGCAAAATACGGAAATAATTCCACTTCCGAACGGAATTAAATTCTGTGACATGGCTGATATTTATTTGTTTCATCTGAAAACAGTATTTTGAAATTGTATCATATGACTCGTGGTAGTACCATGGTACCAACTGTGATTAAAATGTATCAAAAAAGTACACTTGTACCATGTTTGCCATCAGTGTGTCAAATACAAAAAGAGAAGAGCAAAAAATAGCGGCGAAAAGTAGAATTTTTGCATATTCGCAAAAAAAAGAAAAAATTCTTTTCTTTATAATATTTTGTAAAGTATTTGGAATTTTAATAAAACTTTATTGGTGCCGAATAAATAAACAAAAAAGCCACAAAATACTAACAAATACAATTTTGCCATAAAGCTAAAAAGTAAATGTCACCTATAGCAAAAACATAAAACTCTCACAAATTTAATTAAAAAAACCTTCCTGAACAACAAGTAAATAAATGAATAATAATTAAGAAGTGTGAAATAAAATTATTCTTGAGAAAAAATGCTAAAGGTAAGTTTATTGTTTGAGCATTTGGCGAATGTTTAAGTAGAAACCTTGAAAATTCCTAAATTTTTGCCATCTCTTTTGTTGTTTAATTTCAATGTTTGCCTTGTTGGCGTTTAGGGAAAAGGACAGCGATCCTTTGAGGAAGTATGGCCAGATATGCGTATTATTGTTTTGAAGCTGCTGAAGCAGGAAACCGTTTCTCAAGTTGAGTGGCAGGATTTATTTTATGGCGTCCATTTGGTATGTCTGTGGGATGAAAAGGGTGCTGCCAAAATCTACGATTGTCTGCGCAATGATGTCGTGGAGTTTATAGCACATGCCCAGCGCAAGGTGCAGTCTCAAAGAGGCGAACATGCTTTGCTAACCACCTACATAACTGAATGGCGTAAGTTTTTTACACAATCCAGTTACCTGCCTTTGCCTTTTCGCCAATTGGAGCACTGGTTTCAATTGAAACAACCCTCCTCCAGCTGTTCATCAACTTCCGCCTCAAGTTCCTCAGCAGCAGCTGCCTCAACATCGTCGGCTGCCGTTGGCACCTCATCGTCGTCGTCTTCAGCCAACAATAATAATAATAACAACAACAGCAAAAAGAATCCCACCGAAGATAGCATTGTTCGGAAATTAATGTTGGATTCTTGGAATGAGCATATTTTCAAAGACATCAAAGATCGCCTGCAGGAATCTGCTATGAAAATCGTACATGCCGAACGAAACGGTGACGCCTACGATGCACAGCTAGTAATTGGAGTAAGGGAAAGTTATGTTAATCTCTGTTCAAATCCTGAAGATAAACTGCAAATCTACAGAGAAAACTTTGAGGCAGCTTATTTAATGGCCACGACATCATTTTATCGTCTTAAGGCCACAGAACAGCAACAGGCGAATGGCGTGTTGGCGTTTATGAAATATGCAGATTCCAAGTTAAAGGAGGAGGAATCAAGGGCTAAGCGTTATTTGGAGCCCAGCAGCTATGCCATATTAGCACAAACATGTGTTAAAGTTTTGGTGGGTGATCACATGAATACCATTATAGCCGAATGTGCACCGCTCATTAAAGAGTACGAAACAGATCGTTTGAATCTTATGTTTCGTCTACTCGACCGTGTACCCAATGGTGTGGATTCAATGTTGCGTGATTTGGAAAATCATATTGTTTCTGCTGGTCTAGCCGATATGCTGTCCGCCTCTGAAATTATTACTCAAGACTCGGAAAAGTACGTAGAGCGTCTGCTCGAACTATTTACCAAGTTTAGTACACTGGTTAAGAACGCATTTAACGATGATCCTCGTTTTTTAACGGCTCGTGACAAGGCATTTAAGACGGTGGTCAATGACACTAGTGTTTTCAAATTGGAATTGCCAACGGGTATACAAAATCGTGGAGTGAAATATACAGCACCTGAAAGCAAGTGTCCCGAATTACTGGCAAATTATTGTGACATGCTGTTGCGACGTACTCCATTAAGCAAACGCTTGACGAGCGAACAAATTGATGCACGATTAAGGGATGTGCTGTTGGTACTGAAGTATGTCAACAATAAGGATGTGTTTATGCGTTATCACAAAGTTCACTTAACGAGAAGGTAAGTACTGTCGATTATTCGCTTTCAAATTACGCAAAATATTAATATTAGGCAAAATTTGGCCAACTTTCATAAACATTTTGTATTGTAAATATAGTAAATGTTCTGTGCTATCGGTAAATTAGTATACCTATATTATCGATAAGTTATTGAATTATATTTATAAATTTCATTAATATACTATTCATGGGATTTAGACTTATATTGGGAACTAGTGCTGATAGTGAGAAGGAAGAAGACATTGTTGAATGGCTACGTGAAGTTGGTATGCCAGCCGATTATGTCAATCGTTTGGCTCGCATGTTCCAAGACATTAAAGTAAGTTCCAAGACTTGTTTTCGCTCTTACGTATAAATTATTCCTTAATAATCTCAAACAATAGGTCAGTGAAGATTTAAATACTCAATTTCGTAATTCAACTGGTCGTCATGATGCCATTAATATTAAAATTCTAAATGCCGGAGCATGGGCTCGTTGTTCTGAACGTGTCTCGGTTAGTTTGCCACTTGAATTGGAGGACTACATACCCGATGTGGAAGAATTCTATAAGAAAAAACATTCCGGCCGTAAACTGCAGTGGTATCATCACATGAGTAACGGCACAATAACTTTTGTTAATAATTTCGGTCGATATGATCTCGATGTCACAACATTTCAAATGGCGGTGCTGTTTGCTTGGAATCAAAGGCCTCAAGATAAGATATCATATGAAAATTTACGTTTAGCAACCGAATTGCCAGGTAATGTTTGTAACTAATGCGCAAAAGAAGTTGAATTTCTTTAAGATCGTGCATTTCTTTTGCAGATCCCGAACTAAGACGTACGCTATGGTCATTGGTACAATTTCCTAAATTGAAAAAGCAAATTTTATCAATGGAACCCAATTGTTCAACACCTAAAGATTTTGCCGAGAATACATTGTTTTATGTAAATCAAGAATTTGCGGTGGTCAAAAATAATAAATCACAACGGAGAGGAAAGGTATTAATATATTTGGCTATTTAACAATTTATGCTTAAATTATGTTTTTTGCAGCTTAATCTTATCGGTCGCTTACAATTAAGTACTGAACGTTCTATACAAGAAGACAATCAATCCATAGTTCAGTTGCGTATTCTACGTGTCCAAGAGGCCATTATAAAAATAATGAAAATGCGTAAACGCATGAATAATGCCACTTTACAGGTGAATATATAGAGCAATTCCAAATTGATACCAAATTTTAAATTTTATATGATTTCAAAATTTATTATACAGGCTGAATTAATTGATATTTTAAAAAACATGTTCTTGCCGTCAAAAAAAATGATTAAAGAACAATTGGAATGGTTGATCGAACATAAGTATATGCGTCGTGATGATGACGACATCAATACATTCATTTACATGGCTTAAGTATAATTTATTCTATATCTCGTACGTTTTTATATATATTCATATACATACATTCATCTAAAAAGCGAATCTTAATTAAGAATTCTCGCGTGTTTTTAATTTTAATATTAAGTTTAAATTTATTTTTACTTTTAATTTACTTTACACACTTAAGGTGGATGGTGAATCCATTAGTTTCGAACAAAATATTTGTTCAGACAAAGTATTTTTCATATGAAGTTTGCCGCCTTTCTTTTAAAAGGAGAGAAAATATTCATATGAAAAACAACTTTGTCCGAACAAATATTTTGTTCGAAACAAATTGGTGAATCCACCTTTACACTCAAATGAGAACAAGATGAAAAAGAAAATAATATTTAAACAGCAATAGCAACATAAATACAGGGAAGGAATAACAAGAGTATAAAATTCAAATTTAAACTAAATGACTAATGAAAATAACATTATGTAGTATAAAATATAACAAAATAGGTGTATAGAAGGAAGGTTTAGTCTTGTTTCAAATAGAAACGAAAAATATTATATAAACTAAATATGAACATGAAAATATTTCATTAAGAAAACAGCAATAATCAAGACTAAAATTCAAGTTGTGAATAATTATAATTATTCCATAATATTTAATTTAATTCCAAATTAAAAATTCGATATTTGTTTTCTACTTCCATACAATACAACAAGATTTTATGCTATAATTGAACAAACACCCTTCCTGTTTAAACGCAGCTCTGTATTATCCTACCCTTAAAACAACTCTAAAATAATTATATATCTCTTCTCTATCTCTACACAATCAGTTCATAATTTAAGTACCAGTAGTAGTTATAATAATAGCAATTATATTTTGTCTATTTTTTATTATAAAACTACTTATTATACTTTATTATTGTATTTTTTTTTTTAAGAATATTTAGTTTTATTTTAAATTTTATTAATGTGTATGTTGTTTATTCATGAATTAATTTTTTTTTATTAAGAACCAATTCCTAGTTTTTTAGATTTTTGTATAAATTTTAAGTATTTGTGTATTTAAATTGTAAATTATATACATATATTTTTTAAATATTTTAATTTTTCATTTAGCTTTTTGTGTACTTTTATTGCAATTGTGGTCGCTTATTTTATTACAAAAAAAAAAAACAATTAAATTGTATTTTTTTGTTCTGATTTAAATATTTTATACATATTAATTTTTATAATTTATACTTTTCCATTAAACAAATTAAAAGAGACAAAAAAATAAATTTTGATTTTATTTTTTTATGCCTACGCTCCTCATATTTATAGCCTACACCATCATAGTGAGAGGGTGCATTAGATTTTTGTTGATGTTTGTAACGCCCATAAATATTAGTCTCACCTTAAAGTATATCGATCGACTCAGAATAACATCCTGAATCGATTTAACAATGTAACAATGTCCGTCCTCCATCTGGCTGTCCATGTAAAGCTTGTGCGCACATGATATTTTTTCGGCCCATGGACGGTTGCGTTTGAAATTGTTTGAAACCGGTCCATTATTTCACCAAGCCCAAATACAAATGACCTCCCGTACGTAGTACATAAAGCCTAATCATGTCTACAAATTTTGTGCAGATCGGTGCATAATTCACCGTAGCTCCCATATAAGGCCAATTCCGAAAATCACTGTAATGAGCATAACTCTCTTTAAAATGTTGTTGATATTCAAATAATATTCAACACAAATATGTTTAATATATACAGAAATCATTCGGCCCAATTTTATGATGATCGGTCCATAATTAGTCATAGCTCTCATATAAGACACACTGGCGAATATAATAATATATATTTAACGACCCTCTCTAACATTTTTTTACACATATTCTGGGTGTAGGGTATCACTGGCCGACTGTACTTTCTTACTTACTTGTTTTTTTTTAATGAAAACTTATAAATTTTATCTAATACAACACTGCTACAGTGTGGATACCAGTATTAAAATAGTAACTTTTATAAATACTTAAACATTGCATAGTTGCACTCACTACCTAAATGCGCTCAGTGTCTTCAATTAAAGTTGCATGTATTCTTACTTTTGATTATGATGGAATACTATCGCGGATTATTAAGACAAACTGTATTAAATGCTTAAGCACAGAGTATACCCTGTGGCAGAAATATTGCAACGAATTGTTACAAACCCAAAAAAATATTAATAAATACAAAAATTTGGAGTGAGGGCCTGCAAGGGGATTATACCTTGTTTAATCATTAGAATGAGATCGAGTGCCAACTATTACAGGTATATTTAATTACTTTTATTTTAAATGGCAGCAGGAAAACGTTTATTTAATCGTTCATTGTTTGTTGTTGCAGCACGTCTGTTGTCTTCAAAAGTGTTTGTAGCAACTGAAGCAAACCTTTTTCAATATACAAAATCATAAGTTTTCTAATTATGTATACGTTTTTGGAATACGCTGGTTTTTTAAACGCATGATATGAACTAAACGGACTAAGCCTATAATCACATAGTCAAACATTTGAAAGATATTTTTTCATTTAATTTCAAATGCAATTCTAAATTTCTAAACTCTACAAGGGGGTTATTATGTATTTCGGATCGAAAAAAAATCTTTCGAATTTGTCTACTTTTTACATTGTATTTCGATAGATTTTGCTTTCGACTTGAAATACACAATAACTTTAATACTACATTATGCGATATAAGGATGTACGTGGCATTACGTGAAAGTCAAGCATTCAGCAGCTATGTTTGATTGTCCATACACCGACTGTTGGCGGCTAATGTTTTAAGAACGTTGTTGCTGCTTCTCAATTTCAGTAGTAGTATTTTCTTTACAAATTCTTTTTAGAACGATTATAAATATGCTGAATTATTTCAATTAAGGATTTTTAAAATGGATATTTTATTTGCATACCATAACTTCGAAATGTCTTTAAATTAATAAATTATTGATATTGATCTATAGTGTTTATTACTCGGTACTTTAAATTATATACACATGTGTGTATGTATGTAGTTTTTGCTAGAAGTTGAAGAAAAAGTACTTAAAATAGCAAAAACAACACATAAAGGAGATTTATTTGAAAGTTCAAGAAATTACAAACATGTCAAATTGTATTAATAATATTTATAGACTCATACTAACTACCTATATACTACCCACTATTACCCACTCCCTTTTTCATATATGTATAATTAAAACATTTTGTTATCCTTTGCTTAAGAATATACTTAAAAATAAAAAATAAAACAAAACAGAGTAAGAAAATTTAACGTAAAACGATGATTATGCCTACTTTTTAAAAGAAAATAATTTGTTCCATATTATTGATGAAATCGTAAAATTAAAAATTCATATTAAAAAAATAAGACATAAATTACAAACTAAAAAAGAAAAATGTTTCGAGTTTAATAAAAACTATGTAAAACAAAATTGTGGTTTTATTTTATATAGAAAAAAAGACTTTATTTTTTATTACATATTTTAATTTAATTAAGTTTAATTTTTACAATAAATACATATGTATACACAATAAATAATAATACTAATGCAAATCGTAAATAAATGTGTATGTATGTATATTTAACTATTCTATTAATAACAAAAAAAGTATGCAGTTTCACAACTGGACTAAATGTTGTGAATTTTAAAAGGTTTTATAATTTTCAAATGGCCATATAATAAATAAAACTATTATGTCCTAATTTACACTTGATTACATACACCCAGTGTGATAAGTATGCTTCCATTTGCAGGCCTTATAGAAAGCATGTTTACACATTCTAAAAGATTCGATACTCACTCCACTATACCTTCTCTCAGAAGGCCTTTTAGAAGGCATATCATACACATTAAAAATTACATTTCAAAAGAATGTCAACAAATTAGTTGGTAGACCTTCCTAGTAGCGAGTAACCAGTAGCGAGTAGGCAAGGCCTTGACTAACAATGATACGCCATATAAAATTGAAATAATTTGGCAATGTGGCTAGAACTACTTGTGCATGAAATAGATAAAATTTTTGGAAGTTTTCAGTGTACAATAAACATAGTAGCTATAGTAAGAGAAGTAAGAGCAAACCCAACAACATCTAGTGCTGTAAATGTTCCAAAACCTTCTGGTAGAGTGCCACGTAAAAAGCTTTTTATATCAAAGAACAAACGTTCGAATATACAAATTTCGTGTTCTCTATTCAGGTTAGTGCAAATTGTATAAGTATTCTACATACTGTTACGCTTTTACCTTTTAAAAACGGTAGTTTATTTCCTTTCAATAAACCGGATTATTTTGAATTGCAAAATAAAAGTAGTTTAAAGCAAATATAACGACTTTTTATTTATTTAAATGTACATACACAAAAACAATTTAATAAACACTGTAAAAGAGTAGTAACAGTCGTAATTCAGCTCTGGAAAGAACTCGCGCGTCATTGTCATTATCGCTTAAGGACGTCCTTTTTTCGCTGCCTTCGTGAGATTTGCGTCTCACTTTTGCATTGGTTAATGCTTGGCGTCGTCTAACTGTACCGCATTACGGTTTTTCAAAGTTGTGCATTAGTCACATGCAAAATTTTTTTTAATACCAAATTTAAGCGTTCCAGCTTCCTATATGAAGGTATAGGTCGACTTGGGACTTAATTGAATCGATCGTGGGATAACCTGGCAATTTGAGGGATTAATTCTCCGCCAACCAAATTTATATTCAAAAAACATTAAACATTTATAATTGATGTACTCGTATGTACCTATAATTACCGATTCTTGCCTTTATTTACGATTATAAAAATAATTGGCTCGTCATTTTCTCATAATCATCAAGTTTAGCGAAAGAATCACATTTTATTTCCGTGGAATATTTCATTGAATACTTTCTGCTCTGCGGAACTTGATCATTGATAAATTGCTCAGAAAATAAATAGGATTCTTTAAACCAGAGAATTGTCGTCTATGAAAATCACGTTGCTGCGGATATGGCACTAAGGACTGCCATGAAATGATATTAGTTTGAATTTGTTTATCATTATGAAAAATTAGTTTACATGGAATTAAAATTGACGTTAAGGTCAAACCAAGGTCATGTTAAATGAGTCACTAATCTAATGAATATTTCAAACATTGGAAGAGTATTGAGAATTACTTGACTTACTCCCTACAAAACTGGATCTTGGCATAAAACGTACAAGGCGATATGTTATTCTTTGTTCCATTTTCACTAGAATCTCCTTGGTCTTGGTTTTTGAGGAAGTAATCTGCTGGGTAATCTGTGTTTCTTCGCTGGAGACAAGAACTTTCATTAGGCTTCCAGATGGTGTATTTTCATGCAGATATTTTGTATAAACAGTACTCTATATACATACATATGTATAATCAAGAATGATAAAATAAAGATTACGCCAACGCGCGTAAAATTTTAAAATGTTCTGCGCATTTTGGAACTGTGACGTCACACATTCTGTGTTTCTATTGGCTAATTTTTTCTCACTTGTTTTTTTACTCATGTTTTGCTTGCATTTGCTCACTCTACTCTTCATGTTAATATTTTTTGAGTTTGTTTTTCTTTTTTAAACAGATTTTATTTTAGAACTCTCAGAGATTTCAATTGCAAGGTTGCCAACTATCACATAAAACATACATTTTTCGCAATTCTAACACATGAAACATTCTTGGTAACCCTTAGAATGGAACTTCGACGTCACATAACGGGAAAACATGCGCATGGCGTAATCCATGGTGCAACTATACAAGGTGAGTGCAAATCGACAACAAATACAACATAAAACAGAAACAACAGGCATTTTGTTTGTGTAAAATAATGTACTACTGTCAAAAATACTTGAAAAAGTATTACTTTTGACATATGTAAGTAAATTGTAAACAAAGTCAATCAGCTGGGCTTTATTTTATCATATTAAAAAATCTAGTAATCGGCGTTTGAAATTGCTTAACTATTTTCAAGCACTACGTACATATGTATGTGCTTAACTTCAGCTAGGAGAAGATACACAAGCAAGGCCAAAGTTATAATACACATTTTTGGAAATGCAGTATTTTTCTATATATCTATGGATATAATTAGTCTAAATCGAGCGTTTATAGGCATTCATTGGAAACGCGAAGTGATTACTTTAAATATATGTATGTATGTATGTATATTGTCCCTAGTTGATTTTATCATGTACAAGTTGCTAATTTAAGTACTTCAATAAGGTACCGTTTGCATTATACTAAGTTTCGGTTCACATTATACCAATTTTTTCTTACTAATCGACTGTTTTACAGTTCTGGCAGTGAGAATTGCAGCATTGTCAAGATGATAAATCCATGCTAAGGATCCAAACAAGTTTTTAAATGATGAAAATGTGACTTTATAATTATGATCCAATCATTAAGTTTTTGTTTTAAACATCAAATCATTGGTTTCATAGCAGAATGCGGCACCCTATTACATACCGCCGCCATCGCCGATGTACACATACATAGGTATATTTGTTGCAAAAATAATTGTTAATTTCCTAAATCGTAAAATAATACTTTGCAATTTGTGACGGACAGTGTGGGCTTCTTCCGTTAACACCACTTCATTTACCAATTTTGGAGGCTAATTTTGTCGAACTGCAGATATTCACATAATTTTTTAGGTATACACCAAAGATAAGTACAGTTTTTTAGTTTTTTAGATTGTAAATGAAAATATGTTAATTTTCGGAAATGGTAAGAGTTTTAGCGCGTCCCATTTTATGTTCAAATTTAAAATAAACCTCTTAATTTGTTAATGTTATCATAATATTCATATATTTATTACAATTTTAAAGAATTTTTATGCCGTATTTATACAGTGGACTTTGCCTTATTGCTAACTGAAAACTTGTTATATATGTATGTATATGTAAGTAACTTCCACGATGAATGATAGATAAGAGCAAGAAATACCGAATAAAGTTTGTCATTACCACGGCAGTCTATTTTTCATAGTGACTCAGGATCCCCACATAGGACTATATATTCAGTAATATGAGTACCAAATCATAAATTAAAGCTTGATTTACGTACTTATAGAAGTTTTGGCAGCCCCGTCAAATAAAAAAAGTATGTCTGTACGCTCTAGATTAAATTAATCATGAGGTGTAGTTTTAACAACTTATGTTCGTGTCCATTATGCCACTATCTAGCAGAAATTTGTGGATATTTTATTAATAAATGTTTGTATTAGATACATATGAATGTGGCAGATGTACTTGTATAAAATTAAATTAAATAAAATCAATAGAATATAATTAAATTTGACTGAATTGATTTCTATTTAAACCTTAAAATGTATATTTCGTAATAAAAATTGTACATTGAAAATAAAAGCTATTTAAAATACATATGTATAGGTATAATCTATAAAATTATGCGAGTTAAAAAAGGTGTTAAAATTATAAAATTTAATTAATACTTAATAGATAGATATTCTTAACATTAAAACAAATCTATAACAAATACATATAAATAATTTCAAATGGCGACAGTTCCTTAATCTGTCGTTCATAGGGATTTTGGACATAATACTCTTAGACATATACATACATAAATATTTAAATACTTATTTACAACTACGTGAACACAAATTAAACGAACAAAAAAAAACGCAAACTGCTCTTAAAACTAAAATGGTTTTACTGAGAAAAACTATTTTCTGCGTCGATTCTTTTTATAACCCTTACCATACCAACCCGCCTGTGTGCGAGCCAATTTACGCGGAAATGTATTATTCAAATGCAATTGTCTTTTGGCCGTTTCGGCCGCTGCAATATGAGCCAATGAAATGTTTTCATCGTAGTCGTCATCATCGTCATCCTCGGTATAGGGACAGCATTCACACACCACAAAACGTCCATTGCGTGCACGTTTCTTATGTCTTCTATCGCATAGCAGGAACTTCTTATAGAATTGACACTCGAATTCGGCATAGTTATCGAAACAGAACTCACATTTGGCTGCGGCACGATTCATAGCAAAATTGGGTACAATTTGATGGCTCCAGATATCAACATCGGCTGGTGGGGGAAATACTATGCTGTGCAGTCCGGAGTAGGCATACTTGACATCATACCAGAAGGGTAACTTGCGCCGTAGCAAGTGTTTTCTTTCCTGAGCCAAGGCATATGAAGACATTTGTGAGGTTTTCGTATTGTAACTATTATTGGATTTTGTGGGTGTTGTTAAGGCAAGATTTTTTAAAATATCCATTTGTGATAATATGGGTTCATCATTTTCATCTTCCAACTTGGGATCCTCTAGCTGCTGGCACTCTTGTTTTAGCTCATCTTTTATGGACTTTTCATCGGCCGATAATGTATCTTCATCAACAATGTGCTCTAAAGGCAGCAAGGGTTTTTGTTGACTTGGTGATAAGAGAGATTTTTTGTATAGTGGTGCCAATGGTGGAGGTTCTGCCGAATTTTTTGTTGCCATTGGGGCAGCTATGGGAGTTGTTGTTATAGTTGGAAGTAATTTAGATTTATCGTTGGTCTTTAGACCATTGTAAGGCGCAGACTTAATGCCATCTTCTGTTTTATACTGCACCTGTATACATTTCGGCAGTTTCATTAAAATATGCAAAGGAAATTGATTATTTACAGGTGGTGATGTGGTAATAACTTGGTTGCAAATTTGCTCTGCTTTTACAGGAGAATTCCTCATGCCATTCGACGGTTTAGCCATGGAATTATCTTGCGCCAATGCCAGTTTTGGAGTTTCCGATTGTAAGGGATTCTTTAAGCCCATTTCATTTTCCAGTTTTTCCAAAAATTCCTCGGCGTTCTTAGTGATTTCAGTAGCTTGTTTTATTAGCATCTGTTCATTTTTATGCAATTCAGCTATTTCTGCTAATACATCGGTTTTTGGCTCAAGTTTAACCGGCAAATTGGCCAAAGCGTCTGCATTTAATTCAATTTTAATTTCTTTTTTCGTCACTTCGCAGCTGTTTGTAGGCAAAGACACATTTTTCTTTCTGAAATCGTTTAAAGTGAGAGCACAATCTTTAGATTTTGTCGTGCTATTTAAACAAGCTTCTCTGGGTTTTGATATTTCCACAGAAAATCCCTTGTTGCGCAAATCTTTTATAAAATCATTTTCAAATTTTATTTCAGGCATACTAGTTTGATGAGGCATTTCAACTTTAATACTGTTATTTTCATTAGTTTTCAGATTGTCTACTAAAAGACCATTTAGTTTTAAATCTTTTATAGATTGAAATTTAATTTCAGTTTTATTTGCAAATGAATTTACACATATTTCGCCTGATTTCAATATGCCATTTGTTTTGTCATCACTTGTAGTAGTCAGTTTATTTTCCATAGGCATTGAACTAATTTCGGTATTAGATTTATTTAGGTTTGTAAACAAATCTTCTAGTTTTATAGAATTTTGAAAGGCATTTTCTTCGGCTTTTAAAATATCCCCAGCAAGTAGATCATTTTCTAAGTTCGTATCGTATTTAAAATCATTAAGACTGTTTGTAAGATTTGCATCATCAATCTTCGAATTGTTGACCACGCTCAGATCAAACATTTTCATTTCTTCTTGCATTTCAAATTTAACTTCGGCAGGATTCAATAAATTATTGGAATAGTCAGAAGCATCTTTGAATCTCTTAAAATTATCATTATCTACTTGCGTTTTATCTAATATACTATTTGGAAAATTGTTCATTTTATCGAAATTTGTTGGCATTTCGTTTTGGTGATTCAGTAAACTATCTGTAATACCATGTTCACTTTCGGGTAGATTAATATTCTTGGAATCTACATCACCAAGCTGAGACAACAAAGTTTCTTTTTTAATTTCGCATTTCATAAAATTTCGTGGATTCCCCTCATCCGAGTCCATCTTAAGTTCTTGTTTAATTTTATTCTTCAATTCCAAGTTCGTTTTAATACCAGAAGTCATTTGTTTTAAGGGAGTTCGGATGCGTGGACCCTTACCAATGCGATATTCAGCACCCACAGCGCTGAAGCTATCACTACTCATGGTCGAGTCTTGAGTTTCTTCGTCTGCCGTGCTGACCTCATTGCTGGATAGTGTGGTAGTTTCTTCTTTTTCCTCTTCATCGGATTGTTTTAGTAGAGGTTGAGTTAGCGTATGTAATTCCTCCGGCATTAACATGGTGGCGTGAGCAAAAATTGGATCTCTTTCCTTTGTATACACAGGCACAGGTATTTTCAAAGCGTTCATTAGCATTTCCATAACACGATCACATTTTCCATTGACTTTCACTTGAGCCAGAGTATCTTTCGGCGTCCACTGTAGATTAACTATACATATTTTAGCCCGTTGTCTAGCCGGTTTATCCATTTGCCAAAGCCAAGTGTATTTTTTCAATACTTTTAAGCTAGAACCTAAACAGAGTATTACATCGGCCTTGTCAGCATGATTACAAGCACCGGCCCAATTTAAAGGCCACTTCAAGTTCCCCCTCTCACCGAAATGCACAATTGTATCGCACAGGGGCTCTGAACATTTATGACATAATCTATTGGTTTTATGGCAGTAGCGAGCAGTCATTTCGGTTGTATCGAACAGTCTCCAATACACCGAATTAGGTTTACAATTCTTACATACCTCTACGTACATATTGCCATGAATTTCAGATAGTGATACCTTGGGCAAACCGGATCTCAAATGTAAACCATCGCAATTTTGTGATACCACATAGCGTAATATGCCCCTTCGATGTAGTTCGTATAATGCCATGTGTGTATATGTGGGATTAGCTGCTGACAAATCGTGATCTCCTATTTCCTCACCTTTTTGCAATAGAGTCCAAATACCTTTGCTACCACGATAATCTGGTATTAGGGCTGCTGTACTTATGCCGGCCCCAGTGTAGCATATTAAATGCTTCGCCTGCAATATGATACTGGCTAGTTCTTCAACTTTGGCTTCGATGACCTGCACGTCATCTTCTTTCTCTATCACACGATCTTTGTAGATTTCGACGCGTTCTTTGCGTTTTTTCACTTGTTTTACAATTTCCGGATGCTTTTCCAAAAATGTACATTCGTCCGTAGTTCGTGTTGATTCACATTTTCGATAGATTGATGATACCTAGATACAAATAAAAGGTTTAAGTCATTAATAAAAAGGGATACTGTGTTTTGTAGAACATTAATGATTTTCTATGTAATCAATAAAAAGAACAGAAGGTTCCATGTGTATGTAAAAGAGAAAAACATTTATTTTGTCATTGCAGCACCAGTATGTGTGATTGAAAATATTTTTCAAAAATATTATCTTGTTACACGAACGTGTGGTAGTATTCAGCGATACATATAAAGTGTTTTTCTATGAGAAGTTTGTTTTTCAATATAAAATAAGAAAAATAATTTTTATAAAAATCATTCAAATTGTAGAATAATTGTAGTATTTAGTTGAACTGTTACTATTTCGAATCCTAGTCAAGAAAAATTATTAAAAATAAAATTTTTCAAGTTGTTAAACAATTCCTTATTCAGTAAAAATAATTTAATGAAAATTAAATTTAAATGAACTTAAGCCTAACTAAAAGAAAATATCAAAAATTAATCATTCAAATTGTTATTATATTAGAAAGGTTTGAAAATTATAACTTAAAAATGATATCCCACAGTTGTGCACCACACCATGCATGTACATTAGGTATGACATAGTGAACGATTTTTCGATTTCGAATTGCTACCGCCTTTTATTTTGTTAGGCTTGGAAAAAAAATAGACGGGACAAAAAATGGGGGATTTTGGTTGAGGATAAATGGCGCCTCATCGAGGTCAAAGTTCAAGGTAAAAGTAAAAAAATTAATAAAATGTCCAATAACTGCGGCGGAGTCGCCCCTAGAGTAGTAAAATGTTAGACTGACCCCCATTAATTTTTCCTTCCCAACATTTTTGTAGAACATACTTACACCCTTTCTTCGCTCCTTAAGGGACTCGCCCTACAAAAGTTAGAGTTTTATAAATTTTACCCCCATCGACTTAACAAGTTTCAGGGCGCCTCTGGAGAATTCAAATGTATGACCAACCCCCAATAATTTTTCCTCCCCAACATTTTTGTAGAACATACTTATACCATATCTCTGCTCCTTAGGGTACTTTCCCTTCAAATACAGATTTATAATTTTGCCCTCTGACCTAACTATTTTAATTGCGCCTCTGGAGGATTCAAATGTATGACCAACCCCCATTGATTTTTCCTCCCCAATATTTTTGTAGAACATACTTATACCCTATCTCTGCTCCTTAGGGTACTTTCCTTTCAAATACAGATTTATAATTTTGCCCTCTGGACCTAACTATTTTAATTGCACCTTTGGAGGAGTCAATAGATTTTTCTCACACAACATTTTTGTGAAAGACACCCACCTTCTATATCTGGTTCTTAGAATACTTCCCTTCAAATAAGGTTTTATAAATTTGCCTCCTCGTCCTAACTATTTTCAGGGTGCTTCTGAAGGAGTCAAATGTATATTCCAAACCTTTTTCTCTGCTCTTTAAGGTACCTTAAATATACAAATTTTTTTTATATAAATTTTGTTCCTATTGTTCTAAGTGGTTCCAATACAAAAAACCAGTTTTATGTATCTTTGATATTTGTATTAAATTGAGTTCAATTACAAGTTTGAGTGCGATATGTATGTATGTAAGTATTTTATTTTAATTTATTAATTTATTTTTGTAATAAAGATGATATTTTTTCCTATTTTCGGCAACGACTTGCAGTAGAAATATTTTTTCTTCCTCGTTGCGGCACAAAATATTGTTGTAGTCCTCTATTCGTATAGTCCTCTTTCGGCAGAATCGTTGACAACATGCAGTGTTTGTAGTGCTTGTTGGTAGTCTTTTCCCAAGTTTCTGGATCACTATCAAGAAAATCTTTTGACAATCCGAGGCGAGGAAAAATTTTTCCTATGTCTGATGTAACATAATGATAGAAGGTGGGTGTCTTTCACAAAAATGTTGTGTGAGAAAAATCAACTGACTCCTCCAAAGGTGAAATTAAAATAGTTAGGTCGAGTGGGCAAAATTATAAATCTGTATTTGATGGGAAAGTACCCTAAGGAGCAGAGATAGGGTATAAGTATGTTCTACAAAAATATTGGGGAGGAAAAATCAATGGGGGTTGGTCATACATTTGAATCCTCCAGAGGCGCAATTAAAATAGTTAGGTCAGAGGGCAAAATTATAAATCTGTATTTGAAGGGAAAGTACCCTAAGGAGCAGAGATATGGTATAAGTATGTTCTACAAAAATGTTGGGGAGGAAAAATTATTGGGGGTTGGTCATACATTTGAATTCTCCAGAGGCGCCCTGAAACTTGTTAAGTCGATGGGGGTAAAATTTATAAAACTCTAACTTTTGTAGGGCGAGTCCCTTAAGGAGCGAAGAAAGGGTGTAAGTATGTTCTACAAAAATGTTGGGAAGGAAAAATTAATGGGGGTCAGTCTGATATTTTACTACTCTAGGGGCGACTCCGCGGCAGTTATTGGGCATTTTATTAATTTTTTCAATTTTACCTTGAACTTTGACCTCGATGAGGCGCCATTTATCCTCAACCAAAGTCCCCCATTTTTTGTCCCGTCTATTTTTTCGCCAAGCCTAACAAAATAAAAGGCGGTAGCACTTCAAAATATTGTTGCAAAAATTTTCATATATCACTATGTCATAGCTAATGTACATAGATGTCGATTCTTTTATCAAAATATCTAATAACATCAATAATAGGCCAAAATATAGTTGATTACATCTCCCGATGATCTGATCCATTTACAGGCACCGCATTTCCACACGTACCAAAGTTTAACACGTTCAGCATGCAAAGGCTTCTCAACAATTGCTCTTGGATTTTCAGAAGACAAAATGAACAACATTTTCATTGTGAATTTTCGAGCCATTTTGAATTCATTGTAGGTAGCAATTGTTAAAGCTTTTCTTACTGACTTGACATGTAAAATGTTATTTTATTATGTCCATTTTATTTTAGACAAGCTAAATATGAAGTCTTTAATAATTTTTATCAATACGCGATAAAATTATGTTGGTTTAATTTAATGATGAAATATCAATATCCGTTAAAATGATTTAAATAATAATATGAATTTTTAGGTTATAAATGTATAATTTGGTTTAAAAATATATTTAATGTTAATATCTACAGGATATAAATAAAAATGATCAAACCTTTTACTTGTTTATCAGTTTCGAAAATTATTATTTTCCTATAATATAAATTAAGTCCAACATAACATAAAAACGTTATACCTATGATGTTTTCATAATTAAATACATAGTATTAAAAAATGCAAAAAAAAAATTAAAATTGGCTTAATTTTCGTACCACCAAATAATTTCTGCTACAAATACATATATACATACATATTACTATTATTGATACATACCTATGTATGTAAAAAAAACTTTCCAAAGTATGTATGTGTGTACAGATACCTACATAGATATCAAATTAATTAAATTCAAAACAATTTTAGATTTAAATGATTCTACAAAATTTAAGATGTGAAAAGTAATAACCTAAGATTTACAAATTTTTGTTTGCATGGTCTACCGAACTACATATTATGTCAAAAATTTTGAAATTCTACAGTAATACAGTAATAGTTGTATATGTACATACATATCGTTGGTCTCATGTAGAAAGGCCCTAACTCGCTATTTTTTCGAAATTAGTTTTTTTTTGCATTTCCAATGCATTTAACGCAAATACATCTCCTTACAAAAATTTATTGCAATAGTGTAAAAAATAACGCTTTTATAAACGGTTGTACAAAAAAAGTTACATGTTGAATCCTATTACAGTTTTTATTATGTTTTTACCTTCTCCTGTAAAGTTTCAAATATGCGAGTTAGGGCCTTTCTACATGAGACCATCGATATGTATGTATGTATGTATATAATAAATGTATAGGTATATGTATGTATATTTAATACGTTATTCTTTGATTAATAAATACTACCTAATAATATTTTTGAAAATAACAACAGTTCACATATGTACTTGGTACAAACAATTGTACATCATTTTAGGTACAAATAGATCTCAAGTGCAATAAATAAACAGTCTGGTTCGTTTGCCTGCTAGCTTGACACTAATTTTCAATATTTTGATCATTTTTTGTATTAAAAATTTTAAATATAAAAACAAAAAAGTGCAAAATATATTTTTTAATTTCTCATATCTGCTTCTATTTAGAACAAAAGAAAGTTTTATTTAAATTATGTTTAATAACACAAAGGACAAAATAGTAAAATTATTTTGAATAGTTTATTATTAAACCAAGTGTACAATACAAAAAAATATAAAAAATGGTTAAAATGCATTGACATTTTTAACACCTAATAGAAAATAGACCGCATAAAATAGAAAATTACACACCCACCCCCAAAAAATACAATAAGAAAATCGCACAAGGTACAGTGTACCAACCAACAACACACATACACCTTATACACATTCTCCAATTATTATTTATTTACCCACCAAAATGCCAGAATTTCATTATTGCTTTAAAATATTATTCATATTTAGACCCATCATTAAGGGAATAGATATAAGAAAACAAAATTACTATTTTAATATTTACCTTACGAAGTGTATCCTTTCGGCGTCTTTTCTCATTATCGGTCTTGGCCGGATTTAGTTTAGCTCGTGTTATATACGTTTGTAATGCTTCTTTTGCTGATTTTTCTTTTGATGGTATATCGTTGTTGTCTTGTGACGATGATTCCATATCTTCCGTATCCATTTTATTTTAATAAATCATTAATTTTTTTTGCAACATAAAAAACAATAATAATTTTTATATTTCCTTTCCTTCGACTTTAATGGTTTTTGTGTTGGGCAACAAACCAACTTGTCTGACCAGTAATCACAATTTCTTTTGAAACTTCGACACACAACAGAGTGCTACTTCTTGCACTGCTGCAAATGAACCCCCTTCGTTAAAAGTATAGACAAAAGGAAGCTGCGATTTTTCCACACACATTTACCAATAATTGGTTTGGTTTTCTCATGGCTTATATAAAAAAGCACTTTATTTGCACTTGTGTTGTTGTCATTATTATATTTTTTATTTTAACTTTTGTATTTATTGTTTTTTATTTTGATCAGTCAATTTATTAATATTTATATTTTGTTATAATAAGTATTTTATTAAAAAATTTAACGCAAAATAAACAAACAAAAACAATTCTTCTTTTTGGCTTCTCTTTTGCTATGTCAAAATAATTGTGACAAAACGAAATGGTAAAAATGTTAATGTTGCCAGATTGTTTGCTGACAGAATTTTAAATATATGAATGGATTTTGGATACATTCTTTTTTAGGATTTAGTTTTTGGGAGAAGTGTTAATTAAATTATATTCACTTTCTGCTACTCTAGGGGAAAAAGAGAAGAAACTGAGTTTAATGAATATTCACTTATTACAAATCGGATCCACAACAAACCAATTGAGTTCCTATTATGAAGACACTTCAGATTTTGAAAAATATAAAGTTAAATTAAATTCGTTTACCCAGTTCGTGATTTTAGTTAGTTAAAAATTAACAAATTTTAAAATTTTTTCAAATAACGGAAACGCTTATTAAATGTATAATTATTTGCTTGCTTTTTCTTTTATTAATATGTAGTAAGCATAAATGTTAAAAAACTCCCAGCATTAAACAATCCAATAAGCAGCGTTGTCAACTTAGTGCGTTTCGCACCATTTTTGGTGCTTTTTTAAATTTTTGGTGCGAAAAATTCTTTAGTTGGTAAGCGGTGCGTTTTTCCCTCTATTTTGGTGCGTTTTGAAATTTCAAATGAGACAACGCTGGTCATTTACCAAACGAAATAATAATTCCCATATAATTTTTTTTAAAGTTCGCTATATATACAACGAACCCGGTTTTCTTCTAAAAATTTCAACGGCCACAGCAACAACCAACACACACAAACAACGACGACGACCGACGGTAGAAGAAAAATAATATTATGAGAGTGCATGAGGAGGAAGGAGAGAAGAGAAGAAGAAGAAAGAAAGAAAACAAGCTAAGCTAGTTAAAGGAAAAATTTTTTTTGCTCGTGTAGTGTAGTAGTAGAATTTAAAGATGTGGTGAAAATATCGTGGTGAGTAAAAAATCGTGGTGAGTATAAAAATTCGTGAGGAGTTTTTAGAAATTCACCACAAATTTCGTTATTCCAAATTTTCGAAGTCATTGAAAATTTGTCATCCTAAAAGTAGACAATGTGCCTTTTTTTTAAAGAAAGTTTCTACAGTATAACTTAAGGATGCCAAAAAATATTTGAGTCAACCTGTAGCCAAAAAATCAAACAAGGTGATCTAAGTAATATTATGCTTGTTACCAGTGTTGTCAATTCCGAATAGCATATATGGGTATTTTTACTACTAAGCCTAGTACTCTGTTCAAAATTTCAAGTGGAATGCTGTCATAATACATGTTAAAAAAATCACATGAAATTTTCATGAAAAGATGTTGCAGAAGTAGAATACTCTGTTCATTTTGTGAAAAACATATGAAATGTATCTGGCAATATTATTTTTTCACAGCAAAATAATTAAAGTGCCGATTGTTTCACGTGGAATTTTCAATAAGACCTGTTTCACACTCATCAGTTCTGACTGTCAAGTCAAGTATTTTTCAATGAGAAGGATAAAAAAAAAGATAAAAGATAATTTTGGATTTTTTAGTGAGACATGTATTTAACCGGGGTATACTGTATTTATTAAATGCAGTTCATCCAAAAACAATAACATACTAAACCATTTTCCTGCATTTCGACAGCACCAATCAATAGACTTAAGAAACAAAACTTGAGTAGAATTCGTTTATTTTTGAAACTGTTTTGTACAGGGTGGGCCAAAAGAAACCAAGGGGTGTAAAAGTTTAATAACGTTTTCGTTTATTAATTTTTTTTTATTTTTTTCTTACAGATTATATAGACAACACTTGGAGAATTTATAATGGAGAGGTTCGCAACTGAACAGAGAACCAGAACAATAGAATTTTATTATTTAAACCAGAGATCAATTATTTTAACGCCTTACTTACTTTACTAAAAATTTGATTATGAGTGATGAAGCTCATTTTCATTTGAATGGCTTTGTTAATAAGCAGAACTGTAGGTTCTGGGGTTCTGAAAATCCAAGAGTCATTCATCAACGCCAATTGCACCCCATCAGGTGTACAGTATGGTGTGGGATCACATCTGAAAATGTCATTGGGTCTTACTTCTTCGAGAATGAAGATGGATGCCCGTACTGCCCGAGACACAATGGCACTTTTAAGTCAAATTTTTGGAGGGCGAATAATTTCCAGAAATTCGGAAATTATTTGGCCAGCGCGATCGCTAGATTTGACAGCACCCGACTATTTTCTTTGGGGTTATTTGAAGGAGCGAGTGTATGTAAACAAGCCAGAGATAATCCTTGAACTCAAGGCAAACATTGTTGCAGAAATTCGAACGCTACAGCCACAAGTTTTGAAAGATGTTATGGAAAATGCTTTAAAAAAGCCCATCAGTGCGAAGATTAAAACGGTGGTCATTTAAGAGACATAATTTTTCATACTTAGTGTAAAAAAATTTCCCTTTTGTATATTATATAATCTGAAAGAAAAAATACAAAAAAAATTAATAAACGAAAAAGTTATTAAACTTTTACACCCCTTGGCTTCTTTTGGCCCACCCTGTATAATGATTGTTTAAATTAATTTATTTACTTTATTTATTTTGTTTTGTTTATAGAAGAAATTACAATAAAATAACGCACAAACGCCTTTAAAAGTAACTCTACACAATGATTATCAATCGAATGCTAATTTCGAATCATTTTTTTTTTTCATTGTCGTCTTCATTAGTCCCCAGTCTTTTTTAAATAATTAAAGTTTATAGTTGGGACTTTTTGTTATTTCTTATAATTAGAAAATATATTACATATTATGTTTGTTTTAACAATTAGTAAGTTGGTAATTTTGAATAGGAAATGTTTTAAATAAAGATTTAAATATGTATGTATGTATATATTTTTGTATTCTGTTGATTATAAAATTAAAGTATGTATTAAAGTTGATTGTAATCCAGAGAAGTAAAATAATTAATTTTTTGAAAAGTCTAGACACTGAATTTATAAATAATTATATTTCGTTTACCATAAATTGTACAAACTAGTAAAGACTGTATATGATATTAACCATGATGTTCTGACTTATTTAAAAATAAAACTAACTAAAAACAATTATATGTTAACATGGATTTAAAACAAAAATTAAAAATTACATTTGTGTATTAAATCAGTAAGAAGACACATAAAAGAGCTAATTTCCTGCGAAATTGTACTAAAAATTTTAGTTACAATAGATCTGTAGCTGAAGCTTTTATTGAAATTTGATCTCAGAAAATAACAGCATTTAATACCTACATTTAAATCTCTGAAATATCCCAGTATTCTTTGATCAGATTATTAACCAAAATGGAGATTTACGTTTGCAGTTTTTTATTTGTTTTGTAAGATGACACCACCATTGCCACCACCAATTATTATCAATCAATTATTATTGCAATAATTTTAATATTTAATAACAAAGCATATTTGTACCTTGTTTAATAATTTCAAATCAATTATGTGTATTCAGGACAAAATATAAATTCAAAGAATTACTGCTTACTGTCTTATATAATAAGTTAATTTTAATATACAATAAATTTTTTTATAGAAAACAACAAGTAGTATTTGAACACATTCAAAAAGATCTATATTTGTAAACAGTTTTATAAAATGTTTTTGATTTTAAAAATTGGTATTTAACAATTATTATTGTCTCTATTCTACCTATATATCCCAAACGAATAAAAAATAGCAAAGTAATTTTACCCACATTTCCGAAAATATTATAAACACTGTTTCAAAAAACAAACTTTGCATACCCAATTTTGAAACTTTACAAAATTCTACTTTTTAGCTTTTGTAATTATGCTGTATTATTTTTAGATATTTCAAACAAAGCTCAAAACAAATAATTGCTAAAATTTATATTAGCTTTGTTGAAATGAGTTCCAAAAGGTTTATTAATTCTTTAAATCACTTTCTAAAATCGAATTAAAACTAAAAATTAATTAATAGGCAAAATTCCTTAATATTTCAAATGGCTCGATTTAAATTACATACATATATAAATAAAATTATAAATTTAATTGTCTATTACATATAAAAAATTCAATTTCACAAGTAATTAAACAAAATTAATATCAATTCAGATTTAATAAAAGAGAAATATTGAAATTGAACGAATTCTAATTCTTATTGTGAATGAAAATATTGAGTTTATTTATTATGTATTATGGAATGAAATGTGAGATTGAAAGAATTAGGAATTTGTCCTTTTTTAATTTTGTAAAACTGTAACACATAAGTTATTTAATGAAAGAGAAATTAAAAAAATAAAGATATGCATGTTTATTTATTTTGTAAAAGATTTGAATCAAATGGGATTTTGTATCATTCAATTCTTGAAAGAGTTTTAATTAATTGAAAACCTGAAAAAATAGAATTTACAATTTCCAATGGATTAGACTCCAATTTCATGTACATTTTATATAGTAAAAAAGGCTTAATATTACAAAATAAATGAATAAATAAAAAAATGAAGAAATCAGGGTGTACTCAATTATGATTTAAAATTCTTTCTTAAGATTTTCTGATTCGTTTTAATATATGTATGTATGTACTCAAAATTTTCTATAATTCAAAAATAAAATTGCTATATGTATTCATGTTAGATAAGGACCCAAAACACACGGCAAAAGTAACAAAAGGGTGGTTTACAGCACATTTCTCAGATTAGAACCCGATCGAGGATCTTTGGTCCATCTTAAAAAGAAAATTTTTTCAAAAAAAAAAAAAGAACCGCCTAAAACGGTAGATAATCTTTGGAATCGTTGTATTGATGAAGCCTGGGAAAGCATCGATCCAGAAATTCTTAATAACCTTGTGAAAAGTATGCCAAAAAGGATACAAAAGGCACACGGAGGATATACAAAGTAATAGTGGTCGTAAAAAAGAGAATTCTTCTTTAGTGGACATAAGTGTTCAGTGTTAGTGGTCGTAAAAAAGGGAATCTTTCCTCAGTGTTATGTTCACACTTGAATTTTTATACAAAGATATTTTAAATCACAACGTTTTTTGATTTACTTGAATTTATTAATGTTTTTAATTAAGTTCAAAAGTTTTTTTAAATATGTATGTATAAAACAAAAAAAATTTGAATTAGTTGTCAATAAATTTAATTTCGTGAACAGTTTTGTCCCTTACTGTATAATAAACTTTATTTCTTCAAAGATCAACATCTGCCAAAGGCGTTATAAAAAATATTATATATACTTCAGCCTCGGTTGGATCTAACATCATAAAATGCATCTCTAAAAGGCCACTTAAATCCGTTTTCAATGCCACCTTGGTAGCTACACCCAACGCCTTTTGGGTCATACGTATGAGTGTGGTTTTATAACGTGCTTTTGTAGTTTCCCGACAATTGAACAAAAGTATCATATCACTTGTCTTGGCAACTTCAACACTAGATTCCGACTGCATAACACCCAATGTATCAATTTTAAAGTGTGGTCTACGTGGTGATATGGTTATTTCCAATTCTTCAGCAGATTTATCAAATTCTTGAAATATACTTGCCAAATCAGGTCCTCTGACGAATAATCTATTTAGACTGCAACTATCATCATTCAAATTGTAATCCATTGGCTCTTCGTAGTGAGTAGTTTTAATGGAACATTCTGTACTTATGTCCAGTTCATCGTTTGGCTCTAAAATCAAAACTAATGGAGCCTCCGGACCCTTGTAATATATTTTCATGCTACAATCAATGCCCGCAAAAATACTCAGACATTCAGCTAAAATATTCATATTAATACTGAACTTTACGATACCGTCAACGTAGAATTCCGAAAAACATCGGGGCATTATGAACAGAGAAGCTTGTATGCATTTTCCCTGCTCAACTACACATTTAAAGCCGTCTTCGCTAATCATAAAAGAACCATTTTCACCAAAGCTTAAAGCCTTAATGCCAGCTGTAAATGTTTTGATTTGATTCAAACATCCCACAAACTTAAAATTCGAATACTGCGACTGAGTCAACATCTTCCAATTTCGTAAAATACCTTTCTCAAACAACTGTTTAGAATGTTGCATAAGACTTTTACTGTCTCCAGTATAAGGTTAAAGAATTATTCTGAGTCCGTGATGTTGGGAAGGAAATAGTTTAACATTAAATTCAGTTTGTTGGATGGAACTTCTTTATATTGCAAACATTTATGCTGCAAAGCAATAGCTAAGCGAGCCGCCAGCACGTGTTGACAGGTATAAGGTCCCGTGTAAGGAGTCTCCTTGTTTAGAACTTTTTGCTTAAAATATTCACATGTACAATAATTTAATTTTAGGAACAGACGCAATAAACGTAAAGGTCGACCCTCAGAAATTTCTGCTAGTTCTATCGTTTTAAGATTGTTGGTGTAAATGACAATGGTTTGATTATCAAGTATGTGCAATGCAGTCTGTACCAGACGTCTGCCCAATAACTTGTGTAAATCCAAAAATAGATTTTCTATTAGATTATATTAAAATAAATGATTGTTTTATATAAAATATACATATGTATGTATGTCCATAAATTACCTATAGCTTCTTTGTCTCCTGGCGTGAAGCTGGAAAATCTGGCGAATATTTCTTTTAAAAGGATTGGAAGTAGAGATTTTGTCGGTCTTTGCATAGCTTTTATATAAAGAGTGACCAGATTATTCAAATGAAGTGGCGTTTTTTGTTTAGCTAATAAAAAAAAATTAACTCACTTTTTTAGTTCCTTAAACAAACCAATTTAGTTATGATTTTACATTAGTTTTACATACTTCCTTGCCACTAAATAACACAAATTGAATTTCTTTCACAATGTAAAATTTGTAACTTTTATTGATATTAATCTGGCAGTTTATTGTTTATTATTGTTTAAATTTTCCTTCTTATTTAAAGTTTGCATCCTCTGCAAAATATTAACTTTCAAAATAACGCCGTTCTTGTTAAAAATTATGTCAGCTTTGTACTTAAGTGATAAAAACAAAACAAGTACACAAAAATTTAGTCAATATTTTTTCAGTTTTCTTCTCCTTTAGAAAGTGTTTTAGATAAATTTATAAATATACTAGATTAATAAATCTGTAGAGAACTTTTAACCTGGTGTTAAAAACCCTATTATTTTTATTATGGATTTGGGGGAAACAGATGATGATCAAAAATTTGTAATTTACAAACATGAAGATTTGTTTAGCGAAAGTTTTCCTTTAATGAAAGAAATAAGGCGCATGGGCAAGTTATGTGATGTGACCTTAAAGGTAATGAATATGGAGATATGAAGCTTTTATTTTTTTATTTGAAAATAAATTTTACTATTGTAGGTAGAAGATCAAACGTTCTCTGCCCATCGAATTGTTTTGGCTGCTACCATACCTTATTTTTACGCCATGTTCACCAATAACATGGCCGAGAGTCGCATCAAGGAAATCACCATGAAAGAAATTGAACCCACAGCTTTGGAAAGTTTGATCAACTTTGCATACAGCGGCCAAGTACGCATTGATAATCAAAATGTCCAAAGTCTAATGATGGGTGCTTCATTCCTACAATTACTTAAAGTACGCAATGCCTGTGCCGATTTCCTAATATCACGTTTTCATCCACACAATGTTCTGGGTATTCGACATTTTGCGGATTCCATGAGTTGTTCGCATTTAATACGGGCCGCAGACAAATACATAGATTCAAATTTCACCAAAGTCTCTCAATCGGAGGAATTTTTAAGTTTAGACTTTGAGGAGTTAATTGAAATAATCAAGAGCGACTTTCTCAACGTTAAATCCGAAGAGGTCGTTTTCGAAGCCTGTATGAAATGGGTAAAGCACTCGAATGATAAACGTTCGAATATGTTTCCTCAAGTCCTGGCACAAGTCCGCTTGCCACTGCTATCACCGCAATTTCTGGCCGATCGTGTGGCCCGCGAGGAAATGATACGTTCGTCACATAAGTGCCGCGATTTATTGGACGAAGCTAAAGACTTTCATTTGATGCCAGAACGCAGAGGACTTTTGCAAAGTTTTAGGTGAGTTCCAATTTGATTTCTTTTTATGAAATTTACATTTTAAAAAATTTTTATTGTGATTTTTTTAAATTAGCCTTTTTGTAAAATTAGTTAGCGCTTTTCGAAAAATTGTTATTTTTGAAATTAGTGATTTTTTTTATTTGATATAAAGTAAATAAAATAATCTATAATTTCTTTTTTTGAGCAATTATTATCCTCCCCAGTACTCACGTGCAGCCCGTTGGACATTTTTCAAAAATTTAGCATATGTGTTTAAAAAATAAATTTTCATTGTATGACCTTTTGTATAACTAGCTTGACAACTCTTTTATATGAAAAAATACAACCATATCAAGGCATATTGATTACAATCATGTAATCAATATGCCTTGAACCATATTTTTAATTTGGCAAAATTATCAAAAATATCATACTTTTGTTGATCAGCTGAGTTGAAAAACTGGTTCTGTAAGGTAGTTGATTTTGAATTTGTGATATTTTTATTTCAAGTAGTAAAAAATATCGGATGATATTTTATATCATTGAAAACTTTGTAAAATAGAAGGTAATGGTCAAATATGATTCATAAATTTTATTTAATAGTGTTATTATAGCTTTTTTGTCCGTTGTCAAGCCCGCTGCACATTAGGAATTTATTTAAAGAAAAATGCCTCGGAGACTCACAGAGAACAGATGTTGGAATTGCTTTTAGGAAGTGATATTGATGAATTGCCAGATGAAGGTAACGATGCAGATGAAGAAATATCTGCAGAAAGCGATAGTGAGGAATCGGAAGATGAACTTACACAATCTGAAGAATCCGAATCGCCTGTGTTACTCCCACTAATTAACACCATACCTTTGAAGTGGTTCTGTAAACTTGAAGGTATTTCTGCTCAACTTTCTGAAGAGCCAACTTGGGAAGTAGACAATTGTGGTCACCATTCACTTACTTCTCTGAATATTTTGACGATAAAGTTTGGGCTTTGGTCTCAGAGCAGAGTAGATAACAGGTATGTTCTTCAAAAAGGTATATCCTTGAACTCAACATTGAGCGAATATACATCATTTCGGGTTGTATGAAACTACCTCAAATAAGAATGTATTATCGACCACAAATAAAAGTTCCGGCGATAACACAAATTCCGAGATATCGGTTATTCAAATTGCGAAATAATATACACTTCGTTACTGAAAAAGAGAAAAAAACAAGCTTTGGAAAGTTCAACCTATTATTGACGTTGTTCTAAACAAATGTAAATTAATTCCAAAGCCCAAAAAATGCAGCATAGACGAGCAAATTATACCTTTTTCGGGAACAACCAGCCTCAAGCAATATGTTAAAGGAAAGCCTAATCCAGTTGGATTGAAAAATTTTGTTCTTGCGTCTCCTGATGGATTAGTATTGGTTTTTTTTATATACCAAGGCGCCAAAACATGGCCTGATGGAAAAATACATAAACAATTGGAAATTGGAGGCTCTGTTGTTGATAAACTTGCAACCGCCTTGAGCAAGAGTAGCGAAATTTTCATTGATCGATATTTTACTTCTATTAACTCATATTGGCTACATGAACAATTCAATTAAATAGAATGCCGAAGGACCTCGTTGCAAAGCTTTCCACCGAAGGAAGTTCGAAAAACTACTAACAAATATTTACCTTTTTGCGCTGTAAGTAATAAAACTAAATTTATGCGCTGCCGTAAGGAAGGGTGCAGCCAATAAACCCGATTAAAATGTATTGCTTGTGGAGTTTTTCTGTGCATTACTAATGAGCATCAATGTTTTATGGAGTTCCACACATAATTTATAATTTGTTTTTGATAATTTGAATAAGAGCTACACGATTTATTATACCCTTCACCATCGTGAGAAGGGTATATATAAGTTTGTCATTCCGTGTGTAATTTCCACAAAAAAATTTTCCGACCCTATAAAGTATATATATTCTGGATCCTTATAGATAGCGAAGTCGATTAAGCCATGTCCGTCTGTCTGTCTGTCTGTCTGTTGAAATCAGTTTTTTGAAGTCCTTAGATATACTCGGGATCCAAACCTTCAATAATTCTGTCAGAAGTGCTTTCGAGAAGTTTGCTATTTAAAATCAGCAAAATCGGTTTAGGTTAACCAGAGTTATGAACCTATATGTGAGACCACCTCTATAAAAATTTGATATTTTTCATCCATTTTATTGCAATATTTTGAAAACTATTGCAGATAATACCATGAAATTTTGTATACGTTGTTTGTACTATAAAAGAAGAAAGTGTGCGGAAAATAGTAAGAATCGGTCCATGATTTCTTATAGCCCCCATACAAATATATATATTCCCGAAATATGGCTTAATAATAAATAAATGCCTATAAAATTGGAATATCAAGACAAAATTCAGCAAAAATAAGTTTTATACAAAAAGAAATCGCAAAACGAAATTTTTTTTAATTCGGTCCATGTTTGACCATAGACCCCATATAAAGTCCACTTCCAAAATTCACTTAAATACGTATAAAAGAGATATAAATAATGTTAAACGGCTAAAATTTGACATAAATACTCTTTATAGGCAAATAAATTGTTGTACTAAATTTTATGGTAGTCGGCCCAGAATTGGTCATAGCCCCCATACAAAAATCTTCCCGAAATATGGCTTAATGATAAATAAATGCCTATAAAATTGGAATATCAAGACAAAATTCAGCAAAAATAAGTTTTATACAAAAAGAAATCGCAAAACGAAATTTTTTTTAATTCGGTCCATGTTTGACCATAGACCCCATATAAAGTCCACTTCCAAAATTCACTTAAAAACGTATAAAAGAGATATAAATAATGTTAAACGGCTAAAATTTGACATAAATATTCTTTATAGGCAAATAAATTGCTGTACTAAATTTGATGGTGGTCGGCCCAGAACTTGTCATAGCTCCCATACAAGGACCACATCTGAAAAAGAGATTTTTCCCTATATATATTGTATAAATATCGGTACCGACTCAAAACTTTGCACAGATCATTTTAATATATACAAAAATCATCCCACAAAATTTTGTGAATTTCGGTCTATTTTTAACCGTATGCCCCATATAAAGCCCTCTTCCGAAAATCACTTTAATACTCATAAATCGCTTATAAATAAGGGTACCAATCCAAAATTTTACACGGATCATTTATATACATGCCTAAATCTAACTGCTGGATTTTGAGAATATCGGTCTATATTTGACTATATCCCCCACATAAGGTCCACTCTCGAAATCCACGTTAATACTAATATATATCGTATATATACCGTTATTATGTTGAAATTCAACGTGAAATATCCTCATATGCATGAAAATAACTGTTCCAAAATTTAAGAAGATCGGCCCATAATTTGTCATACCTGCCATATAGAACCATTTCCAAAAAACAAATAAATTCGGGTCAAAAAATATTCTTTTCGGATTTAACCCATATTCGGTCCATATTTTATAATCATGATATATATCGTTGGAAAGGTATTTTTAATACCTTTTATTTAATGTATTATAAATTATCAGACACCCAGTAGTTCCCGAGATATAGGCCTATGTATTTTCAACTTTAAGGGCCCGCCCCCTCGAAAATAGGCGTGACCGGCAACAAATTTTTTTTGCTGGTATCTCCTCTAAAAGCCCTATTTGATTTTGTTTTTTTTTTTTTTTTTGAGCAAAATCACTAAAACCGAATTGTACCCCTTTTTTATACTCTGTTTGTTAAATTAAACTCAAGATTATTATGAACATCAGACAGACTCTGTAAATTATGGTAAGAATTGGTAATTAAATCAATTAAAAATGGTAAAAATTAGACAACATTTCAAAATATTTAACATAAATTATGTTGGTCGTAAAATTGTCTTTCAAACAATATATCAAATACTAATAAAATTTGCACTAAGACTGAATAGAAAACACAGAATTAGGATATTCTAGTCTAGTGTAGTTTCTGTATTTCTTATTACGCTTAGGTGAAGGGTATTTAAGATTCGGCACAGCCGAATATAGCACTCTTACTTGTTTTTAAATTAATATGAATAAAAAATGAATTCCATAATAACTTGCACTTAATCTTGTTCCAAATGTCCAGCCCGCTGCACCTTAAATAACTCGGGACTTTCTCGTCCTTAAATTCAAATAAAAATTTTTTTTACTTAATTTGATGATATTATTCTAATAAAACGGGTTTTCCGAAAATTTACTTTTTATTTATGTCTCGGGACTGAGGAGGTTATGTATTATTATTTATACTTCAATTATTATTGTATTATAATTTAAAATTGTAAATCCCTGAAGAAGTTATCCATTGAGATAACGAAATATTGGATATATTTTTATATAAATATTAAGTGACCTAATTGCTTGAAAAAAAGAAATTATAGAATATTGAAAAAGGTCGAATAAAAGAACTAAATTAGTAAATAAAATAAATTATAGTAAAAATGATTTGAAAAGTAAAATATAATTTCAGTTTGGTGCATCTACGGTTGCCAGATATAAAATCGACAAAAAAAGTACAGATATCAAATCGAAGTAAAAACAGCAGTACAAATAAGAAAAAGAAAGTACACTTTTTATTTTAAAAAAATCATAAAATTCAGTACATAAAAGAAATAATGGTGTAACTAATGAAGAAAATAACAAATAATAAAAACAAAATAAGAGATCATATATATTTTTGTGTAAAAAAAATAACTTAAAATTAGTCAGGTGTATTAGATTTTATTTTTAAAAATTAGAAGCTTGTTTCATTCCACCTTTCGAGCATACTGTTCGCGTGGCAAGAGGGAGACATAGATACGACTGTCTAGAATTTCCTCATTAATCAAAATGTCCCGAACAAAATCATCACGAGTTTCGAAATTTTTTAAGAAAATAAAATAAACAATTTATTCACTACTATTGTTTTCTGTTTTTATCCATGTTTGTATGTTTGTTTTCGTTGTTTTATGTCAGATGTTTTTGACAGTAACGAAAGTATTACACAAACAAAAATGCCTGTTGTTCTTGCCTTGTTGTAATTGTTGTAGCAAAGCTGTCACCTGGTATTTAATTTCACCATGATTGAACCTAGGCAAATAAATTTTTATTTGAAATAAATACGATTTTATATGAAACTAGCCTTATTTTATAAAATTATCGCTTTGTAAAACTGTCAATTTCTTTTTAAAAGTCTTTTGTATAAAATTGTGCAAGGAAAACGTCTGTCATGATTCATTTTATTTTCATATTGGCATCACTGTTGGCCATAAAACCGTTACAAACAGTAAGCGCCAGATGTAGTTTTTTTTATATAGTTTTATATATAAAAAATAGTTTTTTTTTATTTATATAAATATATTTTTTATTTATATAAATATATATTATATGTTTTTATATAAATTCTGTAGCAAATGTAAACAAAATATTAGCAAAAATATATGTATGTATGTATTTATAAACGTTTTAACTCATAAAGGACTCGCCAAAGAGGTGAATTTATTTCGGGACAAATATATGCAGTTGGTGGTTTAGCCAGTAATGGAGAATCGGTTAGTACGGTTGAAATTTACGATCCTCTAACACAAAAATGGCGCATGGGCGAACAAATGTCAATGATGAGGTAATTAATACAAAAACAGACCACTTGCTAGTACAAATTCAATTAAAATAAACATATATTTAAAAAAAGATCCCGGGTAGGTGTTGCTGTTATGGATGGTAAATTATATGCATTTGGTGGTTTTAATGGTTCCGAACGTTTATCCACTGTGGAAGTATACGATCCCAAGAAGAATGTATGGTCTCAAGGAAGTGCTATGAACTGTAAAAGAAGGTGACTATAATTATGTTTACAAAATTGCAGCTAAATATAAAACTATGTATGTTTTTTTAACTAGTGCTGTAGGAGTGGCCGCTTTAAATGACTGCATTTACGTTTGTGGTGGCTATGATGGTGTAACATCCCTCAACACCGTTGAATGTTATTGCCCCAATACGGATATATGGAAAACTGTAGGTATTAAAGGGCTAAAAGCAGTGTCAAGGTTTTGTTAGTTTTGTATATTTTTAATATTTATTTGGTATTTACTTTTAGGTAGCACCTATGATGAAATATCGTTCGGCTGGTGGTGTGGCGGCCTTAGATAGTTTTGTTTACGCTCTAGGCGGCCATGATGGTCTCTCCATTTTCGATTCTATGGAACGTTATGATCCCATTAATGATGTCTGGCATAAAATGAAACCGATGTTAAATCGTCGTTGTCGTCTCGGTGTAGCTGCCTTAAATTGTAAACTGTATGCTTGTGGTGGCTACGATGGCAATTCATTTCTACGTTCCGTAGAAGTTTATGATCCCATCAAGGATTCCTGGTCTTTAGTAACGCCTATGAATTGCAAACGTAGTCGTGTGGCCTTAGCGGCCAATATGGGTAAATTGTGGGCCATCGGTGGTTATGATGGTGAGACAAATCTTTCCACCGTAGAGGTTTATGATCCGGAAACAGATATTTGGACTTTTGTTCCCTCGATGTGCGCCCACAGTGGGGGTGTGGGTGCTGGTGTTATACGTAATGAATAAATTATTTTGCTTTTTATGACACTATGGCTTCAGGTTAGTTTTAATTAGTTTTTATTATTTAGTTTTAATCATGCCTACACTCTCACATATTTTTCTACTTTAAATATTTTGTACATGTTTTATATACATCCATTCGTATTTTTAATTTTATAAGACCTAATTTAGGTATCGCGTAGTATGGAAATTTTATGTGTTGCTATTATTTTTTGTTCTACGGATTTTTTAACTAATAGTTTTTGGAACACAATTTTCGAATTAAAATACTATATGTATATAATTAGAATGCAATTACTCAATTAGCTAAACAATTAGTAATTTAAAAATTTTCTTGTTGTGATAAAGTGAATTGTGAGCTACTTTTTTCATTATCGTTATTTAAAAAAAGATCATTCCAAAGTTTTAATATTGTATATCTTTTATCAACCGTCAGTTTATATACTATTAGAGAGAAACTGTGTTACAAAAAAGTGATAAAATTTTGTTAATTGAAAACAAATTTGACATAAATTTTTAATTTTTTTTAAATATTGAAACAATAGAAAATTATAATTTTTTTAAATTTTTAATTTTATTATTTGACAGTAGTTCTCTAAATATCCAAATGTTAATTGTTTATTAAGCACAAAACTGGTCTAATCATGCCATAAAAATTATTGACACATTTTTGGAATTTTAACAACTTTGAGATTTTTCAAAATAATAAAAAGTATTTAAATAAAAACTTCCCATATTTATCTCAGTTAAATTAAAACAATTTAGAGCTAGTTTCTGGGATAAAGATAATCTACATTTTTCGCTTAAACCTAGATTAAACTAAAAATTGTGTTTCTCAGTTATTATTTATTTGATATATAATCTAGGTTTAACTGAGCATCATTGGTGAGTTAAACCTAGATATAAAATGTCAAAATAGAAACAGCTGAAAAACAAAATAAACAATTCAACAATTGAAAAGAAATTTACATTTTAACAAAAATTAAAAAAAATGGATTATTCTAGTGATGATGAAGATTTAAGTGATTCAAACACATATAATAACTTTAATATGTCAATTGTTAGAAAGATACGAACAATAAGGACACGTCTAAATCATTTCTGCATTTATACCGACGCCGAATTCTTTCAAAGATTTCGCTTAACAAAACAATCCGCATATAATGTTTTAGAACTAATTGGACCACACATTAAATCCATTTTTTTAATTTTTTTCAAAGTTAAAGTTTTCAAATACTGTTATTGACGCGGTTGCTTTTTGCGAAAATTTAAGATATTGCCATATTTATATAAAAAGTTAGGAGGAATGACAAATGTATTTTGACTGAACAGTACGGCAATGCTAACACAATTGACAGGAGGTAATCCACTACTGAGAAACACAATCAGTAGTTAAATCCCGGAAAAATATATTTGAGGCTTAATATAACAGTGTGTTATGCTTGGTTTTCACTATGTCAGTTTTGTTGTCAAATTGTCCAAATTGTTGGTAATTTCATAACAATTTATACAATTTGACAACAAAACTGACATAGTGAAAACCAAGCATTAAGCTGAGTTTAACTGACAAGTAAAAAACTAGCTCTTAAAAATTTAACATAAAACTCCAGTTCTTTAAAACAATATATGTATGTACATACAGCTACGTGCAACTAATTAAGGATACGATAGTAACATGTGAGCTTGAAGCAAAAACCACAAAGGTTTTATTATATTCTCAAAATTTGTCGTAATTTAGTCAATTTAACTCGTACTCCTAACAAATAACTGCTTATTGTGTATACCACCCAATGGGTGGTGTTATTGATTCCGTAAGGAAAAGAAAACTAAGCGGAAAGAAATATCGATCGATATGTAAAATGTAATAATTCCTGCGGCATGTCGCAATACTGTTTGTGTAGAGACTATACCGCAAAATGGAAAAATACCGCAGCAAAGGAATGAATAATTTCAACTTATGCTTCCGCACAAAAAAATTCTTTTCGCAAGCGCGGAACGGAATGAATAATTCGACCCATTATTTATGAATCTGTGAGTCATATTTTTAAATAAGATTGGTATCAGTCGTGCATATAATTAAGGACATTCCACAAGTTTAAACAAAGGATTTATTTTAAAATAAGTCAATATTTTGTTGCAAATCATTTTGTTATCGATAACAGTGTTGTGGATGGGGGTGAAATAAGTACACGCGTATTAACAGTTATTTAATTCATTTATTGAAAGCTAAATAAAAGTACAAAGTTATTATATCAAAGTTACGACCACACAACGATGCTGCTAACACCAGAGTTTCTTAAGCCTACCTCGTTCTTAAAAGCCGGTAAACATTTGAATAAAGACTGGGCTGTTATATATGTTAAATAAAAATAAATTTCGTATGTAACAAACAGCTTGACATCTGCAAGGCATTAAGGTCACCCAATTTTTATATACACTACTTGGAATGGCTTCGCAAGCTTTCTTTGTTTCGACAAAGAGATCATTAAAATTGCTTATTTTTACAAACATTACTTTTATAACTTGCCGTAAGTTCTCAATCGGGTTCAGATGAGGACTGCATTGTTTGGAGTGCTATATGTCAAAAAAAGTAACCGAATTGTTAAAATCGAGATACAGTAGTATCTACATACAGTTTTGCCTCATTTTGGCTAAAGACTGCAATCCGCTGATTTGTGCGGATTTTTTTTTACTCACCCATAATCAGTGCATCTTCACGAACTGACGTAATTCGGCTTCTTTTTTACGAGGCATGCTTTCTGTAGTCGAATGATTTCTGAAATATTTCACCGCTTGAAAAAATATTTTTTTTGAAACATTCAAGGCGGTTGCGATATCCCGATAAATGTTTCCATCCATAAGCATTTGTACAATAATATTTCGAGTCAGGATTTGCTTTTACCTATGTTAAGCAAGTATTAAGAACTTTTTATATACTGAAAAACACTGTGTAATCATAATAAATTTAATATAACTTTAAAAATTATGGGGGTTATTGTGTATTTCGATTCTAAAGCAAATATTTTCGAAATACAATGTAAAAAGTATACATATTCGAACGATTTTCTTTTCGAAACGAGTTACAAAATAACCCCCCTGAATTTGTAAATAGTTAATAAATTTATCACTGTCCTTAATTTAGTGCACAATTAATTTATTTCATAAAATATAAAAAACACCACAAATATTGTCTTCACTTCTATCAGCATATTAAAATATTAGCTTTCGAAAAAGCATATTGCCTTTAAAAATGCATATTTCTTAACTGCATTTACGAACGCACTTGAACTCTTAATACATACCTAGTTGATTAGTTTCAAAAATATAAGGAATATTTAGCTATTAGTGTTTTATATTTATATATATTGTGTAATGGATTTCATTACGTATTATTTAATATTTACAGCAAAAGAAGTAATAATAAAAATAAAATACAATGTAAAATAAAATTCAACTAATAAAATGCATAACCACAGACAAAACAAATCCAAGCGAAAATTAGATATACATACATATGAGTACATATAAGTTTAATACGCCTTTTATAGATGTCAATCATCACTGAAATTAAATATACCCATTGACCATATCAAGGGGCTATTGGTTTCAACTTCTACTAAACACAAGGCATAAGTATTTGAAGTACTAACCATGCCACCAAATTTCAAACAATGATTAGCTGAAACAAAAAACGAATTAATACATAATATATATATACTTATATATATCTATATGTATATAAATAGCCAAAAATAGACATACTTAAATTCCACTTTAAACCTTTGGTAGTTACACTTGTAGCCTCTTGACCCACTGGTATTAAAGCACACCATCTCTGGTCTTGCACCAAATCTGAAGGTATTGTTATGGAATGTTTGCCTGGCTTAAGTAGCCATGTCAATGAATTGCCGCTTAATAAATAAATATTGAAAAAATCTTGCTCATATTTAAATATTGTATTAATATTCGCCATTATTTGATCAAAGCGTCCGGAAGTGTCATGATAAACTATAATGTCTTGTATATGCTTCTCTACTAAAATGGGCTTAACCGTCATGATAGCCTTACTAAAGTCGGTAGCACTTTGATCGGGTGTATGAATGTATTGAGTGCCTTTGTTGCTAAAATATTCTTTAGTTTCTTTAGTTATAGAGTCAAAGTCTCCTGTTATCAGATCTGGAGGCTTTAATTTGCACTCAATATTCCTATGTAGTTTGAGAAACTGCCACCAACGATTGCTGCCACCATCAACGCAACATCGCACGCTGGCTGTTTAAAATAAGCAAATTAACAAATATTAATTGTTTACTAATGTTTGATGCATTTCTTACCATTTTGCCATAACTCTGTTACTACATATTGAGGTATTCGTATCTCTCGATTGAGTACTATACAGACGTGACCATTGCCAATTTTATGTGGTGGGGTTATAATATCTGCAGGTTGCCATAGATAGCTTCTAGGAAGACCTCCATTCGTCCTTATCCCTGAATCATTGGACATCACAAACCTCCTATAATTGCAAAAATATTTTTTTATTGTTACACCAAAAAGAAATTGTTTTTGCATGCATTACAGCTGTTGGGAAGTGTTGTCATTTTAGCTACATAATTGTATTTTGGTGCATGATTTAATATGCAAAATTTTTATAAATATTGTTACGATTTTACCTTTAAAAAACGGTAGTTTATTTCCTTTAAATAAACCGGATTCCTTTTAATTGCAAAATAAGAGCGTCAAGCAGTTTATAGAAAATATGTATAACGAGACTTATAGTGGAAGACCAATGTAAACGGCATGCGGCAGCAAGCGGCAACAGTATTACCAGTGAATAAAAGTTTTGTTTCTTTACAAAATTATTAATTTAAAAATTTTTAAGTATCCCAATTTACTTCTTACAATGCTGTGAGAAGCGGTAGCGCGGCAAAATAGAATTTTGTGCAATAGAGTAGCGATTTGACTTCTACCGATTTTCTCGCTGTAGTACTACAAAAGTAATGTACTATAAAAGTATTCACCAGTGATGCCAACTTTTGAGACTCAAAACGCGTAAATATTTTTGAAAAAAGGGCTAAATTGAAAAAAATCCGTTTAAAGCCACATCCTGTCAAAATTGTCGATAAAGTGCGAAAAGGGGCTAAATTATAAAATGTTTCTTTTAAAAATCAATAAATAAGATACATATGTACGTAGATTAAATACATAGTATTAAATAGTACATATACATTTAAAATTGGTCTTTACTGAACAAAATTTCGATTTCTTGTTCATCATCATTTTCAGTCCATAAGACACTATCAATAAAATATTTAGATATTTTATATGTTTCATTCGAATTAATTTTTGGGCACAATTCGACAGGTATTTTGTAGTTTGAACAACATATATTATCTCTTTTTAGGCTATATTTAATGTGTATTAAACTATTACACGTATTTAATGACATTTTGTTTATAATTTTATTTTTGAATAAATTCATGACACTAAAACTCCTCTCAACTTCTGTGTTTTAGTACGTGCTAGATTTACGCCCCCAACTAGGGCTCAATTTGAAAGTTTTACAGAGCAACAATCTTTTTGCAAAATTTTAAAAATATTTTATTTTTATATGGAATGCCCCATAATCGGCTAATTTCTCGAAAGTGGAATTCCTGGATTTTGATATTCCTAGTTGGGGGCTATTGAAATCCGCTTTCAAAATGCGTAAACCGCTCAATTTGAAAGAGTTATTCAACAACAACCTTTTTGAAATTTTTTACTTTGATATTGAATGCCCCATAATCGGCTAATTTCTAGAAAATGACATTCCTGGATTTTGATACCTCTAGTAGGGGGATATTGAATTCCACTTTCAAAGTACGTAAACCGCTCAATTTGAAAGATTTACAGAGCAACCCCTCTTTGCAAATTTAAAAAAAAAAATATTTTGATATGGAATGCCCAATAATCGGCTAATTTCTCGAAAGTGACATTCCTGGATTTTAATAGCCCTAGTTAGGGGCTATTGAAATCCGCTTTCAAAATGCGTAAACCGCTCAATTTGAAAGTTTTACAGAGCAACAACCTTTTTAGTCTGCGATTCCTAGATTTTAATAGCTCTAGTTAGGGGCTATTACATTTTATTTCACATCTTTTATTTTGTTCAACAAAATAAAAATATTTTTTTTACAGAAAATCGATGCTTTACTCTACTACACATTGGTAACACATTGGAATAATAAACGAACGTATTTTCAATAGACAAATTATTTTAATAAAATAATCAGCCTTATTATGAGCCTCGTTTTCTTTTTACGACAACGACTGTTTCGTAATAGATTAAAGAAACAAACTCAATTTTATCTTTAATCTATTACGAAAGAGTCGTTGTCGTAAAAAGAAAACGACACTCATAATAAGGCTGATTGTATTTTCAGCTGATGTACTTAAAGGCTCAAATATAAAAAAAATCATTGATAATGGTCACAATAAAAAGCCCTATCATGGTATGCTTAAAGATTTGGATGATAAGTCCGATATTCAAAGACTGTTACGCATAATGGTTACACAAGAATATTTACGTGAAGATCTTATATTTGCCAATGATATACCGCAGGCGTATATCTATTTAGGAGTTAAAGTTGAAATAATCATGAAAGAGAAACTCAGTATAGAGTTTGCCTTGACGCGCAAGGAAGGGAAAGCCCAAGGTCTTAGTATTAATAATGATGCCACTGAGAGGGGAATCAAAGAATCCTCGAAAAGCAGCCAACAACTTAGAGATATTTATGAACGTTGTTATTCCGATCTACTTGATCTTTATCTTACAATTGCGGCTGCTCGTAATGTTACCATGGCCAGTATTATGAATATACAGGCTATAAAGGTGAAAAGTAATTGGAAATTACTAGAAATTATGCGGCTGAAAAAGTATGCCTCCTAATGGATTTGAAGGAAATCGAAGAAGCTGAGAGAGAGGGAACATCCTTCGCAACAACGTCAACTCTGAAACGCTTACGTGCGGGTAGTAGCGACGACAATTAGAATTATAATGACAGTGTTGTTTGGGGTAGGAGAATCAAAAAACGTTATAAAATGAAAACTGTTTAATTGAAAATCGCGATATGTATATATCGTCATCTGAAGTTTGTCGTCTATCTTAAGACAAGATGTGAAGAAATCGCGATTTTCAATTAAACAGTTTTCATTTTATAACGTTTTTTGCTTCTGTAAAATTATGATAATGAGGGTTACGTCTTTGGTCATTTTAGGTGACGATATACAATATCCAAATTAACATAATGAATTTATTTATGAATTATAAAAATTAATTATTATTATTATTATTGTTATTATACAAGTAATTTAAAACGGTTTGAAATTTTATGTGAAAATATTATTTTTGTAAATACACTTTATGTATAAACTTAAAGTGTATACATATAACGTTATAACGTTTTACTAAGAAAGCTTTGAAGGCAAATATGAAATAATTAATAAAGTCGCTTTCAATCAACAAGCGAAACGGTAAACATCAAATAAATCTCCTTATTTACATACATATTGTTACGTTTTTACATTTTAAAAATGGTGGTTTATTTCCTTTAAATAAACCGGATTCCTTTTAATTACAAAATTAAAGCGTCAAGTAGTTTAAAGAAAATATAACGAGTCTTTATTTATTTAAATGTGCACAAAAACAATTTTAAATGTACATCGTCTTTTACTAAACTTTTACGGTTTGAGAACACACTTAAATTATAGTTTGAGGACGCTTGGTGTTCACACAACGGTAACTCACAATCAACTAAATTTAACGGCGTTATCAATTTCCAACATGTTTATCAACAGACGGCATGTTTAGCAACATTTCTATTTGTAGAAAATTCTATTTATAAACATTGTTGATAACACCCTGTTATAAACATAACAGACATGAATATTCTAGTATCTTAGCTCCCAACCATCCAAAAATTATGATTGGTGTATAAATAGAGTAACAGGGCCACTCAAGTGAGTTGATTGTGAGTCATCGTTGTGTGAACAGCAAGCGTTCTCAATCTGTAATTTAAGTGTGGTGTAAAAACATTAAAATTGTTTTTGTGTACATACATTTAAATAATTAAAGACTGGTCATATTTTCTTCAAACTACTTGAAGCTTTTATTTTGCAATTAAAAGGAATCCGGTTTTACGTAACAATACATATGTATATGAATAGCTGTATGGAAGTTTTTTTCTTTCCATTTCAATTTAATGTTTCATACAAATTTTAATACATACATATATTATTCTATGCCAAAATTAAGGACTATATTTAGAATTAAAAAATGTATAGTAGGCTTAAAAAATTAATAAATGCATATTTCCGTTAAAAAAAAAGTTGCTGGTACTTTTATTCTCCCTTATAAACCGGCTTACGCTTTTCGGCAAAAGCTTGTAAACCTTCCAATCTGTCTTTTGTAGGTATAACTTGAGCGTAGCATACCTCCTCGATGGAATAACCGGTACTAAGATCTACTTGTATACCTTTATCAATAGCTAATTTAGCCATACGAACACCTACTGGACCGTTTGGTAAAATTTCTTCAGCCAACGCTACAGCTTTTTGGTAAGCAGCATCTTTAGTTTCATTTTGAGGCACCACATGATTAACAATTCCCATTTCTTTCGCTTCCTTGCCGGTGAAAACGCGAGCCGTAAATATCAATTCCTTAGCCAAAGATGGAGATAAAATTCTTGGCAAACGCTGAGTTCCGCCTGCTCCCGGTATAATTGCCAATCTAGTCTCCACCAAACCCAATTTACTACTATCTGCTGCTGTACGCATATCACAGGCCAATGCCATTTCTAGGCCACCACCTAAAGCAGCACCATCTAATGCAGCTATAACTGGCATGGGTAATTGTTCAATCGTCACTAAAAGTTCACGTAAGCTGCTGACGAAAGCACTAACGTCTTCTTGTTTCATATTTTTGCGTTCCTTTAAATCAGCACCCGCACAGAAGATGCCAGGAGTTAAACTTCTCAATATGACCACACGAGATTCATTGTCACGTTTCAGATCGGACAGTATATCAGAAAACGTCTCGACCAAGCCAAAACTGAAGGCATTTTTAGCTTCTGGGCGATTAAGACCCAAAACTGTGATTCCGGTTTGATTGCCCTCTAAGCGCTCGACAACAACTTCATTACCAATAGCCTGTACAGAATACTGACATTTTGTCGTAATGCTTGGTGTTAAGCTACGAAAGGCAAAACGAGCTACTTTTAATAAATTCGAAGCGAAAATTGTCATGATTTCGATGACAACAACGTGAAATCTTTTAAATGAAAATAATTTTGCAAATAAATGGTTATAAAACCATTCCAAATTAAGAAAAAAAAAACCCCAGCTGTTTCTTATCAATTGATGTTAATTTTTAGCTATTTTCTTGTCAAATTTAGCGGTTTAGTTAATTTGTGTTATTTCTGTAAAGTAAACGGTTTTCTATTTATTTCGGTTTTTAAAAATTAAAAATAAGTTTTGACTCAAAATTTAGTCAATATATGTATTTATGTACTGTCTTGGTGTTTTAAATAAAACGGATCTATTTGGTGTTTTTTGTTTGTACAATTTCTTTCAACTCTATAAATTTTGTCGTTACTAATTTTAATTATTACTATTTACGTTCACAGTTAAGTCATATTAATAGAGCTGCAATAAGATTTCACGGCAGATACCGACTTAAAACTTAATCAAAACACTTTCGCTTCCGCTCTCATGCAAATATCGTACTTGCAACTTCTTGAGAGCTCCTATTTTTTCATATTTTGTTGTATTTAAACATTTGTAACATTTCGAATTTTGTTGCAAAATGGATTGTTTTTTTTATAAGATTTGTATGTACCCGGGTACCCTGTCTTACAAAACATGGAGTTTTGTTTGTCAATCACATAAATGTGAAAAAATTTGAATGCAAGGCGTGAATTGGATCAAAACAAGTCGTGTTGAGTAATTGCGATATAAACTGCATTTTTGTATGTCTGGCATCATAATCAAATTAATTCAAAATAGTGGCAGCCTGTATTTTGGTTGTCTAGTTTAATATTTGCGCGGATTTGTTCAGTATTGTAGTGATATTTATTTTTAAAAAATCCCTCTAAAATATAATAAAACACATTTCAATAAAATTTAAAGTTAACAATTAGAGATTAAAACAAATGAGTACACATATTTTTAAAGTAAAACAATAAATGAACAAAATATTGTGTACCATAAAATGTGTTTTTCTTACAACTCTTAAAAATTAAATACATAGTTTGGAAAATCCCATGCTTCAAACAAAATAATACGGTGATAAGAATTTAGTAAACAAATTCCTTAATACTCTTATTAATTAATAAAATAAACAATAGATATATAAAAATGTCTAAAAAAATATCAGCTTCACAAAAATTGGGTACAACCAAAACAAAGCAATTGTCTTTGAGTACATTTTTGGGATGTTCCGTAAACAAAACAGGTAAACATTTGTAACTATAACTTACGAATAAAGTCAATTCTAATATAGAGTTTTTTAGATTCTTCAGTACCAAGAAAACTACTAAATCCAATTTATTTGGATTCTGATACTGATGAGGAACAAGAAGATGATGAAAAAAATTCTTCAAAATCTCAAAAATTCATATCCAAAGAACTGCCTATCAAAAAAGACATCAATAAAAATGTTTTAATAAAAAAAATTGTATATGAAGATGTTAACAAATCACCTTTAGCTCCTTTAAAAAACAAATCACATGCTGCCACCGAAATATTGCAAGAAAAATTCCCTACATCAATATCACCAATGAAAATTAATTTTGATGATGTGGAAAATAGCTATCAAACCTCTATGAAAACTTTAAATGAAAGAATTGAGAAAATGGATCGTAGTAAATTTACTCTAACGCCGGTTAAAAATTCTTCACCATCGCCAGCTAAATCATCTATTTCTTATAAAGCCTTAAGTTTAACGAATGAACAAGAATTGGATAACGATAGTTTTGATGATTTAGTTAATCAAACAAATAAATACCAAAGCAATAACTGCTCCTCTGTTAGTAACAAAATGAAAATTGATTGTATTAAAATCAAAACGGATCTTAATAATAAATTTGATGTTTTGGAAGTTGATAAAAAACATAATTATTCAGAAAAATCAATAAAAATGTTTAGTGATGAATCTCAACAGCCCAATAAAACAAAGTTAGATTCCAGTATGAAAAATGAGAAACATAATATAAATATTGTTGTTGAAAGCGGACTCAATGACTATTTGTGTGATTTAATGCAAAGTCATCATTTTAAAACGGGAGCTACTGAAGTAAGTAAATTTGAACAGATTTTAATTAATGCTATTGTCTCTTTGTATATATTTTTGTATGATTTTACATTTATGCTTTCCAACGGAAAGCTATGTGAAACATATAACAGAAATGTACAAAAATAAATAATAGTGTATAATTGTTTTCAAACAAATTGAAGTAAAAACTTCGAATAAATTTTTTTTAAAAATAATGAAAAATTATAGAAATTTTAATATTTATTTGTATTCCATTCATCTCTCTAAAGGACAACGTTCATATTCTCAAGTCAAGCTTGACTTTTTTCAAATCGAAATACTTCGAATTAATGGAAAAATATTGTAATATTATTGATCAAATACCAGCCGACTATTTTAATACTATTGGAGGCTTTGAAGCTGGAACTTTTCTAAAATTGAAAATAATTCGGCAAAAATTCAAAGCTAAAACAAAACTTCTAAACACTACATTAGAAAAAATTGAGCAACAGCAACAAAATATCAATATTGATGATATAGAGACAGAGGATGAAGAAGAACAAAAGCAACAATCATTAAAAATAGAACATAAGCAATATAATATTGCAGTGAAACCAAATAAACCCACAATACAGTTAGAACCCGAACCCGATTTTGATATCGATGACATGGAAGAAGAAGAAAGACAAATGAAAGCGGAAGAAAATGAAATGAACAAGTGGCAACAACCAACAATTGTGCCAACAAACTACTGTAACGGAGCGCCTGATGATGATGAAGATGACTTGATCGAATTAAAGCCAACCAGTAGTAGTAATAAAGAAAAAGTCTTAACACTAAGTGGAGATAGGATGTCAGAATTGACGCGTTTTAGGGAAGAGCTAGTACATGATCTATGTGAAGATGAGGAACCATCGGAAGATGCAGAACAATCTTATTTAAAGGAAACAATAAGTTTGGATGATTATGATGACGATAACACTTATAAATACAATGCAATTTCAAATGGTATTAGAGATAATGTGGGTCCTGTTGAAGATGATAACTGCGAATTGGATGATTTATTAAATGATATTAAAGAACAAGATAATGAGTTAAAAGGTCATAAGTCCATGTTCAATGATTATTCCTATAAAGATTATGATGATCAAAAGCAACCAGTTAAAGAGCAATCATCAGCACAGCGTATCACATTTCCAGTTGATACAAATCTAAAAATTAAAACACCAGAACTCGATGAAGATGGATTTCCAGTAAGTACATAATTTATTAAATATACTGAGAATTATAAAACAATTCCCAGAAACTTTTCGTTTTGTAAAAATTCCCAAAAGCAAAAATAATCTAGTAATATTAATGAAATGATACAACAATATTTCAAATACATATATAAATACTCGTATATACAGCAAATACTTGTTTCTTGAAAATACAAATTCCATCTCTTTTAGATTTATGATCCTGAACAATTTGAATTGATCTTTTCGCAAGCAGCTGCCAAAAGTTCTTCTAGTTATAATTACAATTCTACTAGAACGTCCACTATAACTATTGATGATGATGATGACGATAATCGACCCAGTACTAGTAGTCACCGTTCATCTTTACCGAATGATTTGCTTAAAACACCCACATCAAAAACAGATATTCGGTCTAATTTAACAAAATCTGCTCAAAAAATCGCTGGTAACTTTCATGCGAATGTTCACAATGACGGTATAACCGGTGAATTTGATGGTCATAATTATCCGCATTCTGAACGCATGATGCAAGCTTTGCGTTTTAATTTTGGCCTAAAAAGTTTTCGACCCAATCAATTGCAGGTGATAAATGCCGCTCTCTTGGGCTATGATTGTTTTGTTCTAATGCCAACGGGTGGTGGCAAATCGTTATGTTATCAATTGCCCTCCATATTGACAGAAGGTGTTACAATTGTTATAAGTCCTTTAAAATCACTTATTTGTGATCAAGTAAATAAATTGGCTTCGCTGGATGTAAGTTTATTTATTCACTTAGTAATTCCATTGGTAAACTGTACATTTATTGAATATTTATTTTTTCATAGATCTATGCTAAAAACTTTTCAGGTGATCAATCTTTGCAAGAACAACGTGCAATATATTGTGATTTAGAGACTACACCCCCACGCGTTAAAATTTTATATGTTACACCTGAAAAGATATCCAGTTCAACTAAATTTCAAGATCTTCTAGACACTCTTTATAACAATAACTCGATTAGTCGTTTTGTAATTGATGAGGCTCATTGTGTATCACAATGGGGTCATGATTTTCGTCCCGACTATAAACGTTTGGGTATATTGAGAAAACGTTTTCCCAAGGTCAATACAATGGCTTTGACTGCCACTGCCACACCTCGTGTCAGACTGGACATATTAAAACAGTTGAATTTAACCAAACCCAAATGGTTTCTATCTAGTTTTAATCGTAGTAATCTTAAATATACAGTATTGCCGAAAAAGGGCGCAGCCACTATGGATGATATCAAAACGTTTATACGTTCACGGCCCTCAACGGACAGTGGTATTATATATTGTTTGTCTCGTAAGGAATGCGATGATGTGGCGAAAAATATGTGCTCGGTGGGTATAAGAGCATGTGCTTATCATGCCGGTCTAAGTGATAGTGTACGGGAATCCAGGCAAAAGGATTGGGTTACAAACAAGTTTCGAGTCATATGTGCTACTATAGCATTTGGTATGGGTATTGATAAGCCCGATGTACGTTTTGTTTTACATTACTCCATGCCCAAATCAATAGAGGGTTATTATCAAGAAGCAGGTCGCGCTGGACGCGATGGTGAATTAGCTCATTGTGTTCTGTACTATAACTATAGTGATATGGTTCGTTATCGAAAAATGATGGACAGTAAGTTTAAGAAAATGTTTAATTTAAACCAAATCTATTTCGTAACTTATTAATTTAAATAGTGGACAAATCTGCATCATATGAAGTTAAAAGGATTCATTTAGAAAATTTAAATCGCATTGTGGGATATTGTGAAAATGTTACGGATTGTCGTCGAGCTTTGCAATTGGATTACTTCGGTGAACATTTCACTAGAGATGAATGCTTGAAAATTAAAGAAACCGCATGTGATAATTGCTTGAAACAAAAACGTTATCAGGTAAAATTATCTTATTTTATGAATTTCATTTCACATCTTTCATTTTGTTCAACATAATAAAAATATTTTTTTTTACAGAAAATCGATGCTTTAGAACAATGTCGCAAAGTTGTTCGCTGTGTAAAGGATTTATGTAATGGACGCTCCCGATTTACTCTACTACACATTGGTAACACATTGGAATAATAAACAAACATATTTTCAATAGACAAATTATTTCAATAAAATATTGTATTTTCAGCTGATGTACTTAAAGGCTCAAATATAAAAAAAATCATTGATAATGGTCACAATAAAACGGCCTATCATGGTATGCTTAAAGATTGGGATAAGTCCGATATTCAAAGACTGTTACGCATAATGGTTACACAAGAATATTTACGTGAAGATCTTATATTTGCCAATGATATACCGCAGGCGTATATTTATTTAGGAGCTAAAGTTGAAATAATCATGAAAGAGAAACTCAGTATGGAGTTTGCCTTGACGCGCAAAGAAGGGAAAGCCCAAGCTCTTAGTACTAATAATGATGCGACTGAGAGGGGAATCAAAGAATCCTCGAAGAGCAGCCAACAACTTAGAGATATTTATGAACGCTGTTATTCCGATCTACTTGATCTTTGTCGTACAATTGCGGCTGCTCGTAATGTTACCATGGCCAGTATTATGAATATACAGGCAATAAAGGCCATGGCAGAACAACTGCCCGAAACTGAAGCCGACATGTGCTCGATACCTCATGTTACAAAAGCCAACTTTGATAAATATGGTGAAAAGTTATTGGAAATTACTAGAAATTATGCGGCTGAAAAATTATGCCTCCTAATGGATTTGGAGGAAATTGAAGAAGCTGAGAAAGAGAAAACATCCTCCGCAACAACGTCGACACTGAAACGCTTACGTGCGGTTAGTAGCGACGACAATGATGATAATAATAATGACGGTGTTGATTGGTGTAGAGCAGCTGCTTCACAAGGCAGTGGCAATGCAAGTGGAAGTGGTAGTTATCGTGGTGGTAAAAGAAAACGCAATTATCGTGGTGGAGGCGCTAAGAAATATCGTAAATCTGGTGGTGCGGCAGCTTCATCGTCCTGGGAAGCAGCTGCTGGTCGGTTAACGTCTTCGCCCAGACGAAAGTACACAAGTAAAAAAAGTTTCGGTTCGCCGGGACTTAAGAAAACAGCTCGTGGTGGCCGAGGAGGATCAGCTGCTGTGGCACGTAGTCGTGGCGGGGGTGGCACATGGATTGCCAAGAGAACTGGTAAGTAAAGCTGTTGTTATGACCTTAATTAAATGTAATTATTTTATATTTGTACACTTTTAGGTACAAGTGGTGGTTTCCAATTGATGCCTTTACCCAGCTCCAAATAGCATTTTGTTAACTTTTTTATTTCCAAAAAAACAAAAAAATTTTTATATATCTATATTTTTAGGTTGTAACTTTTATCATTTTCATTAAGTAGATTTCTTAAGCGATTAATAAGTATTTATAAAAAATAGTCTTAATTTAATATATAAATTTTGTTTTGAAAAACTCTTAAAATAAAAAATTAAATTGTTGCACAAAAAATGCCCTATCCAGGGAAACCTATTAACTTTAACACTGCCCAGATTCTATTTTATTTAGAATCCTAGATTTTCTGACCATTTTTGGAGGAGCTCGAATTTCTCTGGAACGGCTCTGACAATTTTTTGCACGGAAAGCGTTTTATATTCAGTGGGATGTATACTTTCAATTTCCATTGAGTCTATGCACTGACACTGCCCAGATTCTATTTTATTTAGAATCCCAGATTTTCTGACCATTTTTGGAGGAGCTCGAATTTCTCTGAAACGGCTCTGACAATTTTTTGCACGGAAAGCGTATTATATTCAGTGGGATGTATACTTTCAATTTCCATTGAGTCTATGCCCTGACACTGCCCAGATTCTATTTTATTTAGAATCCCAGATTTTCCGACCATTTTTGGAGGAGCTCGAATTTCTGGAACGGCTCTGACAATTATTTGCACGGAAAGCGTTTTATATTCAGTGGGATTCGTTGCTATTTTTCGTTACTGTTAAAAAATCTCCTCAATTCTATATTCAGTGAGATTCGTTGCTATTTTTCGTTGCTGTTAAAAATCACCTCAATTCCCCCAATTCATTTCCGGTGATGCCACTCAAATTCAAGAAAACGGGATTGCAAATTTCATTTCCGCCGTTGCTTTTTTTCGATGCTATCTTGGCACACGTTATATATATATATTTATTAAAATTTTCCATTTTGTATATTTTTTTGTTTCTTAACACAAATACACATTCAGAAACAAATGTTAGCTGTTTTATCGTGCGATTCTCCCCCTATAAAAATACAGAGTGTGAAAGGAGCAACATTTTTAAATTTTATAGAGTGACATTTATAGAAAAGAACACACTACACTTTAGCAGTGTTGACATTTTTCCAGAAAAGAACACAAAAAAATTAAAAAAGGTGCGAAATTGAAAAAACGTGTAAAATTTTTGCCAGAGAAGAAAACGCAATTAATAAAACGAGCATTTATTTCTTGCTTTGTTGTGATCTCAGAGAACAAACTGAAATCAATTGCTGTTTAGCACTAGCACTCTGCTGATTAACCATTACAAATATTAACATGACAGTATGTGTTTGCCCATCACTGATAATTTGTGATCACTCGTATTTGTCACTAAAAATCGAATTTTTATATTGAATACTAAAATATGCTCTATATCCATTAATAGTGTCTAAATTGAAAAATATGGATAATATGTGAAAATAATTGAAATTAACATAGTTTTTAAAAGATAAATAACTTATGTTTTCGAGATATCACATATGTTTTCCTTAAGAAACCAATATTTTTATACCACACGAGATGTAAAATCTGTATTGATAATGTCCAATAATGAACTTTCAAAGCATATATCTCGCTATAGTTTTATTATATAAGGTTTCCAAATAGTATTGGCAATTAAAAAAAAATCTAACGAATTAGTAATAAATTGTAGAATTTCCTATTTTAATTATACTTGTACCGCCATATATTCACATACATAAGTCGATAGCAACGTGCGTTGCACTAAAAAACAAGGATCTGGCAATATTATAGTCGATAATACGGCTTGGGCTTGTACGAAAATAAATGTGAAAGCAAAATCTAAGAAGTAATTGCAAAAGTATTCTTTTTTAAAGAACTCCGTAAAAATGCCGTAAACAACAAAAATTATAGATAAATTTTCTAAATAAATAATTGAAATTAGTAATTTAACAATAAAAAGTAAATTAAGCACTGAATGTGTTTAGCCAGACAAAATACTAAACCTAATTAGTAAGAAGTGGAATAATCTAAAAAAGAATACACCAAGCAACTCATTGAAAAACATAAAAAAGCAGCAGACAAGCAGGCAGGCATAAGAAAAAAAAACGAAAAAGTGAACAAAAAGCAAATGTAATAAAAAAAGGTAAGAATTTAACAAAAAACTGGATTTTAAAACTTTAAAAAGTGAAAAATATAATGCCATAGTTTTATTTTCACTGCAGTATTTGTAAGAAAATTGTGCAAAATATGGATAATTTAGAGCCTTGGAATATGTTTACCAATGATTTTATGCCAGATGAGGACAATGTGGATGATGCTGATGTGGAAGCCGAAGATGTAGAAGGAGGCGGTGAAGATTTGCCATTTTCTATACCCTCGCCAGTGCAACATATGCAGGTTAAAGAAGAGCCCCAAGACGCTGCCGAAGAAATATTCGATGAAGAAAATGAAAATATACCATTTCACTTTCTCTCTGATGGGGCCAGCAATAATGATAACAATAACGAAGACAGTAGAATTCGCAATCCCGAAGATGACAATGCTCTATTTGATTTCGGCTTAGATTCATCAAATTCGCAAAATCGCTCTGTTTTTAATAAAGTCCTAGTAACAGATAAAGATACGAATCTAACGCAAGAAGACCAATACTACCATGCCATGGTAAAATTTGAAGATGCAGTAATTTACATATGTCCGGCCTGCGGTCACGAATTTAGTTCCCAAGATGCCTGGAAAAATCATTTGAACGTAATACATCTTTATAATACACGTCGTGGCCTAAATTTCATACAACTGGATAAACTCTACCATGAATGTATGGAATGTCACAAACGCATCGCTATGCACAGTATGGAGAACTTACTCAAACATAAATTCACCCATCTGCCGTTTCGTTGTAGCAAGTGTATGGTGTGTAAGAGACAATATAAATATCGTCAGGATCTTATGGTACATTTACGAATGACCCATCGTGATGATTTGATAGCTATTCTAAAGAAAGAGCATACAAAACCTAAAAATGCCCATTCGCAGCCACAAACTATACGTTCAATACTGAGCAGACCAGATGGCAGCGGGGGTCCTCAAAACAGCAAAAGATCAAATATATCCATTGGAACTATTAAGGAAAATGCTACAGATTTATTTGATAATATCGAAGTTAAAAATGAATTACTCAATGAAGATGAAGATGATACAATGGGCGAAGACAGCCTGCCGCCACCAGCCAAGAAGCCAGCTATGGATTTGCCTATTTTCCTCGAAGACGGTTCTACGAATGGTTCGGCGGGCGATCAACCAGCACGAAGTACAAATAAATCGTCTGCAGTGACAGATGACATAGATGTTTCACTGGAGGAATATGTTCTATTCACATGTCCGCAATGTGGCACCGAGTGTGAAACACAAGCTCAGTGGCGTCAACATATCGAATATGTACATGAATTTGGCACGAGAAGGGGTCTTAATTTTCGAGAGCTGCTTAATCAACAGGCCCAATGTATGGGTTGCAATGTGGTAAGAATGTGTTTTTTTATGTTGAATTTGTTGTTATACTTGTATAATTTTCGCCATGAATGGCAATGGTATGTTTGTCATTCTGTTTTTAATTTGTACAATATTCATTTGTGATGAAGTATAAATCTCAGATTAGTCATGAGAATTTTGTTAATGAAAAGCAAGAAAATTGCAAAAAAAAATCATATTTCCGATTAATGTTGATTTTTTTACTCAAAATTTTAAATTAACTTTAAATAGTGAACATTTTCATATCGCGTTTAAATTAAACACTTGGTGCATCGATAGAATAATAAAACACAACTGAGAGCAATATTTCCGGTTTATCATTAATGACTAATAAAATAAATCTTTACTAGGACATGAGTTAATACAGTATTCTACGGATTTAAAATAAAAATTTTTAAAATGTTGAGTTTTTTTTTACAAAAACATCTTGGTATAAAAATGTTGGGAAACAATTACACTGACTTTAATTGAAGTTATATTACAATTATGCATGTACTTAAATTCCGGACAAAACTTTTTTAGCTAACACTTTATGTTTTGAGCCCAACAACTTAGAAATATTTTCTTTACATTTAATTATTAGATACTATCAAACTCTTCGATTCGCAGTCTACAATTGCATAAATTCAGTCATCTGTCCTATAAGCAATGGATGAGTTGCAAACTATGCTTTACGTCTTTTAATTCAAATCGCGATATTGTTAAACATTTGGCCGCCAAACATCATTTGGTATCGGAAAATAATACAACAGCATCTGCGGCGCAAAATAACGAAGATGATAGTCAAGAAGCATTTGGCTTTGGTAGTGGTGGTGGTGGTGGTACTGGCGGGGTTTTAGGTGATGATTATGATGATGGTGGTAGCTATGGAGCGTCAGATAGTAAAAATGTAACATCATCTGAAAAGGATACTTACACAACGAGATTAGAAGAGCGTGATGTATTCGAACAACATATAACGTACATTTGTCCAGCATGTGGTAAAGAATATAATGATAAGAAAGTGTGGCGTAAACACATTGTAGAAGTTCATAAGTTAGGTGAATTGGAAAATTTAAATTTTGAAAATATTAATGATCGTCAACTGAAATGTAGAGAATGTGATAAGATTATAACGAATGCGTATGGCATACAAAATGCCCAACAACATCGTATGACTCACATGCAGTATAAATCCTTTGCCAAGTGCCGTTTATGTCGTAAAACATATACGGATCGTAAAGGACTGATTAAGCACTTGAGAAACTCTCACAAACTTAGTGCACGAGGTGGTTTTGGACCAAATAATTCTGTCCCAGCGGCAATACATTTTGGTGGTGGCGGTACCACCTTTAAACCGTTTGTCAAAAAACCCTATAAGATAGCTCATTATCCACCTAAAGAAATTGTTCGTCTTTCAAATTATACTTATGAAATTGTACATTTAATCGAGGACGATGATGATGACGACGATGTGACCGTGGTTGGAGGTTATGACTTTGCCAAAGGTGATGCTCATTTGTATAGAAACAATAATTCACCTTATAATGCTCCCCCGAAAAGAAGTAACAACATGGAACAGATTACCAGACATAAATGTGTGGATTGTGGTTCCATATTTCCCACGCCTCAATCACTGCAACATCACATTAGAAAAGAACATGAATTTGTCGATTATCAAAACTCGCCCTCTAATCAGGCAACACAAAATGAGGATAAATCAAATGATACTGATGATTTGCTAGTGCCCAGTCGGGATGTTGATGTCCAACCCGATGATCACACCACCATGGAATGTAATTTCATTTATCTGTGCCCTCAGTGTGGTGTTGAGTTTCGTTCACAAGTCCAGTGGCGTCGTCACATTAATGTAGAGCATAACTTTGATAAACGAGATTACTTAGGTTTTCGTCCTTTGGACAAATTTCGTTACCAGTGTAAACAATGTAAAGATACGGTGACGAGTTCGAAACTAAAGGGTCTGCAAGATCATAAGTTCAGGCATTGCCCCTACAAACTCTACTTGAAGTGTCTGTTGTGCGGCCAATCGTATAATCATAAACCCAATATGATAGCCCATCTACGACAAAGACACAACATAGTAGAACTTATGGATGGAGGAAGTGGAGGAGGCGGGTCGTCAATGGACTCTATGCAGCAAAGACATTCATTAAATTTACATCATAACAGTTCATCTGTTAAAGATTTTAATGACGCACCAGCCAGACCAATACGTAATTCTGATCCTTCTAATAACAATACTAATCGACCACCAGGTTTGAAGACAGTCGAGGATGTTATATCCTTTCACAATGCAGTCGATCATGAAACTATTACGTACCACTGTCCCTCGTGCAATGAGAGCTTCGACTCGCACGTCTTTTGGCGCAAACATATTGTGGAAGCTCATAATCTGAATAGTAGAGAAGGTCTGAATTTCAGACAATTGGATGAACATCATTACATTTGCCTGCAGTGCTACAAACGGGTCACGGTCACCCACACCAAGGGCGCCATTGGTCAATTGCAGTCGCATAAATTTAGACATTTGCCATACAAATCATTCAGCTGTACAGCCTGCCAGGGAGAATTTGTACGCAAACAAATGTTTTTCAAACATTTGGATAAAAACACTAACAAGTGCTCTGGCATTAATCCAGATGGTAGTTTCCTGGATGCTAGCGATACCAACACAGCACCAAATAATGACGACGATAGTGCAGTTGATTTTAATGCCACTACTGTCGAGCCGGCCAACGGTGGCAGTACTTCATCATCAGCAAAATTCTCTTGGCCTACACGCGCCTCACTGCCGGCACAATCGTCTAATGCTGTTAATAGTGAATCAATTTCCGAAAACCAGGGTTGTTTCACCTTAAATTGTCCTCAGTGCGGGGCAGATTTCGAAACGACTCGCGGTTGGCGTGAACACATAAATATCGAACACAATCTCAACAATAGAACTGTATTGAATTTCAAAAAAATCAGTGCCAAACTACACGTTTGTTTGGAATGCAACGAACATGTTAATGGACGCAAGCTACGCGATCTTCAGGTGCACAAATTCAAGCACTTACCCTATGGGGCCTATTTACATTGCCGCTTTTGTTCCATGAAATATTTCCACATCAGCAATATGCAGGAGCATTTGAAGAACAAACATCCCAATATGGTGCAAAAAATGAGAAACTATGAAGACGACTGTGTCACTCTGGACGAGGATGACGATGGCAATGTAGATGGTAATAATGATACAGAGGCGGCCCTGGATGATGCAGATGAAAGTAATCACTGCTTAGAAGACGTAGTCGATATGGATTTGTTGGAAGCAGAGGCCGAAATTGAAGAAGTTGATCCCGATAATGTTGAATCTGACGAACAATATCTGTTAGGCTAAGATATACATACCTACATAACTAAACAAAACAAACAAAAAAGAATGTAATAATACATCTAACCTTTTTATTTTACAAATCGCCCTTATCACCAATCATCTTACTCGTCACATGTCCCCTTAAATATTTTCATTTAGCTTTTTACTTTTTTCTGTCATTTAAAAACAAAAAAACCTACATTTTATTAAATATCTTATTATTATCTTTATTATATCTTATTTATATATGTATTTATATTTATAAGTATTTATCATATTATTATACATTTTGTAAATTTTTCTACATATACCTTTACACAAGCTCCCATTTTTTACCCCTTTACGTAAAATTGCATTTGTTATCTTTTCTTTTTTCCTTCCATATGCTACACATCCATTTTCACACATATTTGTATCCTCTTCATTAAACATAAATTATAGTTTAACAAAATCTATTATTAAGAAAAAAGCATCAATAACACAAAAAAAAAAAAAAAAAAAAAAAAAAAAAAAAAACAATAAAGTTTCAGTTAAAAAGGAAAACAAGTTATTTCGAGCGAGTTATCGTTAAAAAGTTTTGGTTTGTAGTATACCAAACGTCTCGGAACCATTTTCTGAGTCTATTTAATGTATTCCTTGTTTTAAAAATGATTGAGTAGATGTATTATTTAACAAATATCCTACCTAAAATGTACCTAAGCGTTCATAAATCATAAGTATTTCTAAATTCCAAATGTAAGCAGTTTTGTATCCTAAAAGTATTTTACTAGCCTCGAACGAATATTTTTGGAATATTCGTTTAATTTTTTTAGGAATTGCGGGTTTGTATTTTTCATTGCTTTATGTTAAGAAATAAAGATTTTAAGATTTAAAAAATGCAATTTTTATAAATTTTGCAAATATCGGTTACAATTTGACCCACATTTTACCAGGATTAAATTGTTTTAATGGCAATAATAGAGCTATTTCCAATCTTGCAAAAAAGATTTATGCCAATATCCCAATTAGATTCACCTTTGTAGCAAATATTTTTTTTTAATATAAATTTGGTTGGCGGAGAATTAATCCCTCAAATTGCCAGGTTATCCCACGATCGATTCAAGTCGACCTATACCTTCATATAGGAAGCTTGAACGCTTAATTCTTGTATTAAAAAAAATTTAGCTTGTGACTAATGCACAACTTCGAAAAACCGTAATGCGGTACAGTTAGACGACGCCAAGTATTAACCAATGCAAAAGTGAGACGCCAATCTCTCGAAGGCAACGATAATGACAATGACGCGCGAATTCTTTCTCCACCCAGAGCTGGGGGCTTATTCTGTATTGCGATGCGAAAGTTATAGCGATGCGCCAATGAATTGCGATCCGAAAGGTATTTGGTATTCTGTAAGACTTTCGCATTCGCAATTCATTTCTGTATGTGCCAACACTGTTCCAAAGTAAAGAAATAAACGTCAAATTTATTTGGTTTGTGACAAGTTTTACAAGTTAAAAAATTGCTAGTTTTAACTATTATAAATATATGTACTCGTATACTTTAATTTACAAAAAAAAAAATGTGTTATTCGCAAAAATGGATTCTGTTGCACTATAGGTATACATATATTTAGTTTTCAGCTTTATAAAAAATTTTACGTTGAATATTTCAAATTTGCGCGTCTGGTGGTCTTATTGTTCGTCTCCCTGGATGAAATTTAATTATTAAAAGCAAATAATCTATTAGGTACCACAACTATAAGTGCTTTGCGAATGCTGTTTTGCCATCGAATGAATTTGGCTATTTTTGACTTTGTTTTCGCAATAGAGAATAGTAACTGTTCGCTTTTATGTATTTTCGAGTAGTATTTATTTTCGCATCGCAATACAGAATAACCAGGGGTGTCATAGAAACCAATATTGTCAGAATTGGTTTTAAAACCGACAAGAAAAAATGCTTTGGTGTCATAGGGCTGCTGCACGTTCAATAAATATCGTGATACTAGAAATATCTGGATATTTATTGAACGTGTAGCAGTGCCCTATGACACCAAAGCATTTTTTCTTGTTGGTTTTAAAACCAATTCTGACAATATTGGTTTCTATGACACCCCTGAATAACTATTAAAAAAATAAATTTTGAAGAATTTTTGCTGTTTACACGAGTTTGAAGCATTTTGAAGAAAATTTCAATCACATAGTTAAGCTACAGCAGTGATGAAAAATGGGTTTTTGTACTTTTTAGACCTCCATGTTACCATTTTTAATATTTGTTAAATAATCATAAAACTTTACCACAAATTTACTTTATCGAAAATTCGATATATCTTATAGCAACATTATTGCGTTAATTGTCGCGATTGTCTAAAAATATTCTTATTTATGAAGAATCGAGTCATTTGCGAAAAGTTAACCTTGGTAAATATATATATTTTCAAAATAACTAGAATTATTATTGTAAGAATAAAAGAAATAGAAGAGTTAACTTCTAACGATTTTGAAATCTTGATTTACTACATTTTAAGCTTTAGTTTATTAATTTAGCCTCAAAATCATTTAATGTAAATGAATAGTCAAAGACTCATATTGTTCTATAATTCAACCAAAAATTTATTGTAATAATCATCTTATAGATGCATATTTAAAGATCAAATTGATATCAGTTCCAAAATGTTCATAAAATTTAATATAGAAAAAAGCAAAACGAAAAATTTGTTCGGAATGAAACCAATTGCTGAATGAAACCGTTTTACTTTTTCTTTAGAAGCAAAATACAGAAATAATTCCACTTCCGAACGGAATTAAATTCTGTGACATGGCTGATATTTATCTGTTTCATCTGAAATACCAAATTTTTATGCAACAGTATTTTGAAATTGTATCATATTACTCGTGGTAGTACCACGGTACCAACTGTGTTTAAAATGTATCAAAAAAAGTACAATTGTACCATGTTTGCCATCAGTGAGCTACAGTCAATGTTTTATTTTTGTTTTTGACTTTGTGCTCTGCTTTTGCTTGTATATTTTCTTCTAGTTAAAGTTAAGCCCATACGTAGTGCTTGAAAATAGTTAAGCATTTTCAAACCCTGCATTAAATTCTGCCGTAAGTTATGGCATTTTTCAGCGAGAAAAAGATAGTTTTTTGTAAACAATTCACGATGCTATGCTTGCTGCTGACTTCTAAAAGCCTGGTATTTAACCAAAATATAAAAACTCACTTTCGTGAGGAAAACAACGCAATATCGAGAGCGTTCAAAATTAAAGAAATTCGCACATTTTTTCAATTGTGTTAATTATTAAAAACAAAATGAAACGACAAACAATATTTTATTTTTTTTATAATTTTTATTTATTGAATTTTTTTTATATATTTTTCTCTGTTGTATTTTTTTTTTTTGTTAAATCCCAGTTGAAATAATTTTGGTGTAAATAATAATAAAATAAGAAAGGAAACAAGGATTATAGTCCAAAATACATATTTTTTCTTTTATAAAATTTCAATTTCAGTTAAATTTTAATATATTTTTTCAATATAAATCATAAACAAAAAATAGTTTACCGTAATTAAAAAAAAGGAGACATAATGGAATTGACTTGCTAACGAAAAAAAAAAAAAAAAAAAAAAAAAACAAGCTTTAATGGTGTTTAAAAGAGTCAAAACTTATACTTTGCTAAAAATCGTTTGAAGAATAGAAGTAAACTTGTTTTTTTTTTTAAAGACAAAAAAAGTTTTCTGCTAATTAGTATAGTAAGTAGTTCGTTAAAACATACATCATATAATAATTGTTATATCTGGGAGTGTGTTTTTGTTAATGGGGTTACTATTATTATATTTTATAATTAATGTGTATATTTATATAAGTAAGTATTATATTGTATATACCATAATATATAATTATTTTATATAATAATGCAATTTGGAGAAAGAAAGCAGTATTCCTTACTTTTTAATTTTTCATTTCGTTTTCTGTAGTTTTTTTGTCTGTTGTGTATTTATGTTGTGTGGTGGTTTAGTGTTTTATGGTTGCGTTGATCACTTAACTTTCTTTAACCTTGTGCAGAGTTAGCATTGGCCAATTCCCGATAGGCTTCTTGTAGACCGAGTTGCATTTCAGGTGTTAGTTGGCTAGCACAGACTTGGAAGACTTCGGGATTCGATTCGACTTGTTTGACAATGGCCAACATACGTGAACCAACTTCACTAATTACGGCCACCACTTTGTTAGCAAAGGCTTGAGCAATTATGGAAACAATACGTGGTAAATTACAATTGTTGGCACCCAAAACGACCGGATGATTGGCCTGTATTAAATCACACAAATAACCATAAATATGAGGGGCCTCGTCGCTGTCTTCGGTAACGGGCAACCAGGAGAACCTACAAGAATTACGGATATTACTTAATATTACCTTTTTTTATTTTTTAATTTTCCTGTATTCTTACCAAACATTAATGATTTCGTCGACATTTTGTAAAGCAGATTTGTTGTACATCAATATTTTCGATACAGCGGAAATGGCATTCTCTGTGGGATTTATGTTTTCGGGTTCACGACTCTTGGGATCGTTGACAACTTGTACCAACAATGGAATGATTAGTGCACAGGTTACAGCAAATTGCTCGCCACCAAATTGTCCCAAAACACCGCAGCCATAAGCGGCAGCTTGGCGTACCTCTGGAGCTTTATCGCTAACATATTGCAACAACGCAGGTGTAAAGAACTGTTGATAAGAAGCACAAGCTGGACCACAGAATTCTAAAAGTTGACATTCAAAAAGAAATTAGTTAAAAAGCGTATTTTAAAAAAGAAAAATAATTTGGTATATTTATTGTATTGTTTTCTCTACACTTACCAATAACATCATCGAATGCACACAAGCCCCATTGTCTGTCCGACCATGAACGTGCTGGATCCAAAAGCTTCACAAAGTTCTTAGCAACTTGCTCAAAGTGTGGCAAAAATTGTGCCTTGTTGGTCACGAACAAAGAGTGCAAGATATCTATAACTTTGGACAATATATAAGTATCGGTATCGTCTTGTTCGGCTAACTCTTCTTCGACACCGTCATCGTAGTCCTCTTCGGTGCGTGCGGCCAAACGTTTGTCGGCACGTTCGAAATGTTCATCCATATATTTGGTAATGATTTCCAAAACTTGTTTCATGGCGTCTTCATTGAGGCAGTTGGGTCCCAAGGTTTCGATACATTTGGCCAAAGAATTCAAAAGTTCAGTTTGCACATCAGCTTCGGGTTCTGTGCCAATGACCTTTAAGAGTTCGGGGCATATGTACAACCACATGCCTTCCAAGTATTGGGGACCCTTGATTTTGGCACAATCCAAAAGGTATGGCAAAGACTCGGCAGCAGCAGTGCGCACACCATCGTGGAAATAGAATTTCAACATGGGCACCATTAGACGTACAACTTCTTCGGCATAATCGGCAAAACCGTCCTTAAGTTCACGAGCATAGCACACTAACATTTCGCAGGCAGAGGCCTTGTCTTCCATGCCGGCTGTCCGAATGGCAAAGTTCTGTTGTTCTCCCAAGTTGATAAAGGACCAGTCGACATCGCCCTCAATATCTTCAACCTCATCATTGTCCAACAGAGCAACTTCAGGTTTCATGGCAGCCGTGCGCATAACGGGACCCATAACCAAGGGCAGATATTGTTCAAATTGTTTGCCTAAAATCTTGCACATACGAGCCCAAGCGGTGATCAAATACGAAGTCTGGGGATCATCATCGGGCAAATCTCCTTCGGTGTGAGTCTTCAATAACATGTCCATGACTTCGCCAGCATCTGTGGTAAACTTTTCCCGGCCAACGGCCAAACCAATAAGACTGACACATTCGATAGTCTTGCCACGCAACATACGTAAATCTTCGGAATTGGCGTTTTGAATGATGAACTTCAAGCAAGGCATCAAACGATCGTAGTAAGCCACAAATTCCTTTTCACATGTATCAGCGACCGAAGCAATTGTTGTGACCACTTGTTCCAAAACCAATTTATTACCCTTTTCGACCAATTCCTTGAATTTAGAGTTAAGTACTGCTTCCAATTTTGCCATAATGCCATCCAAATAACGGGTCAAAATGTTTTTGGGGCAATCCTCAGAGAAGTTGACCAGGGCAGCACCAGCATGAGCCTGCACGCGAGGATTCTGCACATCATCCAACAGGGAGAGTAGACCGGGAACAACTTGTGCATGGAATTTCTTTTCAAAAGTGGGAGCGAAATCGGTAGACATTTGACCGATGGCATTACAGGCGGCATAACGTACACGGGGATGAGGATCGCTCAAAAAGTTCAAAACACCTGACATTACTTGCTCCAACATGGCTTCCATTTGTTTGTGGCAACCTTCTCCAATGGCTGAGATGGCCATAAGGGCAGCATAACGTTGCTTCCAATCACTGTGACCCAACATGGCTGGCAAAGAATTCATGACATGTGGTAAAACAGACTTTCCACCCAAACCACATGCCAAACGATCCAAAGACGATTCGGCAATCACGTTGTTGTCACTGTTATCATCATCGGTGACAACATCGGAAGTGGCCCAATCTTCATCATCATCCATATCGGTCATCATTTGCAAAACCAAGGGAATCAAAGCATTAACATACTTCTCAGCACGTTTACGAACCATAGCGGGAGCATTTTCAGCCAATGAAACCATAACTTCGAGTACCAAATGGCGCCAACTGTCTTCAATGTCTTGAGAGCTGAAAACCTGAAGAAAAAAAGTTTTGTTTAATTTCCTATGTTCATTACTTCCTTTTTTAAACACTCTTCTTACCTTCATGCAAATCTCGAAAATAACTTCCAATTGTGGACGCAAGAATTTTGGACAAGTTTCTGTCATGTCAATCAACAATTTTACCAATGATTGATCGTCTTGAGCCTCAATACTTTCGGCTGTGATCATAATCAAGCGAGGCAACAAATCACCAAACTGCTTATATATGACCGCCTCCTTTTCCTTGTCGTGTTGCAAGATGAATGCGCCAATAGCGCGTACGGCCTGAAAACGAACTTCAGCATCAGCTGTGGGCTCCATGCTCTTGGCCAACATCTGTTTGATCAAGTCCAAATATTGAGTCTCTTGATTTCCAAAGATCGATGGTACACTAGCGAAAATACGCAAGGCTGACTCCTGCAATTGCGGTGAGGGCGAGTTAGCGCATTGGAACAAGAATTGCAAGAAATCGGGCCACTGATTGTTGCCATCATCATCGATAAGATTGCGTGCAGCTTCGGCTACAACTTCACAAATTTTACGACGTAAATTTGGTGTTACATCTTGTTGGACGGCAAGTAAAATCTGTTGTAGTAATTGGCCTTGAGCTTCTTGTGGTAACTAAACGAACAAATAAAACAAACATTGCGTGTAAATTCAAATTGTTCAACAACAATATACATATGATGCATATTTTTAATGCGAATAATATTCACAAGTGATTGCATAAAACTATTTAAACGGTTTTCCAAAACGTAATAACGTAAAACAAACAAACACACACACTTTCCTTAATTTACGCAATTTGTATGTACAGTGGTTATTAATTAAATCAAAACTCCTTAAGCGGCTTTTTAAATTCATTTTTTATTAAATTCAGTTCTTGTTTATGCTAATAAAAAAAACAAAAATTTTTCTTCATTAACTTTAAAAAATAAAAATAATGGCTTTAACAAAATAAGTCGAAATTCAAGTGTTCAAAACATTTGCAACTCTTATATGAATTTAAAAGTACAATATTAAATATTTAATATTTTGTAGCATATCCTTTGTTTTTATTATTTCCGAACATCTTTTAGGCATTGAGGAAATAAGCTTTTCAATATATTCGTTTGGAATTGCATTCCACTGCTTTCCCAATTCAACGAAAAGTTCTTCTCCATTTCGGAAAATTCTTTTCCCGATATTAAGTTTTGAAATCATCCACATGTTCTCAATCGGGTTGAGATCGGGAGATTGCGATGGCCACGACATAACATTGACTTGATGTTCCTCCAGTCATGTTTTGACAACCCTAGCCGTATGCTTGGGATCATTGTCTTGCTGGAATGCCCACGAAAGCGGCATTTCTCATTCAGCATATGGAAGCATAACTGAGCTTAGGAGGTCTCTGTATATTGTGGCAGTCATTGTTTCAGTAATACGGTGGATTGGACCCATCCCATATCCCGAGAAACATCTCCACACCATGATATTTCCTCCTCCATACTTTACTGTTGCGGTTGTATATCGTGGATTATACTTTTCACCTCGAGGTCGTCGAATATAACACCTTCCATCTGATCCTTGGAGATTAAATTTAGGTTCATCAGACCATAATAGGTTCTTCCATTGCTGTGGAGTCCAATTTAAACGCGATCGAGCAAATTGAATACGAGCTTTGCGATTTTTTCCGACACATATGGTGCATCTGTAGCTTCTAAGACCGTATTCTCGGGCTCTTATTTTTATAGTGGAAAGACTAACGTCCACGGAAATTTTTGTTTTTGCTTCTCTGGGAACAGATGTTGGGAATTTTGTAAAAAAAAATCCTAATTTTCCTATCTTCCCTTGCTGTTGTTGCACGAGGTCTTCCACCCTTATGTACTGTATCGATGTTTCTACTTTTATTTATTCGACAAATCGTTGTTTTGTGAATGCCATATTTTATAGATATTTCTTTTCCAGCATCCCATTTTGAAAATCATTTAAAACTTTTGATCTAAAATCCGAACTGTATTTATTTCCAGCCATTTGACTCAAAAATTTATAAAGCGTGGTTTACACTCTTAACTTCAAACTTAAGCTGCGTTAAAATGATTATTAACTTGAAATTTTTAATAGAAAACAAAAAATTTAATACTAAATTGTTAAAAATAATGTGATTACCGTTATATCCTAGACTTTGTTAGTGTTAATTACGTATTAAAGAATAAGAGAAAGGAGAGTTGCAAATGTTTTGAACACTTCAATTTACACTCTATCATCAAAATTAAGTCTTTTTTTTATTTTTGTAAAAGAAGGAATTTTGTTTTTTTACATGTTTAAGAAGAACAATGAATGTAGGTAATAAATAAACAAAAAGTTTTTAAAAATGAGAAATTAAAAAAAACTACAATAATACAAACTACATACGTGTTCCCATCCCAGTTGCAAATGTTTTGACCACCACTGTATATTGCAACTTTTGTTAGTGCAGTTAAGCCCAACAATAATGTTTTTTTTATTTACCGAAACAAATCAATCAAATAATTCACCTCCAAATAAATATGCTGATAGGTAAAATTAGAACATGTTTATTAAAAACAGAAGTCTAGACACTGAAACCAATTTTCGACGGTTTTCAAGAATAAATCGGCCGATACTGCGGCAATTTCACGTTCGATATTCATACGAAGTTCAATCGTCGCTGGCATGTTGGCATATACTTGACGTAGCCCCACAGGAAATAGTCTAACGGCGTCAAATCGCACAACCAAGGCGGCCAATCGACTGGACCATTTCGTGAGATAACACGGTCTCCAAACTTGGTTTCCAATAAATTGATTGTGACATTCGCTGTGTGACTTGTGGCGCTGTCCTGTTGGAACCACATGTCCTCGAAGTCCATATCATCCAATTGGGGCCAAAAGTATTCTGTTATCATTGAACGATAGCGATTCCCATTCAAAGTAAGGTCTTAATCATGGAAGAAGTACGGCCCAATTACGCCGCCGGCCCATAAACCGCACCAAACCGTAATTTTTTCGGGATGCAATGATGACTTGTAGTACGTATGGATTGCTGTCTGACCAATAACGCATATTTGGTACAGTGCAATAACTCCCAATGAAATAAGTCCCACGAAAAATTAAATAACGCCCAACTGAAAAAAATTAAATAACTTCCAAAGGCAAAATGAAAGAAGTCCCAATTTTTAACTCCCAATTTTTTTGGTTTTTTTTACAGGACGCTTTTTATTTCACAATTATATGTAAGCATATACATAATAGTAATAATAATTTAAGGTATAACATGACCATGTAGGTAATATAAATCCGAAGAATTAAAGAAAGATTATGACATATCACCATAAAAAATACAATCTGTACTATGCGAAGCCGGTGTTCTGTATACCATAGAGGAGAAAATCCTTCCGCCCGGCCGTAGGTGTAATTGGGAGTTATTTCATAATGATTAATTTGATCTTGAAGGGATGTAGGCCAAGATCTTTTCGCAAAATTCGCCACAACGACGTCACAGAGATGCCCAACGTTTGAGAACGACTTGTGAGAGACACATTTGGGCTTTGTGTCTGTGGATTCAAATGTTTCCACTAGACGCTCAATTGTTGATCTGGTAGGACGATTATGACGACCATAAATTGGACGTAGCACTCTTAACGTTGTGGCCACTGACTCCGAATTTCGTTTGTAAATTTAAATAATTTCGACTCGTTGGCTCGTATTGCTTTCCATCGTGAAATTTCAAACCTTACTGAAGAGAAATGTCAAAAAATATGGCGTCGTTTGCTGTCGCTATCGGTCTACTTTTGTAGCGTCCTTGTTGAAAAACGCTTTATCTAGTAATAATATAACAGAATAATAGTAATAATTTGATTTGAAAGAATTATAATGTAGGTATTCATCAACAAATTCAAACAACTTCATTTTGAAATCCAGTTGCAAATTAAACCCAGTTTTATTTTAAAACTAGAAAGTAATAGTGACTTGAGAGGAGACTTTCAGTTTGTCGGGAAATGAAATAGGAAATACCTACTATGTATAATTTCGTGCAAAATAAATTATTTTATTACACATTTATAATTGTATGTACCTACAGTAGGGAGCAGAGGTGAGACCATGTTTGTATTTTCTGCATTGTAAAGATCATAAAAATGGTAATAATGGAGCGATTTTTAAATTTCTTTTTCTATTTTAATTCTTATTTAGTTCTTTACATAATTCTTAATAAGAGAAATAAAAGCCCAATAAAACAAGATTGTAATTTAAATAACTACAAAACAACTTGTATGTACTCAGTTTTGCTCACACTTGTTATCAACCAAATAATTGAAATATTTATTAATTTACCGTTATTTGAAATTAAGTGTTGAAATTTGTTGCTGCAATCTTTAGTTTTGTCAATATGAATTTTAGTTTTAAATCATAATTGAATAACTCCGTGTTCCAAAAACGTCGTTTTTTTTTTTAATTTAAAAAAGTAAAAGTTAATATTTTTTGAAAAATGAAGAAACTATCGATAGCCGTGGAAAATTTGATAATAAATAAAAGAAAGGATGACTTCTCGTCACGTATGATAGCAAAAGAGCTTAATATAAGCCAATCAGTAGTTGTTAGAGTGTTAAAACGGCGAAATGTAGCTTCTAAAGACAGGCTTTCAGTCGCCAACGATTATTATCTGATGGAGACGCACGCACTATAATGAGAAAAATAAGAGCAGACACGTCTTTAGTCCTAAAAGAAGCTTCCTGAGCAATAAATAAAAATGTTAGCCGATGTACAGCAAGAAGAGCGCTACACAATATTGGATACATCTCAGCTGTAAAAAACATAAACCAGCACTGTCAGATAAAAATGTTTCAGCACGTTTAAAATTCGACAGACTACACAAAGATTGGACTGTTGATGACTGGAAACGCGTAATATGGTCAGATAAATCCAAGTTTAACCGATATCAATCTGACGGTAAAAAGTATTATTGGCGTCGACAGCGGGAGAGTATACAACGACACCATGTTAAACAGATTGTAAAGCATCATCATGGTTTGGGGTTACTTTATATTGTGGCATGTTGGTAGATTACAAAAAATTTATGAAATCATGAGAAAAGAATACTATTTAAAAATATTGCAGATTCAACTTCCCGATTTTGTAGATCTGAGCGCATACCCTGAGTAAGAAGTTGTGTTTCAACAGGATGGAGACCCAAAACACACCTCGAAAATCGTTAAGGAATGGTTGAATGGGCAAACATTTCAATTGATGCAGTGGCCTCCGCAAAGTCCCGACCTCAATACAATTGAAAATTTGTGGTAAATTGTGAAAAGACGGTTGGGACAGTATCGAACAGCTCCGTCGAACTTCGCTGAGTTGTGGCAACGTGTGGAGCTGGAGTGGCAGAGAATTCCACATGAAATTATCCAAAAGTTGGTTGAAAGTATGCCCAATCGCATAAATAGTGTATTAAAAAATAAAGGGCTGTGGACAAGTACTAAAAATTTAAAAGTTTTTTTGTTTCCTGAAAGTGCAAAACTGAGTACATAAGATTTAATTTTATTTAATTTAGTTTGTTCCCTGAATACGTAGTTTTTTTGTTTTGTTTTAAGATCATTATTGTAATCCACTAATTAATAAATAAAATAAAAAAGTAATAATTTAAATCGCTTTGTTATTACCATTTTTATGCACCTGCAAATACAGAAAATAAGAACATGTATTCACCTCTACTCCCCACTGTACATACAATTATTTGCTAAATGTTAAAGCCCTAAATTATTAAATCATTTATAATTATTTTTTTTTTATATTACAAGTTCACACGAGTAAATGTTTCTGAGTAAGTTTTATTACTTTATTAACTAAATTGACCTGGCCTTAGTGTCAAACATTTTTTAGTATAAATAATCACACCTGTCGTGAATAAAAATTCCACATGAAATTTGTTCACTTTTCACATTTTTCCTATTTAAATTCAATATTAAAAAAAATAAAAGGGAACAAATTTCATGTAGAATTTTTATTCACGATAGGGGCGAATAACGAACTGGGATATGTTATAATGCTAAATATACTATTAAAGGTACAACGACAACAAAAATTAGCCCTGACATAACCTAATTTTTTTTTTTTTGTTAAATTTGTGCTGCTTCTTTTTTACGCAAACACACAATAGAAACACATTTCATTCTTCCATATAATCAACAAAACAAACACAAATATATTAACAACGACAACGAGTAGTTTATACGAACTATATGGGAGGGATGGATGTGTGTTGTTGTAGGAAAGGTTGGATGGCAGTCTGACAGACTACCTGCTTGATTTTTTTTTTTTTTAAGTTTTTGCACAAATTTTATTTAGTGTGTTTGTGTTTATTTTGGCAAAGCGAAAGATAAGAAAAAGAAAAAAATGACAATGCCATAACAACAAATATACCATGATGATAATAAATAATGCAAAAAAAAAATACAAGTACATTATAGAAAATATTAAATTAAAGATTATTAAAAAGCTAGGAGGTATGTGTACATGTTTTAAGAATATATTGGTTGCATTTTACTCACCTCTTTATAAAATTCTAAAAATTCCGAAGTAAAAAGGCGACGCAATAGAACGGCAGCCATTTGACGGGCCTCTTCAGATTGCTGGCCATTATGTAGGGTGGCTAATAGATGCGTAACTTTAAGTTCACGAGTCACATTGTTGTAAGCTTCCTAGGGATTTAACAAAGAAATTCAATTTATTAAATGATATCAATAATAAAAATTGTATGTATAAAGATTATGACAGTATCATGATGATATTTATATTATATGGTAACATTCCATTCCAAGGTCACTAACATATGCATTTGTACATATGTATGCATACATCCATATATGCTATAATATATAATAATGCCGCGGGGGTTTTGTAAGTATCAGGGAGAACATTAGAATTAGTTCTTTATGTAAATATACTACAACTAGTGGTAGAAATAAATCAATAGGCACCATACAAAAGAAATTGCATGTATTTCGTGATTTAATATTGCAAACTCGTGCAGTTTTTGATTTTTTTTTTTTTTTAATTTTACAAAATGCGTCATTATATTTTAGGATCACATTTTGGGGTCTTCTATAACATAGCAATAGAGTAGAAAGCACCCGCCACCACCCTATAAACAAAACAAAAATCTACCAGTGACAGTTGTTGTCAGTGGAATGTTTTTTTCTTTCTTAATTATTTTTGCTATTGTTGGCTTTGTTTTGCTTCCGTTCCATGAATCATTTTTATTAAGAAATTAATATACAATTTTCTATAGTATGTTAAATGAAGAAAAATTTTCTTTTTTTGTTTGCAATTTTAGTTATTTTTAGCACAAGGTTTAAAACAAAATATAGTAAAATCCATTAAAATTCTATAATGGTTATTTTTCTAAACAGTAAGAGAAAAAGAAGAAACACGTTTCGCGCTATAAAAGAAATACACCACAGCATTTTTGGGTTAAGGTATAGAAAACATACCAAGTGGTACTGAACCACCACACCAACCTGGGTAATATAATAAACACTCTAGTATATTTTCCAGAAAAATACATGCCACCTAATTTTTCACTTTTTCGATTCTTTAGAAAAACAAATTTCTTACACACCTCGGCTTGTTGTCGCACTTCATTGTCGACAGATAATAAAGAAGTTAAGATTTGTTGGAACTGATCAGCTGCCATTGTTATTTTGTTGTTAAATTGTTGCTGTTTTTCAATTCTTTAATATAGTTGACAAATTTATTTAGGTTTTTTTTTTGTGCACTTTGATTCAACTATATATATTTTTTCTTTAGTTTTAATAAATTATCCGCCTCGCGAACCGTACGCAAGCACGATGCAAAAAAAAGAACCAACAAATTTCGTCGTTAGTGATGGTATGCAAGGTAACGAGCTAAGTGTGTTGAATGCAGAAAACAAAGTAGTCGCTAATTGGTGGAATTGCCAGGTTGTAAATTATTCGCCTGCCAGTACGCAAAAATGCAACACTATTGCCAGAAACAACACTGTTTTTAAAAGTACGGTAAAAGCCATGGTGAAATTAAATACCAGGTGACAGCATTGCTACAACAATTACAACAAGGCAAGAACAACAGGCATTTTTGTTTGTGTAAAAACTTTCGTCACTGTCAAAAACATCTGGCATAAAATAAAAACAAAAAACAGAAAATTTTTAAATTGGTAACAGCTATAGCTATACTTACTGAACACCCAAGGTGAATTTAAATACAAGGTGATAGCGTAGCGCCAGCTGATTATTCATGGTGAAATTGAAAATGTCAAAAAGTTGTTTACAAAGAGTCAAAGTTTATATAAAAAAAGATGTTTTTGACAGTGACGAAAGTTTTTACACAAACAAAAATGACTGTTGTTCTTGCCTTGTTGTAATTGTTGTAGCAATGCTGTCACCTTGTATTTAAATTCACCTTGCTGAACACCAGCATCAAAAAGAGAGCGCACCTTTCTAAGTACCGGATAATGGTGTAACTATACAAGGTGAGTGCAGTAGCACAGCTGACTGACTTTGTTTACAATTTACTTATGTCAAAAGTAATACTTCTTTAAGTTTTTTTGACAGTAGTACATTATTTTGCAGTCACAAAATGCCTGTTGTTTCTGTATTGTGTTGTATTTGTTGCCGATTTGCACTCACCTTGTACCGGATCATACACTTTCACTTGTTTACTGTTGAGAGGGGAAAGAAGAGTGGTCCCTTCTCCCTTTTTTCCCCCCTCTCAACAAAAACTCAAAAGTTGCGATCCAGGACTAAGAGATGATAAAATTTTCTGAATATAATTCCCGAATTCTTTATTTTAAGTTCTCATAAAGTCGTCAGACGTGCGAACGGTAAATGAAAGCGAGTGGATCAATTTCAATTTTTAAATTGACAAATTGGATTTTGTTAATTTTTTGTTTTAATTATGTCGTAAATATATTTTCAATAAATAAAATTAATATTTAAATAAATTCAGACATTTAAAAAAGACAAAACTAAAATATTGAATGAAATGACAAAAATACTCATGAAAATAAACAATTAATCCGTTTGTGCACTTATGTATTTCTGTTTCTAATTCATCCTTTGGAATATTATACATAATGCAAAAACATATGTACATATGCCCCTATTACGATTCACAACTTTTTTAATAATTTGGTCGTCTTTCATAAATCGGTATTGCCATTCACAACTTATATGTAGTAGAGTTAATGTAGAGTTAAAGTCGGGTTGACTGACAGACGACAAAACTTAGTTGAGTTGAGAACGGCAATAGGGGCAATAATTTAATTTACAAAGAACGATAGGGAAAATTATTAAATAGGGGAAACCCCAATTTTAACAAAACAAGAAACACACAAATGATTAGTGTGATTTTTAACTTCATTCAGTTTTTTTTATTGTAAGATGTATGAATTTGAGTTCAACAAGCAATACACTGTAATTGAGACGCACACACAATTAGTGGTAAGCTAGATTTACACGATTGAAATTTTCTTCAAAATTGCAGCATTTTTAAGTGTAAATCTAGCTTTAGTGTACGTGACTCACTTTTTCATTAACTGTGTTGTGTTGATCTTTCATTTAAAATGATTTAAACGTGAATGACTAGCTCTCATGTTTTTTTACATATTTTAATTGCAAATCAAATGCACACAACACTCATTTGGCTACAAAATACATTGTGCAGACCTCTAGTGTAAACTAATTCACTGGAATATTTCACCATTTTAAAATGGTAATAAATATTAAAAAAATCAATTGTGGTAAAAACATTTTAATTAAACAATTTGAAATAAACTTAAAATTAATTAAATATTTAAATAAAAATTACAATAACCAATTATTTAACACATTTGTACATGATATTAAAACATTACTTTCCAAATTAAATAATTTGAATTATAATAAATCTTAAACATAATTTTAGTAATAATTGCAAATGAAATAAAAAATATATTTATTGAAAGTCCTGTTTCACATTAATCAGTTCTGACAAGTATTTTTCAATGAGAAGGAAAAAAATATAAGTTAATTTTCTCTTTCCTTCTCATTGAAAAATACTTGACTTGACGATTCAGAACTGATGAGTGTAAAACAGGTCAAACATTGTTTTACCAAGAATAAATAATATAATTAACAGCTATTTTTTCCATGTCATATTTGACCATAGACGCAACGAGAAATGATACATCATTTCTACCATACTAAGTATTGAAAAGCCCATAAATAAACCAAAAATACCACCACAATTGGCCAAAAAGTCGGTTACACCATACAATTCTGAACGTTTTGAGGTAATAAATTGATTTTCTTTAAAATATATAGCTAAACGTGTCATTTGTGAACCGGGAAACTCTTCGAAAAACTTGGTATCACCAGCTGCTTTTAGCATATCTTCCAAATCGAAATTAGCCTGAGATATTTCAGTATTATAGACAAGAGATGTACAAGCTGGCATACAGTTACATTCCGTTTCACCTCTGTAATTTAAATCAGAATTTTGTAGGCCTTCACTGAACTCTTTGAATAATAAATCATCCTCGGCTCGATTGTAACAATGGATTTTATCCTCGCCACACACCGGCATATCAACTGTGCGAGGCATCGAAAATTTAACACAGCCACACTTGTTGTAAGTGAAATTCGTCAAACATTCCAGTTCACAATTACTTTGGGTGTAAATTTTGAAAAACTTAAGATGGCGTTCACTATTTAAAAAGCATTGGCGCCGATGTGGATGATACTCTGATATACCGGCCGATGTTGTAATCATGTTTGGCTTAACTACTATTGAAACTTCTTTACTCATAGGTATGCGCACAAATTGTTTTGATACTAAGGGCACCTCATTCGGTGTGTGTAAGAGAACTTTGAAACCTTGTATAGGACCACGGCAAGCATAGTCAACTTCTTGTTTGAAACTTTGTAGAGCTACAAATAAACCAGCCCTTGTTCCAGCACCCAATACTCTGGCTGGATAGGTACGCACAGAAGAGTCTTCGGCGTAGCCATCTTCCAAAGACCAACGTAATGTGCGGTTAGGAGAGATGCTGTGTTTTGCAGAACCTACCAAGCTCGTTCTCAGATATTGATAGGTATTTTCACGATACAAATCGAAATTATTTAAGCCATTAAATGTGAAACAAATACCCTCTTCGGTAAAGGTTGGTGTGAAAAGTTCATCACACTCTCCAAAGTGACTAAACCACTTGCAGTAAAAGAAATACCTCTCAAAGCTTGGCAGCATTCTACTCAAGACTTTAAAGTAATCTATTGGGTCCGATACTATGCGAGGTATGCCTTCATCAATTGTTTCAGTTCTACAAATATGCAACAATGTTAAGAACTCATGTAACTCTTCTGTTGTATTTAAATTGTGTTTAAATGCATTTTTATCTTGAACAGTAGACTTTAGCATGCGCAGCATTTCACTAAAGTTTAAACCTGTTAATGCATGTAATATTTTTAAATTAATAAATAAAATTTTATTACATTAAATAATGTTCAAATTACCTTCAGCTTTCAAAACCCTTTTGGTTTCTGAGCATATAGTAACAGCGGGAAAGGGTATACTCCACACAGGGGTAGACTTTTCCGAAAAACTAACTATAACTGGAGTTTCATTCCATTTAGCATAAATATTTTCGATTAGATTCGAGCAACAGTATATTGACACGAGGAAAACGCATAACCAAAAAAACTTTTCCTTCCAGGGTCGTGCCTCTCCCAAATATTGTACACCATGTATTGAGGTATTGGCACAATATTCAAAATATATTTGCTTGATACCCTCCCACAGAGATTTCTTTTTGGGTTCATTTAGCATTTCATTATGTAAGCATTCGGACGGACATTTTTGAATGTTACCATCAATGTTATTGTTGTTAGCACTGATATGATATTTTTTTGATTGCATTTTTCAATAATACAATTTAACATTTATTAAAATTGTTTTAAGAAACAATATGATTTGGTAAAGATAAATACAAATGAATTAATAAATTACATACCTTCATAAATGTTCTGCCATGAGGTTTTAGTACATTATACCGTTACATTAATTAGAGTTGCAATTTTTTGGAGGTTTTTTTTTTAAACTCATTTAGTAAAGTATTAAATTCAAATTAACTATGAAACAGAAGAAAAGTTAAATATCAAAATTTGTCTAAGCATCCACTTTTCCAAAAAATACGACTTTAATTTTTTATAAAAAATGCATACATCAATTATAGTTACAAGTGTCAACAACTCCGTAAGTACTGTGTTAGATAAGAACAATTTGTGATCACATTAATTTTTTCTGACAATCTGATTTTTGCAATGTTGGTGCTAGTTCCAATAAAATACCAAGGGCCAAATTACCGCATTCGTGATCGAGTGAGCTATCGTATCGAAATTATGATAAAATGTATTAAATTTCTTGCTCGATATCGTATGCCATAATCTCAAATAAGAAAATTACGATCAATTTTACTCGATATCGAATGCGGTAATTTGGCCCCTGTACTGAAATAATCAAAAAAAATACCGTTATTATTTAAAAAAATAGAGATTAAAAAACTTCGTCAGATATTTTTTAAAATATTTTTAATAATTGGTCAGACAAAATTGTTGTCATTATTAAAATACCGTTAGCTAAATAACTGCAAATGATTAACGAAAATTCTAACTAACGTTACCGTTACAATGTTTTTTAATGAAAAAGTTCAAGGCATATTGATTCAAGGTAGTGTTGAAGACACAGCTGATTTTTTTTTTTTTTGGTACTTTTCTTATGTCAAACGTTGTTTATATTTACACTCAAAAAATTCTCTATGTAAAATTAACTGAAATTGTAATATAAAATAAATTGATATTCAGTTAAAAACCGGTATACTTATTATTCATTTAATTTTAACGAAAAGTTCATTTAATTTTAAATGTCAAAAATTCAACTCCGAATTCCGTAAAATCAAAAGAATTTTCAGTTATTTTATGTATTTTAACTTCCAAACTGCAATTTTCTTCAATTGTTAAAAATAATACACAATTTTAGAAAAATCTCATTGTTATAATCTTACATATCTTATATTAAAATTCAAATTGACTGTTTAGAATTATAACATAGAATAGGGAATTATTATTATTATGTGAATTTTAATATAGGAACTCTTTGTTTTTGTAACTACACACAACAATTTTTTGGTAGTTAAATTACATATATAAAATAACTGAAAATTCTTTTGTTTTTACGGAATTCACAGTAGAATTTTTGATAGTGAAAATATCATAAACAAAGAAAAAATCTTTTATTTTCACGGAAGTCCTGACTTGTTCTTTTGATAGTTAAGTCAGCTATTTTGACATTTAAAATTAAATGAACTTTTTGTTAAAATGAAATGAAAAATAAGTATATTGGTTTTAAGTAAATTTTCAGTTATTTTAAATTACAGTTTCATTTAAATTTACATACAAAATACTTTGTTCGGAATGAAACCAATTGTTCATTTTACTTTTTCTTTAGAAGCAAAATACGGAAATAATTGCACTTCAGAACGGAATTAAATTCTGTGACATGGCTGATATTTATCTGTTTCATCTGAAATACCATATTTTTATTCAACAGTATTTTGAAATTGTACCATATGACTCGTGGTAGTACCACGGTACCAACTGTATTTAAAATGTATCAAAAAAGTACAATTGTACAATGTTTGTCATCAGTGACCTGAATAAATACAAATAAAAACAACGAATGTTTATAATTTTCAGTCAGCTGTTTTTGACAATGAAAAACTTCAAGCAAAAACAAATTACATGTTGTTTTTGTATTGTTGTAATGTTAACACTACCTTGTAATCAATATGCCTTGAAAAAGTTGAAACGCATATAATTAATCAGTGATGCCAACTTTTCAGAAGCAAAACGCGCAAAACAGTGCCTCAAAAAGAGCTAAAAAGCGCTAAATTTTAATTAAGCGAAAAGCGCCAAAAAGCGCTAAGATAAATTTTAATAAAATGGGTTTTAAATTCAATATTTATATAAAAATTTGTTTTATTTGTACATTTTGAGATCATATAATATATTATATTAATTTTAAAATTTTAAAAAATATTTTAGCGAATTCAGTTAAAACTGTTCATTTTCGAACAAAAATGTAGAATTTTCCTCTTCATCGTCTGGCCAAAGTACTGTCTTAATATAAAATTTTGACTTCTTGTAAGTTTCAATTGAATTAATTTTTGCAGAAACTGAAACATCAGTTCCTGAAATAAAATACATTGTATTATAAAGTTAGAGATATTCAGTTTTAATATTCTACCTTCATCTAAAAAAGGGCTAAAGCTTGAATCTTTTAAATCGTCCAAAAGAACAAAATGAGGTGATAAAATATTTGTAATGATGTTGACACATTTTGTCCGATGAAGACTAAAATTTGCAGCTTTACTATCTGTAAATGCTGAACAACACAATTCACCAAGATGATCCACAGTAGAAAATGGACTATGAACAGCAGTATAAAGAGCAATAATTGCCTGACTTTTTTGCTTTTCATTTGGATTTTGTAAAGCTTCAAATAAAATTTCACTTTGAATAAGTTCAACATTATTAAATGGTTTCATCGCTTTCTCATGTTTTAATGTCTGGCAGTGTCGAATTAGATCAGAACGTTTTACTGCAATTTGACAATTACAATAAATACATAAAGGTTTTGTATCATCTTTCGATGGTCTTATCCATTTTTTAAGCAAAGGATCAGATTCCCACATTTTTCTATATTTTTGTACATAACGCTCCATCTAAAAATATGTATAAATCATTATTTCATTGTTTAACAAAATAGATTTGTATTTACCTTTGCAAAAAAAAAACACATTCAATTACGAAGAAAAATATAAAGTTCGTTAACACTTCTTTTTTATATGCTTCTAAATATTAGTTGCAAAAATAGAGTATGTATGAAAAATAATATCAAATGTAAAAATACCTTTTTGTCGCTAAATGAAAAACGAAAACGCGCCAATTTAGCGCTTTTTTGAAAAACGCGCTAGATTAAAAAAATGCGCTTTTTAGGTGGTCAAATAGCGCTAAATCTAGCGCGAAACGCGCTAAGTTGGCATCGCTGTAATTAATACTAAAATCGCATAATTTTACAGAATTACAAAGTAGTGGCAATACTTGCACCAGCTGTTGTTTTGGTTTTTGAAGCGAATTGAAAATATTACATTGCGGCAAAAACTAAAAAACAACAGAAGAAAATTTCGTTCAATCAAATAAGTTTAATTATTTTCATTATTAGTAAACAGACATGCCATCATCACAAGAAGGCATGACCAATGCATTAGCTCTTAGTCGAGAAAGCAATAATCCCCGCTTAGAAGAACATATGCGTTTTATTTGCCCCGAGTGTGGCAAGGAGAATAACACCCAACACGAGTGGCGAAAACATTTAAATATTAAGCATAGTTACGCTACTAAGACAATAGAGGATTTTGACTTTAAGGAAGTCGATGATAAATATCATGAATGTCAAATTTGTATGAAGTGGGTGGCAAATGCCCATCAGGCTATAGCTTTGCTGCAGTATCATCGTTTCCTTCATTTGCCCTATGCTCGAACATACCGCTGTAAACACTGTCCGGGTTCATTTACACGCAAAAAAGCATTGGCTGAACATTTGTTTCGTTTCCACAATGGTTTAATAACGAAACTGGATAAGGAACGTAAAATGCAGGAATTAAAGAGAACTTTCGATGAACAAAGTCCTAAGTATAACAGCGAATTTTATATAAAGTATGTGTGTCCCTTGTGTGGTAAAATATTTAATCGTTTCAATATTTGGCAACAACATATAGATGCGGCCCACAGTGCTACCTCGGTGGATTTACGCATGTTTCGCATACAAAGTACAAAAAATTATTACTGTGCACAATGTTGTCAAACCCTTTACGATGGTCCCTCCAAGGCGCAGCAGCAGCGTCATAATTTCACTCATCAGCCATATCCCCTATATTTTCAGTGTGCATATTGCTCGACTGGAAAAAGTTATAAAACTGAATTACTATTGCATGTTATCAAGTCGCATGCTGAGAAATATGAAAACTACAAGGAATATATTAGAAAACCTATAGAATGGGGCGGTCAAGCTGATAAGAATGTTATAAGAGAACTAGATTTATTATTAGGAGATAATGAAGCTCAACCAACTGATATCTTACAAAAAGCTATACAGGTGAGATCTAAGATCTATCAATTTTTATTTAGCCTTTTATTTTCTTTTTTATTCGTTGTATTACAGGATAGTTTTATAAATCTGGAAGACGAAATAGAATTTAATTTGAAATTTAATCATGAATTCGCCTTAGACCAAAGCCTTAAAGAATTAGATGATATTCTCAATTCCGAAATTGATCCAAACCTACAATTAAAAACTAATAACATGGTACCCGATCATGTATTTGATGATGATGAGTTGGAAGTGATATATAAGGAAATGTTTGAGGAAATTAGCGAACATGACGTTAACCAAGTCCACGACTTGCAATCAAAACCGAATAGAAAACGTCTTAAACTAGATTTGTCTGCTCCAGAAAATGGCCTGAAACTTAATGATTCTCTACAAAAGGAAATGCAAAAGTATATCAATTATCTCTGTCCAGAATGTGGCCATGAATTCGATTCCCAATCTGTCTGGCGTACTCATGTCTTTGAGCAACACAACTTGGCTAATGCAGTGGGAACTAAATTTCGTGCGTTTAACGCACAAAAGACAGCATATATTTGTCTGGTCTGCTACCAAATACAGCGCACCGCAAAACATTCAGAACTAAGACGTCATCATTTTCTACATATGCCCTACCAGGCATATCTTAAATGCGCCATTTGTACTAAAACAAAATCTAGTAAGCCGAAAATGCTACAACACTTGCAATTCTCACATCTGAAAGATATACAAAAAACTACAAATGCCACAGCAACAACTACAAAAACGATGGTAAAACATTTACGTTGTCTCGATTGTGATAAACTGTATGTCCAGCAGACTAGATTTAAGACTCATTGCCGCCAGTGTCCACAACGTCTACAGCCACTGGCAGTTGGCCAATATGATATAAAAAAAAATATGAAATTACTGGAGCATTTAAAAAATGCTAGCATACATATTGCTAAACTATTGGAAGAAGAAGGTGTAGATGTGTCCAGTATAAAGTTACCTTACAAATAGGAGATACGAGCAAATATATATAAAATAAAAACTATTATAAAATATAAATTTGGTTTCTTTTAGTCTGCAACTGCCGTATTCATAAAAAATAAAGTAGGTTTGAAGTGTGCTTTTAAACAAAATTTTCTTAAAGTACATTTGAAGTCTATTCTATTTTTTTTTTTTGCATAAGGCTGTAAGTATATAAATACCAATCTGACATCAGCTTAACGTTACACACTCTGTTTTTGAACCAGAGAAATTTAGGGGTCTGTGCCTATTGAAAATGTTATACAACTGTGAATTAACCAAACTTACTCATCTTACAAATGTCATATCGTCTAGAGCTTGAATTTCCATTTTGGAAATATGTATGTATATAACATTTTTCAGAAAACTTCCATATCAAACTGTTTTCCAATTTTAAACCTACTATAGAGATTATCAAAAATCGCTATCGAGATTATCATAAAATTCACATGCAAATGCTGCAGGTGAAGACAAATTTAAACTTTATTCGGTTTTAGTGACAGCATCAAATCACTTCTAAAATTTTATTACTAGCGGAGTTTTAAATTCTGAGCCAAAAAAAATGTTTTTGTCGGTCACGCTATATCTTGAAAACTGCATTTCTTTCTTAGATAATATATATTTGCATAAATCCAACAAACAATGAAACAACATGAAGTTTAATATTTTGTCATATGTATATGTTCTATATATATTTTGTTTAATTTAAATTATTATTATTATTATTATTTTTTTCATTTCTTTGATGTTCGTTTATGCTTTAAATGTTATTGAAATATAATATGTATATATATATATATATATTTACTTGTTTAAAATAATAATGACATTAATGTGTAATACGATTAATATTATAATTATGTTTTTTTATATATATAATAATTTATAATTAAAAATGTACAAAGATTTTTTAATGTGTTTTGTGTTATTTTGTTTGGTTTTAAATTGATACCATGTTATAAAATTGCCTGGAAATGTACTATATTATAAAAGTAGAATTTTTAAACAAGTTATCAAGATTCAAAAGAGAAGTGCAGGATAAAAATTAAATAGGAATAGTTGCCAGAATTGTTGTGCCTTAATTTTACTAGCTGTTGGGAATTTAAAGAAGAATATTTTAATATTTGTTGGCTATTTTAAATAAAAGGGTGATTTTTGAACAACTGAGCAGTTTTTGTGTAACATGTTTAGTTTGTTCAGTCTGTAATTTAACCATCAGTCGCAAAGTTGATTTGGGTTGATTAACAACTCGTGCGTCATTGTCATTGTTTCTTAAGGGCAATCAGAATCCTTTCTGTTTTTTTTTTGCCTTCGACAATTTTGCGTCTCGCTCTGGCGCGTGAGTGATGTTCAGCTTTGCCTAACGGTTCCTGTTCGACGTCGTTAATGCCAACAACGAGTATTTTTATTTGTATAAACCCTGGTGGAGACCATTAGAAACTCAGGCTGTTTTCATAAACGCAGTATGCAATGCAACATTTCATTGCATAGAGTTCATAATAGCATTTAGAAATATAATTAAAAAATTTTTGTTTTAAGATTCTCTTTAATAGTCCAATATCTTTATATTTTATGTGATAAAAGTTTTTAAATTATATTCTAAATGCTATTATGAACTCTATGCAATGAAATGTTGCATTGCATACTGCGTTTATGAAAACAGCCTCAACTTTAATACTGGTAGAGTATCATTTTAAACTCAATTCGGAATCTGGTGGAGTATCATTTATAAATGAACGTATGAACTGGTGAAATACCATTCAAACTCTTGATAGTAATATGAAGGCAAAAGCTTTCAAAATACATACATATGTAAAAAGTAAATAAATTCGAACGATTTTCTTTTCGAATCGAAATATAGAATATTTTTTGTGGGCCTATGTTTTGACCCATATCTATAGGGACAAGACCTCAAGGGTTGACGCACTGGAAGCAATAATTGAAGATATGTTGGAGGGAGTATGCCAAAATTGGACTCAGCGAATGAAACATTTAAGACGTAGCTTCGGTCAACATTTACATGTATCAATCGACATAAATAAAGATTTCACACATTTCTCAAAATTTTAGGTGTTTTTTTTAATCATATGCGAAAGCTCTTGAAAATCACTATTTATATGTACATACATATATAATACATGAAATTAAATAATAAATATATTTTCATGCTACCAAACGCATTGCAAGGTTATTCTTTTTCCTGCATATTTTATAGTTTCAATTCATAAGCCATTATTGACAATTTAATCTGACATAATAGCCGAAATATTTATTTTAGGCAGTTTCTTTTTTTTTTTAATATAAATTATTCATCGATCCAAGTGAGTCCCAAGTCGACATATACCTTCATATAGGAAGCTGGAACGCTTAAATATTGTATTAAAACAAAAAATTTAGCATGTGACTAATGCACAACTTCGAAAACCCGTAATGCGGTACAGTTAGTCGACGCCAAGCATTAACCAATGCAAAAGTGAGACGCAACTCTCTCGAAGGCAGCGAAAAAAGGACGGCCTGATTGCCCTTAAGCGATAATGACAATGACGCGCGAGTTCTTTCTCCACCCAGAGCTGAATTACGACCTGTTAGACAGATTAAGTTAAATTTCTCAAATATTTTGGAAAGTAAAATTAAAATTAAGTTGGCTTTCTTCATTCAGCCTTTAAAAAAGCCAGAAATTTTTTATTTAGAACATTTTTCAAATTATTAATAGTTTTCTAACACAAACTTCCATTTCAAAATCTCGATAGCTTATTTTTTCTAATATTGTAAAAAATTTAACTACAATATTACAAAAATCGAATAATTCAGTGTAGTTATTAATCATGAGGATTAATTAAAAGAAAAAGAAAACGTTTAAAATAAGTTGTGTCTTAAAATTCTATATTTTAAAAATATTAAATGTTATACAATATATTTTGTTGCTAATAATATTAACTACATTGAATAATTTATTATGTTATATATGTAATTAATTATTTTATGTATTTTGGTTTTGTGTTAATTGAATTATGTTGTCGAATATTAATTTTGAAGATTATTAATACATATTATAAATATTTTAAGTGTATATACATTTTATTATGTTTATTTATTTATTGTATATTTAGTTTTATTTCAATAAATTGCATTTGCAAATTGTAATAATAATATAGGTTTTAATTCGTTTTTATTATTATTTTTTTTTTTTGGGGGGGGGGGGACTTTTTACAATGTTAAATAGTTAAGTCATTTGTTTTTCATTCATGTTAAATACTTTTAATTATAGTATAAATGTTTACTGAATTGCTTTAAACTTTATTTTTTATTTTATATTCTTGATAATTAGTTTTGTATTTTAATTTTCTAATAGCACATGTTGTTTATTTTATTATTATGTTTTGTTTCCTTTGAAATCCTTATGTTTTTATTAAATATATTAATTTAATTTTGTATTTTACGTATATTTTGTTGTTAAATTTAAGTTGGTTTAAAATATTTTTGTTTTTAAATTTCATTTTATAAAATGTTGTGCTTTTTTTTAAAACAAAATTACCTGATTTGTATTATTTGCTTTTAAGTAAAATATTTGTTTTCGTTTCTGGTTGTATTTTTTTTGGTTTTTTACAAAAGAAAAGAATATCTATGGAAATTTTGTTTCAATAATTCGCTGAGGTGGAAAAATTCTATAGAATTTTAAAACATATGTATTTCTATTATTTATTAATATTAATTTTAATTAATTACTTCTTATTATTTCAACTGTTACTCAAATACTGTTTTGGTGTTTATTGTTATTATTTAGTATTATTTTTATACAAAAACAAATATTTAAATTTAATAATATATTACTGTTTTTTACATACAAAATTTAGCTAAGTTTTCTTTTATTTACAGTTTATTTTAAAAATAATGTTTTAAGTTTCAAATTAGTAAAATAAAATTTTAAATAAAGCATTGAAAAAATTATGAAAATAGTAATTAAATAAAAAAAAAAGATAACGGCAGTATTTTTTATAATATTTTAATTGTTTAACTGCTATAAATGTTTGGCACATTTTAAAGGCATTTATTATACATATGTATGTTTAGCTTTATTTTTGATGTTTTATTTAGTTTTTTATTGATGTTTTTAAATATTGAAATATGTATTGACTTTACGGCTGACATTGTGTGTATATTTTGGTCCCGCTTATATAAAAACCAAAAATTGCGTTGTTAATAAATCCGGTAAAGTGTTTCAAAATGTTTGTTAAAAGAAAAGCGTTTTTACAAAAATATTTAACAATTTATTTGTTCTTTCAACAACCTAGCTTATTATTGGCCATAATCGGTCACAAATTTCTACTTAAATATTTTTTTTATATCTAAAAAAAATTCTTAATCCTGATTAGTTTGTGAATTTCATGAGAACCAACCGGTAATTCGACATAGCTTACTATACAACTTCAAATTACTTAGTGTTGTGAACGGTAATCGGGGCCTTAATTTCGCACCAAATTTACATTATTAGACACTAAACTACCTTTAAACTATGTTTTGTGAGGCTATGTTAAGGCTCATATCTATAGGGAAAAGCAACGGTTTCGGCCTATAAGAACCGAGAAAGTCTAAATTGTTTTTTTTTTGTGCCCGACCAATTAACGCCAATTTATCAAACGTATTCGATACCGCAACCAAGCGAATATTGAGTCCATTTATGTATCATTTTGGTCTAAGGATGCGCATGGAAATCATACTAACTGCACAAGGCGTCATCTAAGCTGAGAAATAAACCATTTTATGTTGGAGTTCAGTATCATGATTGATGCTATTCCGAGTCTTAACGAGTTGTTACAGACTATGACAAAGTTTCTTGTGCAAAAATTAGTTGTTTACAATTATTGATTAAAAAGAATGCTTTTTTAGTAATTCTCTTTTTTTTTTTTTTTGAGCAAGACTTTTTTTGCAGCTCAGGTGTTTTTGTGGAACATGTTCAGTTTGGTTTACAATTTAACCATGAGTCGACTTCCAAACGAACAACGCTTGCAGATTATTTAACTTTGTTATTAGATATTTATTAAAGATCATAGTGCACTTCCTCCATTTCTGCAACAATAACCCCTTAGGGGTGGCGAGGTTAACAGTTTATTTCGCGTTTGTCAATTGGCCGTCTAGATCGTGCGATTTAAAGTTATTTTTGAGTATTATTTGGAGGCAGTCAACATTTACATAAAATCATCTTTAAACATTGAATTATATAGATCGTTCTATCGACTCTCTAAATATTATGATATTTTTTCAAATTAAATCCGGAACTACTTTTTTTAATGGGTGCGGGATATGATGAACCTGTTCAAAGTCCCTGGACATAGATCCAGAAACAGTTTTTTGACAATTATACATATAATCCAAGTTTTATAGATAACAATACTATAAACAAAATTAAGATTCCTCAACTAAAAATAAAGCCAAAACCATTTTGGAGATTTACATATACAGTTATGTGAAAAATAATAGAGCCACCCCCAAATTCGATTTTAATACTAAAAAATTTACATAAATAACAATTTTCTTTAAACTTTTTTGTTGTTTTTTATTAGATGTTATTGTAATATGAGAAAATACATAAATGAAATATTTGTATCCTTTTGCATTAAAAATTAAAATAAAAAAATTCTTTTGCCCGTATTTATAAAAAATTAAAGTAGACTTCAAATGTACTTTAAGAAAATTTTGTCTAAAAGCACACTTCAAGTCTACTTTATTTTTTATAAATACGGCAGTTTATATACATTGAATTGCTCTGTGAAAAAAATAGAGCCATCTAACCAAACTTTTAAAATTATTAAAAAAAATAATATCCTTAATAAAATAACTACTAATACTACCTCAGTACTTTGTAGAACTGCCATTATTTTTTATTACTGCGAAGCAGCGCTTCGGCATAGTCAACAAGCTTCTGACAAGTTGTAACTGACATGTTATTCCATGCGGTCTCAACCATTGTCCAAAGCTTATCTTTATTCGATGGATTCTTTCCTCTGAGACATCTTTTAAAATCGACCCACAAGTTTTCCCAAAAATTTCACATGGTTGTCCCTGAACCATGTCTTTGCCAATTTCGATGAATGTTTAGGATCATTGTCCTGTTGGAACATCCATCGAAGTGTCATTTCCCAATCAGCATGACTTCTGTTAAAATATTTGTATAAAATTTTGTATCTATTGTGTCCTGAATGCGGTACAAGTGTCCAACTCCATAATAGGAAAAGAATCCCCATACCAAAATATTACCCCCTCCATGTTTAACGGTTTTAATAGTATATGGAGGACAAAATTCTTTATTTTTGGGTCTCCGAACTTGAAGAGAACTCCGGTTCGAGTTAAATAAATTTACTTTAGTCTCATCCGACCACAAAATATTACGCCATTTAGATACGGGCCAGTTTATGTGTTCCTTTGCGAATGCAATACTTTGTTTAATGTTGCGCTTTGATAGAAAAGGTACTTTACGGGCACTTCTTGCATTTAAATTATTTTTAAGGAGCATAAGCCGTATTGTAGAAGTGTCCACATTAAGTTGGTATTGCTTTTTAAGTGCGGATGACGTCTCAAAGGGGTCCCGTTTCACATGACGCAGTATTTTTCGTTTTAAAGTTTCAGATATTTTGGGGGTTCTTCCTCTTGTTTCCTGTTTATTTTCATGTTTTATAGCATTTTCCACCATTTTCTTTGAACATCCAATTAATTTAGCAATTTTTCTGAGAATTACCTTCTTGATGAAGCTTTTTGATCAATATTCGGCGATCTACGCTACAGTGTTTGCTTCTGCCCCTCCTGTTCAATATTTTTTAAATATTTTTTTAAAATTATAATAGAAGTTGCTTTTTACTATAATATATACATTTTTTCAAACTTTAAAATTTGCGGCTCTATTTTATTTCACACTTGCTTTTCTCCAATTTACATACAAACACTGACATATTTTGAAATGTTGCTTCAATAACAGAAAAAATAAAGGGATTACAATAAGAAAGGGAGTAACTAATAATGCATAAAAAATTCGTTCTAAAAATATTTTGTACAAGGTTAAAAAAAACATTAAATTTATAGAGCAGCAGGTGGCTCTATTATTTTTCACATGACAGTTTGTATGTACATATAAACAAATTTCGTTTTGAAGCTTAAAAAGTCCAGAAGGAGTGACATCACATAAACTTACTCCTTTTATTTACATACTGTTTGATTTCATATATTTTTAAAACTACATATTTTGAAAAATTAAAGAATTCTTTTTAAACACAACAATATTGAATATTATTGACATGCAGTAAGCCAATATTTTTTTAATATTACTGTTTAGTTAAAACTGTGAAATAAATTTAACAGATTGATAAAAAACATTGTATTTATTCAGTTAAAGAAACTGACAGATAGTTTTGTTTCAGCGGATTTTTTTTTTTAACCTTCAAAACATAAAAAATTCATAAAAAAGTTTCTATAGTTATAGTCACATAAACTTTAAGGTAATGTAACATTTATGCATATTTGAATTTAAAGTGAAATCAAATTTCTATAAATAGAAATAAAAAAATGTGAAACACCGTTTTTAAAATTGATCATTTACCGGATTTTTTCAGAAATAAAAAATAATTAACCAATTGTTAAATAAAAATGTAACATTAAGTATAACTTGCATATATAACAGCATATAATTTCTGGATAAAAATCAAAAACCAAACCTAAACTGAACTAAACTAAAAAATATAGAACAACAAATTAAAAGAAAAATTAGAAAATGTTTGTTTTTTTTGTTTATTAAAAATTACTAAAATTTATTTAATTAATATATTTTTGTTTGTGTTTATATCAACTTCATAACCTTAAAATATAGGGGAAAAATTTAAAAAAATTTGAACAAATAAAAATTTAATTTAACAGCATATTTTTGTAACAGAAAACTTTTTTTTAAACTAAAAAACCTTGTTTTTAAATCTTAACAGTGAAACAGAAAAAAAATTAAATTATTTATGTATGCAATATAACAAAACTATATAAGAATTAATAAAAAAAAATCAATAAAACATCTATCAAATAATTTTAATTATAATATAAATATGTAAACAATTTTGTTAAAAAATAATAAGAACGAGAAAAATGGAAAAAAGAAGAAAACATGATAAACTTAATTTAATTTAGTTTTACAAATTTGATATTTTTAATATCAATTTTACTGCAGTGGTTGTGGCGTTGTTGTTACTGCCGACACAGAAACGTCGCATTTGGCCTTTTGACTGCTACTGCTATTGCTATCCATGGACCAATCCCAGTCTTTGCCTTTTGGTCGAAATTTTGATGATTTGTGATGGGCATGTTGTTGTTGCTGCTGCTGCTGATGATGATGCATTTGCTGTTCCAAAGTGGTGTTTAAACAGTCCATATCTTTGTTAGCACCATCTAACTGATCATTAGCATTGCCCGCTGCATCGGCGGCCGTGTTTGAAGATGAATTTGAATAGGCCAAAAGCTCGTCGCAATCATATTCCCAATTACGCTCACAGAATTTCTTTTTGTAATGTTTTTCCAAAGACGTTTTTGATTTGCGTTGATATTTTAGGGGAATTTTCAAATTGTTGGCAGAGTTATCCAAACTATTGTTGTTAGCATTTAATAAGGAGGGTGGTGGGGTATTTACGGCCACATTGGGACTGGGAGTTCTAGGCAAACCCATGTCTGATAGCGGCGGACTGTCTATAGCTGTAGGATCTTGCGGTGATGAGCAATTCTTTAGAGTTATGGGCAGGGAATTGACATCGGAGTGTGTAGACTTCATGCTGCTGTCACTTAAATGATCTTGACTGCCACCCAGATGATTGTGATGATGGTGGCCATGATGACCCATAAAACTGCTATTACCACTAGAAGTACTACTGCCACTGCTAATGGGCAAATCCAATTGTGATGATGTAGATGAGGTGGAGAGGAATGTTCTGGCTGCATCCGAATTGCTGCTACTGTGTGTAATACCCGAATCTGGTGAGGTATTGCAGCTTATCGACGAGGGCACCGTATCGGTATCAATAGAACGCCTTGTCTTATCCAATTCGGTAGAGGCAAAAGCTACTAAACGATCAAACCCCGAGCTAACACGATGCTGCCAGTGGCTCTCATCATCTGCTATAACGTCATCTATCAAAAGTACGTAAAGTGTTGTTGTTGATTGATGATAATGGTGGTTGGAAGTTGGTGGTTGGTTGTGGTGGGAGGAAGAGAAATTTGTATAAAAAACATTTTAAATTATTTTTTGTCTGTCTGGTGGTTTTAATTATTTTATCATTTTATGTTAGTATGTATATTTAAATATTTTATAATATGTAAAAATATATATGTATGTTATTAATTGGGAATTAATTTAAATTGAATGAGTTAAAGTGAATTAAAAGTCGAGTGAGTAAAGGGTAGGATGGTAGGTAAAGTTTGAGTGAGAATTTTGTTTTTATAGCTTTTTAAAGTCATATGCAAGAAAATTTATACTATACATAATTCGGTTTATCTTGCAGAAATATTTTGCGAATACAAAGAGTTTTCAATTGCAGTATTTATTGAAAAAGTTTATTTTTATTTTTACATAAATTAGTACATAAAAATTTAAATTTTAAACATAAATAAAAAACAAAAACAATATTAAATATAATAAAACATAATGATTAAATAGGCTACATGTAAATAAATAAAATATGTTAATAAGAAATGTTTGATTTTAAACTTTGATTTAGGTAGCACTTGTGCCATTAAATAATAATTTAAAGTAACACTATTTCTTTAAATATTTGCCTAAAACAAATAATTAACAAGTTGTTATAAAATATTCACATAAACAATTACAATTAGCAGATATTCAAAAGTGTTCTTTTTTAGTTTTGTTAAAAAATATTTCCCTCAAAAAGTTATTATATTTAATTGGAATTATTTTTATTATGTATTATTATCTATTATTATTATTATTTGTTTATATTTTTATAAAATCCCAAGTTATTTATTTTTGTTACAAAAATTTTAAACCAAAAGTTATAGCACATAGTGGACCGATTGCAAAATAATTGTTTAAAAATTTGTCTCTTAAAAATATGACAGATATAAAAAGTTTTCATAAAAATAACTTGTAGGTATAGGTAATATTTATGTATATTAATTTGTCTATTAAACAATGAAAGCTGTAACATATACATATGTACTTGTTGTTGGGCCGGTGCTCTGTGCAAAATTGCACACAATGTTTCCAGGTTTCTTAAATATTGAGATTTCAAAATAAATTGTTAGAAATAGGTGTGTATTCTAACAACTTCTGACCGGTTCGAAGAAGTGTATACATATATAACAAAGGAAGTAAGCTGGCAATACTCTAACGAAAGCCTAGCCAACTCTGTAATTAGGACAAAACTATGATTGGAACTAACATTGTTGAAATCTACAACTTTAGAAAGTTTTACCATTGCTAGCCTCTTAATTTTTAGGAATGGGGTTCGTTAAATAAGCAATATTTAAAAAAAATTATATTGAAAATTCACTGGCTGGTGCTTGAAATATTGGCTTATTGTTTGGCTTCAAGGCCAGTTTGAGATATCATGCTGATCTGGAAACTGAAATACAGTGGTAGACACGAGGTTAGCACATTTCATATATGCTGTTTTGAAAAGTATTTTTTCTTTGATATGATTATAATTATTAACTGCAATTTTTCATAGGAGAATAAAATTTGTATTTGGTGCTATATTACTGTCCAGAAGTTTTTTTTGGGTAGTTGTATTCTTTGCAACAAATTAATAAAAAAACGTTTGTAAAACAAAATGAACATATTTAATAGGCAACAGGGGGGGGGGGTGGGGTTACTCTCTATTGCGATGCGAACGCAAATGCGATGCGATAAGCATACAAATTGTACGGATTGACGTTAAACAAAACCAAAATCTACATTGACGATCGCAGTCACCAATGTTTACCAGCAGAGCATACGAAAGTGTTGTTGCTTTGCGCTTGCGCGTATAGAGTGAAGTACGACAAAAAAAACAAAAAAGGCAAAGTTGTTTGTGTATTTCGTATTGCTAGTGCTGAGTGCTGTAATGAGTATACAAAACACACAGCCTATATCTAAGAGTTTTTACAAATACAAAAGAGCATCAAGGGTATAGGGCTTGGGCACTCCTGATCTAGAAGATATTCTCCAAAAGTCTGAGGCATTTGTCATAATTGGATCTATTCGTCATCGACAACGTACAAATTGTACGGTTATCGCATCGCATTTGCTTTCGCATCGCAATAGAGAGTAACCCCCCAGATATCAAGTGTGCTAATCTTGTGTCCACTACTGTATGTGTGAAAAATATTCAATAAAATGTGAATATTCGATGGAGTTTCAGTAAAATCTTTACAGACTCCTACCAATATAAAAATTATATGTACAAATTATGTTTTCATGTCATAATAGCGGCAATCGGACCAATCAGACCTAAACATTTACATTTATTACTAGTTATTTTGCAGTTTTAGTTACCACTGTGGTGACAGTATAATTGTTTTTTTATAAATCTAATTCGTTTGAATTATTTTTGGTTTATTTATATTAATATTTATGAGAAAAGATTTGGTTAGTTATGGTTTAAAGATTGATTAAGTGTTCAAATTATCGTAATGAAATTCAAATTATTACTAAACTTTGAAATACATACTATGTATGTATGTATGTACATAATGATACAATAAAAATATCAATGACACCTTGCACCAACGAAAGTGCAAAACGAAACTGTATTTTGCTTCTTTAGAAAAGGTAAAAATTAAAAATTTACGTCCTAACCTCAAACTTAACACTGATAGGCATTCCACGTCAGATCGGAGTTCATGCTAGGAAATTATATTTCCGCTATAGTGACATCTGTAGACCTTGTCATGATGAAACAAAAGGTGTACGCGGTCTTATCTGCCAATGTCCGGCCCTTGCAAATCAAGGTTTGGATGGTCTGGGCGAATTTTACCTAGACGACTTGACGGATCCTTTATATCGTTGGTCTCATTGCGATTCCAATGCATTTAACGCAAATACACCTCCTCACAAAAATTTATTGCAATAGTGTAAAAAATAACGCTTTTATAAGCAATTGTACAAAAAAAGTTAAATGTTGAATATTACAGTTTCTATTATGTTTTTACCTTCTCCTGTAAAGTTTCAAATATGCGAGTTAGGGCCTTTCTACATGAGACCATCGATATGTATGTGCATCAAGATGGTTAAATACTTTTTAACTTAAAATTGGTCAGTCTCTGAATTTATTTCTGCTCCAGGACGCACGTGTGTCAATGTAAATCCAGATTGACTGCATGATTAAAATTTTCTTATAGAATTAGTTGTCAGGTGAATTGGAACATTTCTTTTCAAAACCGTTAAAATTTAATGATTTGTGTCATTTACAATTACATAAATCGTAAAGTAAAAAGCCATATAAATCGCTGTGAATGCAAAAGGAGAGACAAAATTATAAGGCACTAATTTGCCAGTACACAAATGACGGCGTCTGGCTTTATTTTGTTTATTAATGAAAACATTTTTACATATTAGGAGCAAAAATATTTAACAATATTTTTGAAAGTACTAAATAAAACATATACATATGTACATGCATTAGAGGATCTATACATTGCGATTTATATTGCAAAAGTTTGCAATTCCTACTATCTGTAGTCATTAATTGGCAATTTTATTGGCAGTACAACTATAATGCTATAAATTTTGACGTCATATGGTTTTTATATTCGTGAAGTAAACACACACAGAATACAAGTCAACTCCTCAGGAACTTGCGTACTAATACATCAATCAGTCCATATAAAATGATGATCACCGGCAGATTAATCTTCCGCAAACTGTTTATTGAAATATATCTTTAAATATGGTAAATTTTACCTAACTCCTTCAAGTCCTATCATACTTGAACCTAAAATACATCTACACTTTCGCCAAGGAATTAGGGTGGTTTGAAATGGATACAACCAGTGTTGATTGATCGACCAATTGTTTACTTAACGGGTCCCACAATGGGAACAACCAAATGAGCTATTTATATTACAGTAAATATAACACTATTAAAACAACAATTTTGTATGCTCTGTTATTTTAAAACTTGATCAATCGTTTAAACAAATTTAGAAAACCAACTTAATAAAATTTCAATAAAACACAAAAATTTATAAAATTAAAATACAAATAATTAACATGTCCACAATCATGGTGCAACTATACAAGGTGAGTGCAAATCGACAACAAATACAACACAAAACAGAAACAACAGGCATTTTGTTTGTGTAAAATAATGTACTACTGTCAAAAATACTTGAAAAAATATTACTTTTGACACAAGTAAATTGTAAACAAAGTCAGTCAGCTTGGCTACTGCACTCACCTTATATAGTTACACCATGCCCACAATCAAAAACCCTTTATCATTAAAAAAAATATTTGTTAAATTAGTAGTTATAAAAAAAAATTAAAAAACACTAACAAAATTAAAAGAAAATAACATAAAACAAAACTTACCTTAAAAATTAACAAATAAAAAATTAATAAATGTATTTTGATTTTTCAAAATGAACAAAAAAACTTGTTATTCTTTTAAATAAAATTTCAATTATTTTACTGGCTTCACTCTTTTGTTTGTTTTTTCTTTTCTTTTTGTACTAATTTATGTCTTTTATATGATGAAATAGGTATTGTAATTTAAATAATTATCAGATAGAAATTTTGGTCTTTTTATTTATTTTTTGTCGTGCTACTGTAAAAACGGCAACAGTAATTCCAATTGTAATTATTTTTAAAGGCTGGGTAGTGGTTGGTGGTGGTGGTTATGGTAGGAGATGGTATTTTGTGATGAAGGTATTGTATTTTTTATATTTATAATTTGGTTTTGTGGTGGTGGAGGTAGTTGAGTTTATGTACTAGTACGTCCTAAATCAAAATTTCGTATTGTTGTAGAAGTAGAAGAATCCAATTTAAAAACTGTTTAGAAAGACAATTGAGAAAGGAATAGTAAGGAATTAAGAATTTCAAAAGATGGTAAACAAATTTTGATTTGATTTTGTAAAAAAAGAAGAAAAAAAAATTGTGTTTGTTGTTTATATTCTTTTGATAGTTAATGTTTTAAAAATGTGAAATTTTAAGTAGAAAATTTATTGGAAAAAGTTATGGTTTTCTTATTTACATGAATAAAATGAGTTTGATGAGGCAGGTTTTGGGGGCGGTGAAAAAATATATGTATGTAAATTACAATGAAGATTTAGGCTAGTAGTTAAGGTACGGTGATTTTTAAAAAATTGACTGAAGTTTCTTTTGTTATGGGTTTAGAAAACTGTTATTATACATTTCTATTTAATTTTCTCATTTCTAATAAATTTTCAGTTGTTACCCAAACTTGGTCATCCAATTACTTTTTAAAAACTTTAAAAGTTACAAAATTCTTATAAAATAATGTGTCGTTCTAATAATGTTAATTCAATTTAAGTTTACAATATTTCAAGAAATAAAGTAAATATTTTCCTATACTTTGGAAAATATACTTTGTGTGTCAAAATAAAGTCAACACCACATATTATTAAAAGAAACTCTTAATTATATTAATATAAATAATCAGGTATGTGATGGAAATCGAAAACGAGTGAGTTTTTGAAGTCCATTTTAAAGTATTTCTAATCAAATTTTTAAAATGTTTGTTTTAAGATTCTCTTTAATAAATAATCTTTATATGTATAAGTGTTGATCGACCTTTTTTGTTTGTTATTAATAGTTTATATAGTTTCCTATATGCAGGCTTTCAAGGTCATTAATTTAATGTAAATAAAAGATTATTTATTTCATTTTCAATTAAATCCGACGTTTCGTTGGTTTCTTTCCAACTACTTCAGGGATTTGAGTTTTTTATTATTAAAATAATAATCTTTTTTGTCAGTCTTTACATCAATTTATGATTTATATCACAGTATTTTTTTTTTTTTTTTTTTTTTTTTGTATATGTGGACAACACAACACAAAACTTAAAATATTTAAAAAATATTTAAAAAATAATTAAAACTATATAAACTATTAATAAAAAACTATTATTAAAAAAACTCTTCCTGGATCTCACAGGGGCTAAAAAATGTATTTGAAGTTTATTTTTTTTATTATTTTTTTTTTGTTGTTTGTTTTTTTTTTTTTTCTTTTTTTTTTTTGTTATTTTCTCTAGTATGTAAGTATTAGTTTTAAGTTTATTCGACTATGAGGTATACTCTCACGACACTGTTAGCCTCGGGAGCAAGGGCATTTACATTAAATTTTTCACAAAAGATTTTATACATTTATTGTCAAGTTTGGTACTGTATATTCACTTTCACAATTATTTTAAGACATTACATTATAATCTTAAATTTTACTTTACTATGTATTTTTTTTTTAAACCACAATTATTCTTAAAAAAAAGTCTCAATAAATTAAATTTAAATTTAAATTTAATAATAATCTTTATATTTTGTGGGATAAAACTGTTTCAATACAGAAATATTACGAAAAAATTAACTTCTAAAACTCACTCGTTTTCGATTTCCATCACATACCTGAATAATATATTAAAAAATTATATTGCATTTTTATATAGTTATTTAAATAGAATTGAATTCACAAAAACACAATGGAGTATACAAATTTAATTCATTTATTGCTAAAATAGACCGATTTTTACGCATCAAAATAAAGTAAACAGTGTCATCATCCTTATGCAAAAAACCCTGTCATTCCAAAAGCAGTGGCAACTCTTTGTTTTAAATTTGTACTTGTAGTGTAGGTGTTTACTTTAAATTGACGCTTACAGTATATTCACAAAATAAGCCACAAAATCTCAAAGAAATTCTTTGACTTGTTTTTGGCATCAGGTTGTTGCCTAGCGTTCACTTAGGTTGTTTCAATTTAAACAAAATTCTCAATTTCTGTTTTAAATTCTAAAATCTTTTTTAACGTTTTTTACATAAAATTGATAACAACATAAAATATTACAACAAACATTAACAAGACAAGACAATTACTTTACAAACATTCAAACAAACACAAAAACATAAAATTAAAACAAATTTAGCATTTCTGTGTGTTTGTGTTTTTGTAATCAAAAAATGATTAAATTTAAAAGGAAATTGTTACAAAAAATTATTGTAATTTAGTTAAAAATTATAATATAATAAATATAATTATAAAAATGAAACTATAAAAATACGTTGCGAGTAAACAGAAAAAAAACATCTAGTACATAATAATAAAATTTGTACATTAAATATGGGCTATTTTGTTATATGTAAGTTTGATGAAAAATTTAACTACATAAGTCTGTAGAAATAAACTGTTTTTTTGAGATAACAATAATTGTAATAAATTGTTTAATTTACATTTTTTTATGTTTAACCCTATGCAATATATTAGCATCAACAACAACTGACAACTTTAAATAATATACATATGTATATATAAATACGATGGTAACCAACTTGAGGCTACTGCCGGAGTATTAAACTGTGCTGCTACTAAACGCTATCTTAGACAAATATGTATATTGCGTAAAACATGAATACATTTATTAATATCCATTCCTTGGATAATTAATTAATTACCTGAGACTTTGCACTTATAAAAAAATATATTGAAAACAATTTACTTAAAAGTGTTGTGAAGGCAAACTAACTTTACATTATCGCCTAACAACAATCTGACCGCTCTTACATATTATTTTTGTTATTATACTGATAAAAAAAATTTCCTTTCAAATAAAACTTAGACAAATTATAAAAAAATGTAATGACAAAAACATCCAGGAATATAACTAATTATTATATTAAATACAAATGCTGGTTTATAGCAAGCGATTTAAATGATTTTTAAAGGCCTTATAATTTCGAACAACAAACGCATAAAAATCGAATTGCAAATCCTGGAATAAAGATACATAATTGTTATGAAGAGTACTACTGATATTTCTTATAAACTTTATGATGATTCATCTTCAAATTTGAGTTGATATTGCTCTTTAGCATTATCATTATCATCATCATCATTATCGGAAAAAACCTGATCAAGGTTATTTAACAAATTCATAGCACTTGTTGGTGAAGAGGTGGGAGGTGAGAAAGTTGGTGAAAAAACGTACTGTGTGTAATTAGTAGTAGTTACAGTTGCGATGGTAATAATATTAGGTGAATTGGAATTAGAATTAGAAATAGTTGTGTTATTATGATCTAAATGAAGGTGGTTATGTTGTGATATTTGAGGATAGTGTTGGTGGTAATAGTGTTCATCTTCCTTCTTTATTTGCAAGTTGGAATATGATGAAGAGGAGGATGGTGGTTGTGTGGAGGATGAAGAGTTATTATCATAGTGTTGTTCTTGTTCTTGATGTTGATGGTGAATAGGGTATTCAATCGAATAATTAGAAAATTCAAGCTTACCATCGTCAGCATTACGATTTCCTACGATGGGATTAGAATTCGTAAGAACGTTAGACGAAGTGGAAGATGATGATGTTGTGGAATTGCTGTTGTGTGAGTTACGGCTATTTAAATGTTGGGCATGATGATGATGATGATGGTGACTGTTTTGACTACTGGAAGAGTGTTGATGATGTACTTGATGTTGCTGCTGCTGTTGTTGTTGTTGCTGTTGTTGTTGGTGGTGGTGATAATTGTTATAATGACCATGATGTTGGTGACTGTTGCTGTTGTTATTGTGCATGGACTGTCTATTGTTAGCAGAGTTATGCTGTGACATTGATCTTGCATCATCACCTCCCATTATGGAATTTATTTCAGGACTCATGAGTAAAGGTTCCAAACTTAATTTATTATCATGTCTGTTAGTAGAACCAGCAGCACTAGTGTTCGAAGATGATGGTGAATGTGCAGGGATGTGGGAATTATGGTGTCCATGGTGATGAATGCTGCTACTGCTATTGACAACGCCGCCATTTGTATTGGCATACGAGTTTTGTGATTGACCGCCGCTGCCATGCGTTAGAGGTGGCTCATTTGAATAGTGTGCTACTTTTGAACCTCTGGGATGATTATTTGTCATGGGCGATATACGTTTTACACCAACTGTAAGTTTAAGAATATTAATTTTAAAGTGTGCTTTTCTAATTTCAGTAAATTTCTAGAACTTACGTTCCACCTTCATAGAAGAGCCATTGTGCTGATTATTATGTTGCGTTGATGTCGCCTGCTGCCCATATGTATTGTTGTAATGTTCCGCATTATGATGTTGTCGATTTTGCTGTTGATGATGTTGGTGTTGGCCGTGATTACCGGCATGGTGTTCGTTACTATGATGGCCTGTGGTAGATGCAGCTGCGGCTCTTTTTTGTCGTTCCTCGTGCTCCTCTCGGAATTTCCGTGAAGCCATTAATGATGCGGCCAAACCTTAAGGAGGAAATAATAGATTTTATAATGCTTTTTTATGGCCGATTCATATTTTAATTAAATTTTATAATTACGTAAAGTTAGGTAAGGCAAGGTTTTTGAATGGTTTAAAATTAAAAAGTATACAATTTTGCATTAAACAAGGAAGAAAGATTTATTATTATTTTTTTATTGTCAATGAAATAAAACAGTTTTTGTTCGAAAATGTCTGGTTTTAATAATCTAATTTAATCATTTTCAATAATACAATAATAATATGGCTTACGAAAGTTTATTACAAACAACAGACGAACATAGACAAGTAATTTATTAAACCATTTCTAGTATTACAAGGCCAATACAAATACTTACCTTCCAGAGGTGGATTTGTGCCATTCAGTCGGTTATTACGCGATGAATGTCTTTCTTTGCTCGATTTATGGCTGTGGGAGGATGATGATAAATGTTGCGGAGGCTGGGATTGATGATGATCTTGATCTTGAAAGTAGGCCTCAATACAAGGTTTCATTTCTGCTCGTGGCAAAGCCACAGTTTGATAATCTCGATTTAAGGAGGAGGAAGAAGAAGTAGGATTGGTGTTAGAGTTGACTGACTTTTTAACAGCGCCAGTTGATGAAGATGGCAAATGTTGATATGGTAAATTATTTAAATCTCTTTCACGTTGGCTATTAAACTGGCTGTTGCTGCTACTGGCACTGTTGTTGTAATGACGTGCTTGGCCCGTTAACGCCGAGGACGATGAAGACGATGTAGGTGCATTATGTGTCTGCTGCTGATGATGATTATTCGTCGTTGAATTCGCGGCTGGTATTATTTTGTGCTGATATGCCACATTCGCCAATGTGGCTAAATTATGGGCATACGGAGATTTACGATCAGACTGTGATGATTGGGACGTTGATCTCGGCGAGATATCTGTATAGTTAGCAGCTGTTGACAACTGATTGGCTACTTCATCGGTCATCTTAACATGAACTCGTTCGGGTCTTTGAGCATGGTTGTTAATAATCAAGCGTTCTCTTTCCCGTTCCCTTTCACGCTCCTTTTCCCTTTCGCGTTCTCTCTCCCTTTCACGATCACGTTCGCGTTCTCTATCATTTGAGCGGTCACGCTCTCTTTCATTATTGTACAGACTACGTTCCAATAGGTAGGGGTTACGTTCACCTGAAGCCGATCCCACTGTGGACATGTTAACGGCAGCATTTATTATCGACTGGTGGGTAATCTCCAGGGTTCTTTCAATTTCACCATTTACCAGATCCCCAATTGTTTTGGTGGATGACATGGAAGGTAGTGAATTTCCTCCCGAACCCGCCGAGCCTGGCAGCACCTGATTTAGTTTCTCCTGCGACAAGTGGCGCCTTAAAGCCATTTTAGCCGGCGAAACTTGTGTGTAATCAGGCTGTGAGGAGTTCGAACTTGGTCGGCTGGGTTGTTGTTGTTGTGGGTTAATTACATGACCCTGCGTATGATGTTGTGAAATGGCCGATTCTCGACTGGTGCTTCTTTCCAAAGACATTAAACGATCTCGTGTAGGTGGATAATATTGCAAAGCAGAATCAGAATTGGCTGATGAAGAGCGCACGGGCGGTGCTGGATCTTCCATTAACATCTCTCGACTATTGGAGCGTTGCTGTAGATGATTTTCAACACTCAAAGGCGGTTGTTTAAATTCCAACGATAGATTGTGGGCATTATGTTGACTCATATTCATCATGTGCTGCTGCTGTTGCAGTTGAAGTTCTCTTTCACGTTCTCTTTGTTGACTGGCCATAAATTGTTCGTAGTTAGCCGCCGATACCGAACTGCGTCTCCTGTGCAGGTTGTGCTCAGCTCCACCATAAATATTATTTAAATGTTGATTATGTGGATTATTGGGATTACAGTTGAGGGACTGGTGATATTTAGAGGATTTTGCAGACGTAGGATTGACTGCCGCAGAGGAAGACGTTGAAGAGTTGAGAGGCTGCATTAGCATGGCTTTACTAGAACCATATTTTGTGAGGCCAACACCAGCGCTACCACCATGTATTGGTGGAGGTTGTGGTGGCGGTAAAGCTGGCGTTATGGGTGATATAGTGGTGGTAGCATTAAGGTGTGTCATGCCATGGGTAGCGACATTAATAATACTGCTTAAAGAATTATGAGTATTTGAGGATCCTGTGTTAATGTGCGAGTGTTTGCTACGTTTTGGTATGGGCGATTGTTGTGGTGACGGTGAGACTTCTACTTGTATTTGATTCACTACTTGTTGTGCCTTACGCTGCTCTTGATCTTCGTTTAGGGCTGATGTTATGATACTTTTAAGTCTATCCTCGAAATTGGCCACTTTTGGGGACTCTTGTATACTAACGACGGGCACATTGTTGTTATTGTTATTCGATTTACGCATGCCCGGTAATTCACATTTGGGCAAAATACCAATAGCCATAGAATTGGAGTTTGTAATGGGTCGTATTGATGTAGCCGCATTCGAGGGCATCAGTAAATTGGCATCTCTTTGTTTGGGAGCAGGCATTAAAGTACTGGGATCTTGTTGTAGTACACCACCATAACCGCCTAAAGAGGGTAAATGTTCATTACTATTTGAACGTTGCTGATGATGGTGTGGGGCATGATGTGATGGGTGATGTTTATTTCTGTAGGGTTTATCTTCGGGATGATGTTGTGGAAGATGCTGCTGTTGTATATGATTGTGGTTTTGGTTTATTAGATGGTGTTGTTGCTGCTGCGATTGTTGGATTTGGAGCTGTTGTTGTTGCAGCTGATGATGATGTTGATGGTGATTGTTAGCAATGTTTTGATGTTGATGCTTAGACGAGTTAGTGCTAGAATTTGAAGTCAACTTGCCTGCTTCTATTTTACGTCCAGTTTCCAGAATCTTCTGGGCCAACACCTCTGGATTGCTTTCTTCAATTTTACCCACATCCGGTACATCAGGCCATTCCTGGGAACGTGTACGATGATCTCTACTACGACGCACCGATTTACTTGATGCTTTCGTTACGGTTATAGACGGTTGTGTAGCATTATTATTAGTATTATTATTTGGCACTAAAGAGGTAGTAGAACAGATATTGATGTTTGCTGGATTTAAAGACAAAGCAGAAGAAGATGCAGCAGTAGATGATAGATTCGCCGTAGAAGTCGCATGATTTATAGTTATTGAGTTCATGTGATTATGGTTAGTAGTAAGTTGCAAGGGTTGAGCAGTGTTATTAATGCTATTAGAACTTGCTGAAACTGTTGCCGGATTTGCTAATATAATATTTGTGCCTTGTGCCAACAGGGAGGCGGCAGTTCTTCTTTCATCCACAGCCTTTTCCAGACTATTTGCCTCTTTTTCTATGCTTGACACCTGGGCTACTAGTTTTTTGCGTTGAGACAACGTATTGGCGATTTCTTTGAGTACCAATTCATGAGCCGAAGCCTCAGATAATTCCGAACCAGATAAATCATGCAACTTTGTTTTACCATTAACTCCATACATTGTTTGGTATTCGGGCAAGTGATGCAGATGTTTCTTCAGCAGACGCTTTTGTTCCAGTTCACAGGCCGTTACTTGAGATTGTATTTTCTTTGCTATACCCTGTAGCTCTTTGTGGCGTCCCACAATTTCCTTTGCTTTGGCAATAAGATCATTGGGCGACGACACATTTATGCCCAGCTCATTCATACGTACTTTCAATAAGGCCACACTATCATCTATTAGCACTTTAATTTGTTTATCTAATTGGGAAGCTCGGTTTTTGATGCGTTGCTTGCGTTCCTGTTCCAGTTGTATTTGTCTCTTGATGCTGGGTATAAAGGACTTGGATTTCATTTGCTCGATCATAGCCATGTACTGCGAACGAAAGACATCTAATAGGATTTGCAAAGCATAGGGGGTGTCTTGAGGCGATTCTGGAATTTCCAATTCTGCATGATCCATATGTTCAGTTAACAGCGAAGTTAATTGCTGATCTACAGTGCCAGGCGCAGGTGGTAACTTTTTGCTCATGACTTCCAATGAAGTAGAAAGTAAAGTTTCTTGATGCAACACATCCAAACCAGCAATTTTGATGTTTTTTCTTCCACGTGCCCCCTTTTTTAAGCGGCCCTTACGACCCTTGGCTCCTGCCGAACCACCGCCACCGGTTGAATTGCCGCCAAAATCTTCTTTGGAAGAATTATCTTTAGATGCTTGAGCAGCCTCGGCCCTTTCTTTAGCCGCTGCTTCCCTTTGGGCTGCTGCGGCGGCACTTTTACTGGCTATGGCTGCTTTACGCGTGAGTTTTTTACGCTTTTTCTGCGTAGCAGTGCGAGCAGTACGAGAACTCGTTGTTATGAAATTATTGTTTTCCTCCTCGTCGGTTTGGGAACTCTTCCCACCCTTGGAACTGCCCCAATCAGACCAAACTTTGCGCGTTACTGCAGGCCCACCGCTGCAATTGCTATTGCCGTTCGTGGTATTGGCATCACCATCACTCTCTGTCGAAGTATCCACTTCCATATTGCGCTGTTGTTGTTGCTGCTGCTGTTGTTGCTTTTGCTGTTCTTGTTTTTGCAGTTCTTGTTGCTGCTGTTGTTGTTGCCTAGTTTTGGTAGTCGTTGTATTGTTAACATGGGCAGCTGGAGAATTTGTACGTGTTGTATTCGAGTTGGAGTTGGAATTTTGTGAGTTTGTTAAAGCTTGATTGTTAGCTTCACGTTTGGCACGATCTCGGGTAGTGCGTGTAGTTCCACCTACAGAAGAAAAATAAAACAAAATAAAAAAAGCTCAATAAATATTTGCACACAATTGTCTTGGAATCAAACATTTTTACAGTTTAATATTTCTAATTGTAAAGCAAATAAGAAATTATAAATTATTAAAAGAAATAATAACAAATTTGTATAAATTATAAAGAAAAGTGGTGAATGAGCATGCTAATGATGAAGAAGAGAGCGTTTGTTTTATTGTTAAACAATTCAACTGCAAACATTTTAATCAGAGAAGTCAGCTTTTATGCAGTTTATTTTACTCTTTCTATCAGAGATTGATTAGTTTGTTTATAAATCCTTTAGATCTGTTATAATGCTGGGCTTTCTGATGTATTTATATTACGTACGCTCTACAACCCACATACCATTTTCAAATTATATTCTAGTTGAGTGCTGTATTTTGTTTGGAGTTTTTGCAGGTTTAACTTACCCGCATGATGATCGTTTTCAGCACCCTTTTGAGTTTTGAGACGTTGAAAATAACGCTCTAGAATCGTGCGATCGATGACATGCAGATAATACGAGACTGGTTTACAGGTCCATGAAACTGAACCTTTCAACGGCGGTATCTCGCTAACATGCATAATCGTACCAATATCACTTAAATTTCTAAAAAAGAGTAGCAAAAAATAAAAGTGAAATTATTTTTTTTTTTTTGTTTAAGGAAAGTTATGTGTAACTTACCTATCAGTTATTCTAAAGTTTAAAGGACAAAAGGATTTAGAGGATACTACTCGAGCGCCATCGCGCAAATCGGCAAAACGTTCTTTCAACTGATGATCCACATTGGGACCGAAGGCAAAATTATTTACAAACACCAATGATGAACTTGTTATCTTCTCGCGATGTTCATCCACCAGAAAATCACCCTTCAGCAATTTGTATTCACAGTAACGTTTACCAAACCAGGCCATAAACTGACGAAAGAACGTGTCCATGCGCTCGGCATAACGTGCCGGCGTATCGGCCTTTTCCACGCCTATACATGATTTTAGGGGAAACGAGCCGGCCATTTGTAGAACCACCTGCCCTACACCCGAACCCAAATCGACGAAGGTATCATCGTTGGTCACATTTACATGTTTAATCATCTGTTGCACCAATTCATATGAGGTTTCACCGTAAACCTCCGGCGAAAATGGTTCATAGTTATTAAGTTTATCGGGATCGAGTACGGCAGCGTTGTAAACTAATTGTAAAATATGTCTTAAGAGACTGGGATGAGCGAATTTATTTAAGCGCTCAGCAGGCAGTGAAGTTCCTTTTTCCTAGAAAATATGAAAAAATCATAATTTTAATTAATATTTTGTAATGTTTTTTTTTTTTTTTTTTTTTTAAGAAAAACGAAACAGTACAAACTTAAATAAAATGTTATGCCGAGAATTATTCAATATAAGAATTTAAAAAATACGGCTTATGAAAAAAGATTATTAATTTGTAATATGCAATTTATATGAAATATTTGAACTAAAACTTAAATTTCTTTAAATTTGAGATCTTTTTTAATTCGGTTTAAGTTAAATGTTATTGTAATTATTCAACAGATTATATGAAAAAAAACTCAATTTTCAAACTCTAAGAGCTAGTTTCTGGGATAAAGATAATCTACATTTTTCGCTTAAACCTAGATTAAACTAAAAATTGTGTTTCTCAGTTATTATTTATTTGATATATAATCTAGGTTTAACTGAGCATCATTGGTGAGTTAAACCTAGATATAAAATGTCAAAATACAAACAGCTGAAAAATAAAATAAACAATTCAACAATTGAAAAGAAATTTACGACACTTTAACAAAAATTAAAAAAAATGGATTATTCTAGTGATGATGAGGATTTAAGTGATTCAAACACATATAATAACTTAAATATGTCAATTGTTAGAAAGATACGAACAATAAGGGCACATCCAAAACATTTCTGCATTTATACCGACGCCGAATTCTTTCAAAGATTACGCTTAACAAAACAATCCGCATATAATGTTTTAGAACTAATTGGAGCACACATTAAATCCATTTTTTTAATTTTTTTCAAAGTTAAAGTTTTCAAATACTGTTATTGTTTTTGCGAAAATTTAAGATATTGCCATATTTATATAAAAAATTAGGAGGAATGCCATATGTATTTTGACTGAACAGTACGGCAATGCTAACAAAATTGACAGGAGGTAACCCACTACTGAGAAACACAATCAGTAGTTAAATCCCGGCAAAATATATTTGAGGTTTAAAATAACAGTGTGTTAAGCTGAGTTTAACTGACAAGTAAAAAACTAGCTCTAAGCAATAAAACTGCTTAGTTAGTGTAAAGCAAGAACTTATGTGTCTTCAACAAATTTGATAATTTGATAGTTTCAACAAATAAAGATGAAATATATGTATATGTACATTTTAAAAATTAGACCTTAGCAGTTAAAAGAGGACAGAAATAATGCAATAATGCAGTTTGGCCAGACAACTAAATCCTCGAAATTTAAGTTTATGCCAACTATCATTTTAAGAAAACAAAAAAAGTAATAAAATAAATATAGGTATGCAATAGTTATTCAAATACTTACCAATGCAACAATACTATCCACGGCTTTATTGAAACGATCGACAAGATTTGTCATAGTCTTATAACAGGCAGTGTCTATATGATTAAGATTAATCTCTTCGAATGCCGATGAGATGCTTGGCAGTTCATCACAAACAAATTTAATGGTATCGATGATATCGATGCCATTATCGTGTCTATCCTGGCCGGTGCCAACTTGCAAGGGCCACGCAAATGTTAGGACTTCTGATGAACCAGCTGGCGAACGCAACACCAAGTCTTTGACTTGAGGTGTTGCCATATTTTGTACAAAATACCCGCTCTCACAAAGTGGGTCTTAAAATTGAAGGTGTTTATTTTGTATGCTTATCCAGGCACACACACACACTCAAGCAATTCCAGAAGAGCCCAGCCCAGTCCACTTCAGTTTTCCAGTTAACACGATTGAGCAATAGGTCAAACTACCACGCAGAGGCACAAAATAAAGGCCGTTGCAGAAATTAAATGTTGGTTGATCTTTTGATTGTTCTCTTTGCTTGGCTTTTGCTACTCTCTCTCTCTCTCTCTCGTTCTTGTACTTGTTTTTGATGTTGTGGTTGTTGTTATCCTTTGGCGACGTGAAATGACGTTGGTGGTAGTTTGAAGTTTCTTAGATGTTAGACTACTTATACAATGATGCCAGATTTATTCGGTGGGTGTTTATCGTAGTTGTTATTTTTTATAATTCTTTTATTTTGGGGTTGTAAAGGCAGTTGTTTGTTATTTATTTATTTTATTTGTTTTTTGATGATTAATGTTTTAAATTAAAGATAAATGGAGTAGCAAAAATAACACAATAAAGTAGTGTAGTATAAATAAATAAAATAATTCAGTTTTAACGTAATGGCAGGAGAAGGGTTATATTATTTTCCGTTCGTTTTTTTGTTAACTTTTTCTTAAGCGTTGTTTAGAAGATTTGTGAAAGATTTCAAACGAAAAAATATCAAATTTTTTCTTAATATATCAAAGTGTGTGTGTTTCTTATATGCTAGTAGTAGTTGGATAGTGAGTGTGAGAGTGTTTTGAATATTCAACGTTATAATTTAAACAGCGTATGAGAGTTAAAAAATCCGTAACAAAAGTGTAAATATATTATTAAACTCGGCGATTTTGTTACGTTTAAGACGTTATTAGACGTTTGTTTTATTTTTTTTGTATTTACGTAAACAATTCTAACAAAATATAACAATAACTGATGATAATTGCGCAATTTTGTTCTTTTCAATTGTATGTTAAGATAACGATACATTTTCGTAAAAATACAACATTTTCATTGATTTAAGAAAGGCGTTTTTTGTCTCTTCTATAACACTCTTTTACGTTACGGATCACGTTACGTTACATAACACGATTTTGCTTGATTTTCTTCTTCTCTGCTTTAAAATGTATTACAAATTGTATTAGTTACTTGAGATGACTATAATTTTTTAATTTTTTCACGTAAGGGCATAAGTGTCTGTAAAAGAAATAGAATGAGAAAAAGTTTAACAAAAATTAAATTAGATAAATTTTAAAGAAAATCATTTCGCTAACAAAATGTGTAACATAAAATAATATATAAATTAAAGTATGTGTTTAAATTATTAACTAAAAATATAAGAGAAATCATACTAATAAGAATAGAATAAATTTTGGACTTAAAGATACATATAGTAATACATATTAAAAATATAGCAGAATTTCGATTTGCTTCATTTAATACTTATCAAAATTACTTCAATTTCTTTAAATGATGTACATATTTATAGAATGTTGAAATATAAATGTAGTATATATATATATATATAATATGAGCTACATAAAACATTTAAAATTAACTACATATTAAAATCTAAGAATCAGAATTCCGATGATCGAATTATTAGTTCTTTGTTAGTTGTTTTTTATCTTGGGCATATATTCCAAATATTAACAGTAATCCGAAAATGGTTTGATACCACAAATACATAAGTTAAACTTTTACCAATAAGTGTCAAAATAAAGTCAATAACACATATTATTAAAAGCAAAGCTTAGTTATATTAATATAAATAATATTATACTAGAAAATGATGATGCATTTTGATATAGTTATTTAAATAGAATTCAATTCACAAAAACAAAATCGTAAACAAATTTAATTGACTTATTGTTAAAATTCCCTAATTTTTAAGCGTCAAAATAAAGTCAACGTTGCAATAAAAATCTTTTTAAAAGTAGTTTCAGTTCCTTTAATTTCTCTATGTTTGAAAGTAATAATTGCAAGTTTAGTAATTTATCATTAAAAGCTAAACGAGTCTCAAATTTGTTTTAAATAATATTCTTTTCACCTATAAAATAAGTTTGAGATATTTGGAGTCAAAAACCCTCCAAAAATATGGCGAAACAAGAACGAAGACTTTAGTAATAAATATCTTACGAAGACGGTAAAACATGGTGACGGCTCACTAATGGTCTAGAGTTGTATGGCGCCATCAGGGTTCGGTAATCTTAAATTTATAGAATCTACAATTAAAAAGGTTGATTATCTCCACATTTTAAAAAACAATATAGCCCCTAGTGTAGAGAACTATGAACTAGCTCAGATCTAGATTTTTTAACAGGACAATGATCCTAAGCATACCTCCAAAATTGTGAAAGATTGGTTGCTCAATCATTGTCCAAATATCTTAGATCATTCTCCGCTGGAAAAATTAGGCAAATAAATATTTCTTGCAAGGATAACATAAAGACAGTAATACAGCGTGAATGGAAAAATATTTCGCCTGATTTTTAAGCGTCAAAATAAAGTCAACGTTGCAATAAAAATCTTTTTAAAAGTAGTTTCAGTTCCTTTAATTTCTCTATGTTTGAAAGTAATAATTGCAAGTTTAGTAATTTATCATTAAAAGCTAAACGAGTCTCAAATTTGTTTTAAATAATATTCTTTTCACCTATAAAATAAGTTTGAGATATTTGGAGTCAAAAACCCTCCAAAAATATGGCGAAACAAGAACGAAGACTTTAGTAATAAATATCTTACGAAGATGGTAAAACATGGTGACGGCTCACTAATGGTATGGAGTTGTATAGCACCATCAGGGTTCGGTAATCTTAAATTTATAGAATCTACAATTAAAAAGGTAGATTATCTCCACATTTTAAAAAACAATATAGCCCCTAGTGTAGAGAACTATGAACTAGCTCAGATCTAGATTTTTTAACAGGACAATGATCCTAAGCATACCTCCAAAATTGTGAAAGATTGGTTGCTCAATCATTGTCCAAATATCTTAGATCATTCTCCGCTGGAAAAATTAGGCAAATAAATATTTCTTGCAGAGATAACATAAAGACAGTAATACAGCGTGAATGGAAAAATATTTCGCCGGATTTCATTAAAAAAAACTCGTTGATCTGAAGAGAAAAATTTTAACTTTTCCGTTAAAATTGAATTATTTGTTTCTGTTCCTTATTTTTCTAGTTTTTGTTAATGAGTTATATTTTGCTTAAGTTACTTAGCTATGAAATATACAATATATTTTGTTTTAAATTTGTACTAGTAGTATATATAATATAATAATTTTTTAAAAAATACAAGACTTGTTGTACGCAATTATTTTTTTACAACAATAGCTTTAGAATGCTTTAGTTTGACTGATCCTAACCCTTACAAAATACATTTATCTGATTAATTTTAAAAATAGATAACCAATGTATGATTAGCTTATAGTAATAATTATATTTTTTAATTTTTAATTATCTGCACTGTTTTGTTTTTATACAAGCTGTACCCTGTCAAAGTATGTATAACGCGTTCTATGTAATACGACTGACAAGATAATTTCACCACTTGAGCATTGCCATCAGCGTTGTCAACCTTGAAATTTCAAAACGCACTAAAATGGAGAAAAAAGCGCACCATTTACAAAAAAACGCACCAAGTTAAAAATTTCGTTTTTCTTTCAAATATTTATTGAATTAATTTGAAATTTTTTAATATCATAAATTCTATAAAAAACTTTTTATCAACGATTATTAGTAAAAGTAATAATAGTAAAAGCCTTTTTTTAATAAATGAGCTAATAAAGATAAAATAAACATTTAACCACTCAAAATTTAACTCACAATATGACATTCGGAACTAAAGTACTAATTGGATAAGACTTAAGACACAAACTTTTTATTGTATCTATTTTTTATACTCAATCAAGTTTGCTTATTCCACAATCAAGTTTGTGTCTTAAGTCTTATCTAAGCGAACGTTATCGTTCGACATCGTGGGCCAGGGGGTAAAACAAAAAGTTGTGTTGAATTTGCTTTGGTGCCACCAAAAATTAAATAGCGCACCAAAATTTTAAAAAAGAGCACCGCACACCAACTAAAGAATTTTTCGCACCAAAAATGGTGCGAAACACACCAAGTTGACAACATTGATTGCCATGTTAGATGAAGAAAAAACGGCTAATTAAAAAAACTCTGCTAATAATGAATTTTTATTTAATAGATTTCTAATATCTTGCGGAAATATTTGACATTGTAATTAGTAATTAGTTTTATAAATATCTTTTAAATTAGGCAATACAAGTTGTTGTTTCTTCTCTGTTTATTATTTTCTTTACAAATATGTTTATAAAAATAAATTATTACCAGTTGTATTGTGCAATTTATTCATGGTCACGCAAATTGTTATTACAGCATTTATTTAAACAAAACCAGCAAAAAAAAAAAGTACAACAACTACTACAACAACTCTCAGTTAAATATTACAAAAGTTACTAATAGAATATTTGCAAAAACAAAAATAATTATTTAATGCAAATACAATTAGTTTATATGTGAAAACTATTTATATTTATATACATATACATACATATAAAAAAAAAAAACTATAGACAAGGTCAAGTGCTCGACAGTTTTATTGATAAAATGCTCATAATTTAACAAAATTATTTGATTAAATTTATATTTTTTAAGGAAATAGTAATTATTGATAATGCAATTTTCAGGGATTTTCTTTTAACACAAAAAAATAATTCTGATTAATTATTAACAAGGCAGAATGATATACATATCTAAAAATAGTAGAAAAGAGCAATTACTAGGTAAGTATTATAACGAATAAACTTTGTTCGAATAATTGAACAATTACTTACGAATAATCATTTGAAGAATTTAAAAATGACCAATTTGGAAAATGTTTTTTTTTTTTTCAGAGCTTTCACGTTTGATTAAATAAAACATATACTATTTAGAGAAATGTATGAAATCCGAGATCTCATGAATAAATTCTTCAATATTAGCTTCCAGTGCGTCAACCTTTGGGCATTTGTCCTTATAGATATGAGCCTTAACATAGCACCATAAAAAATAGTCTAAAAGCGTTAAATCGCACGATCTAAACGGTAATTGACCGTCCCAAACGTAAATAAACTGTTCACTTAACTCGCATTTCAACTGGACTATTGTTTCGCGTGCTGTGTGCACCGTCTAGTTGAAATCACAGGTCAGCCAAGTCTAGCTCTTCCATTTTGGGTAAATAAAAATTTGTAATCATCGCAAGGTAGCGCTCGTCATTCACGTTAACGTTCCCGCTTTCATTGTCTTAGGAAAAGTACGGTGCAATGATGCCACCGGCCCATAATCCACATAAAACAGTGCATTTTTCGGGTTGCGTTGGCAGTTCTTACAATGCTACAGGCTGCTCTTAACACTTCGTTTACGAAATGAGCTTCGTCACTGAACACAATTTTCCGACAAAAAAGTGGATCTTCAGTTTCTTAACCAAGAATGAATTTTGTAATAAAATTCAATAATCTGCAAGCGTTGTTTGTTTGTAAGTAGATTCATGGTTAAATTGTAGACCAAACTAACCATGTTACACGAAATAACTGAGTTGCCGAGAACAGTCTAGCCAAAAAGAAAGTTGCTAAAAATCACCCTTTATAACGCAAATTAAATCTGATTCAAATTGTCCGTTAACTATATCCTTTTTGAAAATAAATAAAGAATAATGGAACAACTAGTGTTCGCAGTATCCTTTTTTAAAAATAAATAAACGAAGAAAATGATTTTTATTATCAAAACATACTCGTATATGTATGTATGTACATATAATCTATTACAAACTAAATTATAATAAAAGTGTTTTGAGCAACAACCCTGTAAGGTGAAGGCAACAGCAAATGTAGCCAAACGGCAACACTCAAACTAAACAGACATTGAGATATTTATTTATAAGCTACATTATGCATTTGTTTATGTTTGTACGGATGGATGTGCTCATTATGACAATCAGTTGCAAAAAAATAAAAATATACAATGCAACTTTTAATGTTTGTATGTATGAATATGCTTGTATTAAAGTATCAGAGTATTGTACTAAATAATTTGTATTTTTTGCAATTGTAGGCATTTAGTTAGTAGTTTTATATTTATAAGCACACGTACATACATACATACATATATTTTTCTGTCAGTATTAAGTTTTTTGTATGATTGTTGATTTGTGCTAGTTTCATATTTCTACAGTTTATGCTATACATACTTACAATATTTATACACTTTTATTTATTTTTGCATTGTTTTTTTTTTGCTCTCTGTCTCTCTTGTTTTGCTATTTTGTTTTTAGGTATTTATTTAAATATTCCTTTTCCATTGTTCTTAATTGACCTTGACATAAAAAAAAATAAAATAATTCTTGTTTTTTTTTCAAATAGTAACAAATTTTTAATAAATAATGTATTATGTACATACTATGTAAAATGTAAGCATATCAATTAATTATTAAAATATTTAAATAATAAAATTTTAATAACTTAAGAAATTAAATGTGTGAATAAAACTGTTGGTAACCTTTTATCTAACACAAACATTTTAAGCCATTTCTTTTTAGAAAATTAGAGTGACACAATCAATAAGAGTGACATTGAAAGAGTGCAAGAGGAAATATATTTATATTAAACACAAAAGTATGTGTATGTGGGGGGAGTGGGTGTTTGTAGTAAATTATGTTCATAAGAAGAAGAAAACAAAAAGAGAGTGGGAGAAAAAACAATAATAACACTTGAATCATACAAACATCAGCAGGAAGGTCAATGACACTATTTACATACATACATACATATTTTAAGCTTGTGTGACAAAGCCTAAAATAACCCAATTAATTATTAGGGCTGAATACATAGTGTTAGTAATATAAATAGAATTTTAAATTAAAACTTGAAATTTGTGAAACTTGATTTAGTAAAAACGCTTTTACTTTACGCTTTTCTAGTAAAATTTTGTTTTTATGTTTTTAATTGTTCCGTAATCTTGAAGTTTCGTCCAATGTCTTTAGTTTTGGAACGTGAGACTGTTAGTAAACAAAAATAAATTAAATCTTTGTTCACTAAAGAATCTTTTTTAAAAACCTGTTGGCAAATTCAAATCGTAATGAAAACCAGAATGGTTTTGTTTTACGTTCAAGTTTTAACAAAACTTTTTTTCAACGACGGGCCTTATTATCGACCCAAAACATAGATATTATTTAATGTATAAATTTGTTAAAAAGGCTATGAGTTAGCAAGTAATTTGCAGTTGTAGTCTGAAGAGCATTCCTTTTGTCACCTCTTCACGACTTCGTATAAAAAATGCCTGCAGTAAGATTTCTTGCCTCTTATTAGACGTCATTACACTTTCTTAAGGGTTTGGTACAAAAGCTGCAGTGGATTGGTATCGAAGAAATTATGTCAACGTACAAGTATTAGTAAAATATACAACAATATTAGGCAATTGTCAAAGAAAAGTTAATGCGAAGTGATACTTTAGTTCTGGACAATAAATTATTGTTAGCGATTTCGTATAAGTATACAGTGCATAAAATAAGCATCCTCTTACTTTACAGCCAATGTCCTGAGTTAAGTTCCCATTAGCTTCTTTAAATGGCGATTGTTTTATATTTTTGAGGATTGTTTGTAACCTTTTCTCCCTTAAGGATAATACGTATATGTTACACTTTTTAGCGGAACACTTCTTTATTTCAATTGAACTTATAAAATTTTTAATCAAATCAAAATTCTTAATAGGTATAACCTAGTTTTTTTAACTCATATTTTACTAATTTCACTCTTCGCATATCAAGCAGTTGATATTATTAAAATACATAAAAGCTATGTATAACGTGATATTGTTTGTGTTAATTTTACATTTTATAATTAATAGTAGTATTTTGATGCAAATAACCACAGCGATTAGTAATGTATGATTAATACAAATTGAGGTTTTTTGAAAATATTTTCCCACTATTAAATAAATGTGCTATTTCTACGTGAATGATTTCAGAATGTTGCTGTAAATATACAATATAATTAGAGGTAGGTACCTGTATAAAAATAAATAAATAAAAATTCAATAATTTTAAAACTAAAAACAATAATTTACAGAAAGCTAAAAACAAAACTTTGGTTTTGCTACCAAATAACAAAATTTAATTAAGAAATTAAATTTAGTAGCAAAAATAGTTTATTCAGGGGTGTTATAGATTGCATTTTTTCTTGTCGGTTTTAAAGCCAATTCTGTCAATATTGGTTTCTATGACACCCCTGATTATTTTTGTTTCAAAACCTATTTTTAAATTATACCATTAAGTAAAAACGCCAAATTTAATTTATTCTTTTCAATAAATTTACTAGATTATTGAATCCGTTAATACATATTTCGATTATTTTTAGTCCCTTACAATTGAAATTATTCATACCCCTGCCTTTTGGTTTCCGTACCTTGTTTACACATTAAATATAGTTGAGCAACACTGTGCTGTGATGTGTAATATTACATAATATTCTTTACAAATTAAATCATATCTTATTGTAAACATATACAAGATTTATAAATAAATTTTTTTATATATATATTTTTTTTTTTTTGAATTTTTTACTTAAATTTAATTTTTTTTGTACGTTGGCTCATGTTTATTTACTTTTGCATTTACAGTTTATTTGTTTACATTTTTTATTGCCGACTCATTCTCTCGAACGCAATTAGAGAGATGGCAGAGTTGCAATGAACATTGCATTTCATTTGTATGTTGATTTGTGTTTGTGTAAATTTGATGGTTTATATCTTTTATTTCCTTGTTACTGGTTGCTTGGTTTATATTTTCGCTGGCGATGCATAATATTTATAGTTTTTAGATGAAGGTGGGTGGGGAAGATGGGCGGTTATGTATAAAACACTTGTATAATTTTATAATTACATTTCTCGTTAAATTTTACGTTTTATTATGGCTGATATTTATCTTAACAGAGATGCCACATTTTTGTGTACAAGAAAAAGGCTAATTAATGGAAATTTATGGGGAAACTGGTTTACTAAATAAAACCTTATTAAAAATATTGTATTTTTAAATAGAAATTATAAGTATGTATATTTCTTTTATTTTAAGTTATCTATTTCTGTTATTTAAGTACAAATATATTCGTATACATAGCATTATTCCAAGAATATTTAATATTGTTTTAGTTTAAAAATAAACTTGTTTTGTAAGTTCATTTGAATTTATTTTAAAAAATGTGTACATATTGTGCTTTACATATACATACATACCTAAAATACCTATGTATGTAAAATAGTTTCCATTATAAATATTTTTCTTCGTGTTCCACTTAATTTTTTTAGTTTTTGTTATTACTATGATTTCATATTTATTTTCTGCGATTATTACTACGTGTGTGCTCTACATTTGTAATGTGGGGAAAACTGTTTTTATGAAAAGAAAAAAACATATACAGTTATGAACAGAAAAACAGCGTACTTTACTGTTTTAGTAGTGTAACGGATATTGAATTCTTGGTTTATTTTTCAGGATGTACCTACTTTTTCCCGTCAGGATTCATCAGATTTGTTATGGTTTAATCTGTGAGAAGCATTTTTCCAGAATTTGATATCCTTTTTCCGGTGTAGTTTTGTAAAAAAAACATTCGTTCCATTATATTCTTTTTTGACAAAAGTGTTTTTTATACTTACACCACCATAAAGCTGATTTTCATTGAGGCGTTTTCGTACAAGTGTACTGAAACATGTAACTAAAATTCCTCATTTATTTCATTATTTAACTATTGCCTTATCCTCACGAACTGTTGTCTTTCGATCTTTTTTACATTTACCATTTAATAACATTATAAACCATCTTTTAAAAATATCTATTTCAGCTATTTTTGTTTGTTTTGTACCCTTTTTTTAAAAAAAAAACTTAATTTTTAATTTTTAACAAAATAAAAAATGTGCAAAAGTTAACAGGATATTTCCAACGAATTTTTTAAAAAACATAGAGGAAAAGCGCTATTTCTCTGTTCATAGCTGTATGTATATGAATGTATAGAGTAACTATAACGTATGTATGTATACAAAAATATTTTCTCAATATGAGGCTGAAATAACAAACATTTTTACATTTATCACTCTTAGGAAAACCCATTACACGGCCACACAATTGTTGGAAAATAATGTTAAACTTTTTCAACTTTTTATATTAATGAATTGTTAGGCAAATTTTATGTTTTAACAGTAATTAATTCATTTTGCCCACTTATTAAAGAATTTAGTGATTTCTAGTTGTTTTTGTACAGTAACGGTAACCCAGTACGGAAGAAACTTGTTGTAAATTGATAGTTGCCAGATTTTCACCATATTAGTACAGAGCAAAAATAGTATTAAAATAGTATTTTACTTAGGCCCATTATTACAACTAAAGGTATGATGTTATCGGACAGATAAGAAGTACAGTACAACTTCGACAGTCCGGACATGCACCAGTCACTCCAATAATTCGGACGCTTCTACATTTCGGACAATTTAAAATTTTTACCTCTACAATCCGGAAAAATCTCTTTTTTGCAATGAATAAATATTAAAATTTGGGGGTTTCCCGTTTTTTACTCGCATGTTTTGTTACTCATACTTTGATTTACATTTTGCACTATCATTACTTCAGTTTCGGTTCATTCTTTCGCAAGCGTGTTTATCTAATTCCATTCCAAGTGCCATGTTTTTAAATAATAAACGCAAACATAAAACACTAACCTTAAAGGAAAAGTGTGATATTTTACAAAGTCTTGATGAGGGAAAAACTATTAGGCAGGTTGCCGAAAAATTCCATATACCTAAATCAACGATTTGCGACATTAAAAAAAATAAGGAGAGGATAAAACAATTTATTTCGAATACCTATAATTACTTATTTTAATAATTTAATATAATATGTAATTAAATATTATAGTTTATGGTTTTTTAATTTACATATGTAAATTAAATTCACTTAGATTATTTCAATATTTTCACCTACTATAGTCCGGAAACCTCGTTAATCCGACCGACCCTAAAACTATGTGTCCGGATTGTCGAAGTTCACTGTATTTGGTTATTATAAGTTTACTTTAATCTAAAACCGATTGATAATCTAAAGGGAAGATCATCTTGCCTTTAAATTTTATAGTGAGGTGTGTATTTGAAGTTGCCATATGTTCTGGAAAAAATGTCAACTTCATGAAAAATAAATTAATTTTTAATTTTGATTTATATTTTTTTCACAAACAAAAACAATTTACTGTTTCTTGTCAGTAATTTGTCAAAAGTAATTGGTTTTTCACTGGTATTTCCATATTTAAAAAAAAAAATTATTTCATTTTACAAGGAAGTTGTAATAACGAAACATTTTAGAGGTCACTTTATTTCTCACTTACCAATCCTGGGGCAGTAGGTCGGATTGTATAGTGTACAGGTCCTTATGGCCAAGACCAAATGCAAACGCGACTGAAACGCTGATGGAATTGGACAGGCATAGTCTAAGGATTCTGGTAGGAGTGATAACCGGGCACTGTTTGATTGGGGCCTTCAGAGGCAAATGGGATAACGACACACAGGATTTCTGTAGAGTGTGTGGGGATGCAGAGGAGCCAGAGACAATAGAGCACATCATGTGCTATTGTCCTAGGTTGCAGGGTCGTAGACTCAAGTGGCTAGGAAATAGATTCCTGGACGAACTCAGTGATGTTGCTGGCTGCAAACCGAGTAACATCCTGGGTTTCATTAGGGGAATATGGTGGCTATTTAAGGGATATTCTACGGCGACTCCAAATCCGTAAGGGGATTTTTCACTCTTTCTTTCTTTCTTCTTTCTCCCCCTTATCAAGCGGTTTTGGTTGTCCTCATTTCTATATCTATCCTATCATTATTTTCTCTTTTTATTCTTTCTACTGAGGGGAACCTCAATGGACCACAAGGTCTCCGGGTGGAAGTGCACTTTATGCACTACCCTTCTATCCTATCCTATCCTATCCTTATTCCTCACTTTAATTAAAGTTACCTTTTACTATTAAGAACATTAGAGGCAAGTTGTAATAATGGCCCTTAAAATGATTTTTGACTTTGAAACATTTAGAAAACGATTTATTTAATAGTTTTGCTAATATTTTCTAGCAATCTTTGCTTGAAAATTGAATCTAAATGTTAATGATCTATTTCGAAATAATATCCATATTAATATATATTTTCCCTCCCGCTTATATCTAAATATCACTGTTTTAGGAATTAATGTTTACATTAATTAGTTACCCTCAAAATCAAATATCAATAAATTATTGTATCTAAGTACAAAAAAGTGTTTTTGCTCTAATAACAAAATCCTATTAATACAGGTGTTAATGGCCAAATGCGACCTAGTTTCATTATTATGATTACAATTTTTATTTTTACCTTTATTATCTTATTTCTGTGTTTCGCTTACATTAAAATTGTATGAATATAAAATGCTTATTGTATGTATGCGTTTATACAAGTATAGATAATAAATAAAGTCTTATCTCTCTAGGGGCGCGGCAGAATTTACTGGAAAGGTATAAAATAAATAAATCGTATTGGTAAAACAGCGACAAATTGAATTTGTCTAAGCTTTTTTCCCAATTAGTTTCAAAGATTTTAATAAAAATTGGGTTTTTTATTATGAAACATAAGGTACATACTCGTACATAAGAATATATGGCACTTTGAGCATTTTTATGATATTTTAAGTGAAAGCTTTAATTTTTTTAGATTTTTTCTTTTAAATTTTAATTAATTCCAGTAATAAATTCCTTTTGATCATATTCAAGTTGCCATATTCCCAGTAAAATACGCTACTTTAACAAAGGGTTGCAAAATTTCGTATGCATGTACTACTTGAATGTCAAGCAAAGCTTTCATTCTCTTTAAATTTGTATAAAATCATAAACAATTTATCAAATTATGTGCTGATTTTTTGCCGTTTGCTTAGTGTTATGTTTATTTTCCATGCATTTTACTACTTATTGCATGCTTAATTTTGTATAAACTACATATACCTATAAACAACATTATGTACATTTTTTTTTTTGCAATATGTCGCGAACTTATTTCATGTGACATACATTTTAAAAGCATTTATGTGTGTACATATTTCCTTTCGGCTAAAACCACATGCTTGTCTTAAGTTTAATTTTTCTTATTTCATTTTCTTAATGTTTTTATTTTATTTTTTTTTTCGTATTAATTTTATGTATGTATGTCATAAAAATGAAAATTTGCAATAATTTCGTTTAAAAAGTCAGAATGCGTGCGTACTGTGGGACGGATAAACGGACAGACGTATGGTCTTGCCTGTATGCGGTCATGCTTTTATGCAAATGCCACATGAATACATTGACCGCAAAAATATGAACAAATATTAGCAACAGTAGAAGTAGTATGATGAAAACAAATTGAAAATAAGATTATAAACGCAACATTGAAAATGAAAAACACAGAAGGGGATAATAAAAATATCAAATAAAATTAAAAGCGGCTAATAAAAGTGTTTATGAATAATAAAATGACATGTTGTAATCTAAGAGTTTCAAAGAAACAAATATAGAACATTTCAATTTCAAATTTAAGAAATTGATATATTTTTGTGCAAAATAATGAAGCATAAGAATTAGGTCAAACAAGAAACAGCCCTTATTTTTGCACAGTGAAATTTTTAGTATCAGTTGCTTTTTTCTATTTGAAATATTAAATAATTGTGTTCTCAGTTGCGGTCATCATTATATAATTATGTGTTTCACTTTTTGGTTTGAAGTTCATACTTTAGCCCTTTTGTTTGATTGTTAGAGCTCCTTGCATGAACTTAATAACAAAACTTCCCAAATCTGTGTTAATATGGTAACACTGACAATATGGCAACTGTCAACTGACAGATAGTCCCGTCATTGGCGCCACTGTTGTCAACTTGTTTCCAATATTCTCCGATACTACAAAAAAAGCACTAAATTCATTAAATTAATTAAACAACGGGAACAATTTATTAAATACTGCTAAAGTATAATTTGTTTAACATTTCATACTAAATCAACTATTTGGTGGTGTTACTCTAGTGAGACTAACTGATTAATCCAATAAATAATAGTGAAAAACAATTAGGTCAAATGGTAGAAGCCCTTAAATATTTAATTTTTCGATGACACTTTTAGCACTAATTGCTTCATTATATATTAAAGGGTGATTTTTATTCAACTTTCTTTTTGGCAAGGCTGTTTTCAGCAGCTCAGTTTTCGTGTAACATGTTACTGTCAAACATATTCAGTTTGGTCTATGTATATTATAACCCTGAATCGACTTACAAACGAACTACGCTTGCAGATTATAGAATTTTATTAACAAAACGCTCGGTTAAGAGAGGGCATCGTGGACTTTTTTATTTTATGGTCAGTCGAACATCTAAGGCGGCTATTTGGAACCAATTTTACTCTTTATATAGTTTTTTTTTACTTGTTTGTTCTAGAGTTCATGTTTGGTTTTATTATTTTACACCTACCAGGTTTAATTTTAATCATTAGGTGCTGTCAAAAACAAGTGTTACCAACTACATCAAACACATAAACAAACAAGTTACCAGACAAAACAATAAAGGCTACAATTTTCTCTTTCAATAAATTATGTTCATCATTCTCTTTTGAAAACAAAAACAGAACATATGAATTAATTTTCATTTCATTTTATAAACTTGACACTGAAACGGATATAAGATAAAAATAAGGAAATAAAAAAATACAAATAATCAATGAAATATTTTACTTTTTTATGTTTAAAGATGTCTTATCCAGGTTTTTATTGATTTTTGGTTTGTGTTGTATCTGCCCTGCTATATTCCCCTAATAAGGAAATTACAAATTTATTGTAAAATAACAGTAGTAGTCATGTAAAAGGCGGCATTTAATTTATTGAGCAAAAGAAAAGGGGGCCAACCAACTGCCTACAAGAATTGTTCGCTAAACAAAAAAACACCTGTCTGTATTTAGCATTTAACTTGAAGCAACAGTTTAACAATCTTGTTTATGGCCTTTAAAATGAAAAAAAGGGGAAATACCTTGTTTTATGGCGTATTCTCTCCCCTGTAACATTGATAGCAGCAAATAACACGAGCTAAATTTTGTTTTCTGTGTTTTCCAACTTTAGGCTAATGATATACAACAATATTTTTATTATTTTCGTATTTATGCATCTTGTGGTACGTGCCTAAATAAAAAAAAAAAATAAAAAAGTTGCAAAAAACCAGCTCCAAATGTTACTCATTTGTCTTGAGTCTTTGAGTAAAGGTCGTCGTCTTCTTAAAGAGAGTTGTTTTTTTATAATTCAGGTTTTGTAACTTTTTTTGTGTTTTTTTTTTTTGGAAATCGTGCTTTTTATATTCTTATTCAAAGAGTCAAGATTGTCTATAATTTTATGTATTTTTTACGTTTGTTGTGGTTAAAACATCTGTCTTTGCTTTTTGTTTTTATTTTTTATTTTTGTTAAAATTCGTGATGTTCTGTTTTTCTCCGAAGAATTATAAATAAAATTTGTATATGTATGTAGAAACAGAAAAATAATATTTAAATTTAGATAAACTGACAAAAAACATATGCTAGATTGACAAGTGTGTTTTATTATATTGTCTTTGAAATTAAAATTATTTTTTTTTGTAAAAATATTTAAATAAAAGAGTTCCTTTAAAAAAAGGGTAACAAACAGTATTTTTAAAAACTTCAAGGTAATTTCAGTTGGCCAGAAAATATATTTCCAAAGCGGTCACAAATACCTAGGTTCAACATGAAGCCGAAAATTAAAGAAACTACAGAATAATTAAAGGAGCCCGCAACTAAGTCCCAACCAACAATTGGGCATAATTATTTCACTCATGAATCAGTCAGCTATTCACTATATAAGCGAAACCAATTGTTAATTGTACTTGAATTGTAAAAAAATTATACTTTAAAAGTTGTTTATTAATTAATCTCGCTGATTAAAGAATTTAATGGTGCCCATTGTTTTTTTAGTGTGATTTAACTGGAAATATTGGGAATAAGTTGGCAACAGTGGCATTAAGCTAGTAATCAAGGGACTTCTTGTCAGTTGGTGTGGTGTTACCATATTAGTACAGAGTTGGAAAATTTGTTACATTCAACTTTAATTCCGAATAATGTAGAATTTCCAACTGTCCAAATTATTTTGTATTAAAGTTATAAAATTTTAAAGGATCTTGAATGATCACGAAATATGATCAGCATATGTAATAGAGATTATGTAAAGACCTAATTTGAAAGAAACAAAAGCGATAAAAGATCAACCACAAACAAAAATGTGAAGATTGTAATTTCATAAGCTCTCAACTAAGAACAAATTTAAATGATAGTTTAAATATAAATAAGTAAGCTTTGAGCAATAATAATGATTTACTATTTGGTTTACAAATTGTTTTAAACTGACAATAAACAAAAGCTGCATCATTCATATCATCTTCATTTGAATTCATTGTTTTAGTTGATATTAATAACACAATAACACAATAGCGGTATTCACACCGAGCTTGTTAGTTTGTTAGTCGTTAATCGTTACTTTTTTACACGCATTTTGTTTTTGTATATTTAACGCGCTAACGGATAAACATTTAACAAATTAACGACACGGCACCCCTGATAAAATAGTTGTTAGTTGGTAACTCACAATCAGCTGTTGCAGTTTCTAAATAAATATTTTTAAAAAATCATTTGTGATACATTTCTAAAAAAATATTTGTGTACATTGAGAGTAAGTATGTTAAATAAATGATTTTTTATTTTATTTTAATAAATCATAAACTGTTCTCGTAGTGGATAACCAAAAGAAAAAATGAGTAATTAAATGGTTTACAATTGTTTTTTTTACACTTTCTCGTGGCATGTTTTATTTTTTCCAGAATAATAAATTGTGTCAAAACAATAAATCAGCTGTTTTACTACGAAAGTTACCAAACTAACAAAGTTTTAAAAAGGGGGTCGTTCACAGTTGGTAACTTTAACAAATTAACAAACTACCGATTAACAAACTAACAAGCTCGGTGTGAATACCGCTAATGTTATATGCACAGAAGTCATGCCACTAAACTTTTAGTTAAAAAAATCATATCAATCAAATACGAGTATAAACATATTTCCAATGTACGATATAAGACAGAGTTGGAAAATTTGGTACTTTCTCAGAAGAAAACTTCAACTACCAAAAATTAACTCAAAATAATGTAAAATATATGTGTTTTGTTTTAAATTCCCAATTAAATTTCATTGATTTTATATAACAATACATTTATTTTAAAAAACCTTTAAAATCGATTCATTAACATTATGAATTCATAACAGAAGACTTGCAAACAGAGATTAACTTTTTTTTAAACCTTAACTTTAAATATTTAAGGATTTATTTTCATAACAGTTTTCCTTTCTAAACATTTTTTTTTTTTTTTTTTAATTTTTTTACTACAAGCAACAAATTTGTTGCCATTAATGAACACTTCTGTTAAAATTAAATCCAGTCAACCATAAATATCAAACCAAAAAAAAAAATAATAATAATTTGTCTTCTATAACATTGTTAGTTATTACTTTTTAGAAGTAAGTATAAAACGACCAGCCAGCCACCCATAACCCGGCTATAAACAACTGTGTATATAAATGTACATCATCTGTGCCAAATATATGTATATTATTACAAAAAATATGGCAAGAAAGCAATTTGTATAAGATTTTTTTTTGTATGTAATCAGTCGTTGTGTGCTTCAAATACGTGACAGTATAATCTATAGTTTTGCTCCTTGACATATACAAAAACATTACAAAAATCCATACACAGAGGACTAAACAGGATAAAAAAAGAGTATGCTCGTGTTTTAGTGCAAGAACTGAAAAGAAAAAAAATATATAAGTTTGTATAAATAAAACCTCCCCTCCTCAGCTCAGCATAGCTTTTATTCCCACCATCATTAACACATAGCAGATGAGCAGCATTAAGTATGGCAACAGCAAAGCTAAGAAACTTGTGCTTGTAGGTTAAAAAGAAACGAACAAAACACAAACAAAAAAACTATACAGAATATGTAAAAAGTATGAACACCATAACTATCATCAAATCAACCACCATTACTGCCACCACTACCATTTACCTCGTCAGCATTAACAACATCGTCACAGCCACCACCAGGCATACCCATAGCCTAGAGTTTATACGCTGCTTTAAAGCTTACCACTTTTGCAGGCAGGTTTTTCTGTTGCCATCTTTCTACTCCTATTCGTAATAATAATAATAATAAAATAAAAACTAGAACTTTGTACCCGCTACAGCCCAACCAACTCAACAACATCATCACAACAATACAAAATATGGGCAAAAAACAAACTTTTGATCCGTACATTTAGTAGGATTTAAACGAATATAGCAATTACTGGCAGCTGAAATTTAAACACAGATTTTTCGTTATTATTAAAGAATGTTCTCAAAAGTGATGAAAAATATTTTTATGAGTAATTTAAATTCTTATGGCCAGTTTTTAACTTGATATTTAAATACGAAATTAGTTAATTTTTCCTTAAATGTAAGTTTATTTAAATGTGATTTAAATATTTCAGTCTCAAATTGCGTTTGGTATTTAATTATGATAAAAATATGGTAGCACTCACCATTAAATGTCAAAAAAATATAAACAACTTCTTCAGTTAACAGGTGATTTACTATTTGGGTTACAAATTGTTTTAAACTGACAATGGACAAAAGCTGCATCATTCATATCCTCTTCATCTGAATTCATTGTTTTAGTTGATATTAATAACACAATAAGCACAATGTTTTTATTTGCGGCGAGTTTATATATTGAATATTTGTATCGAATAATAAACAAACTTTAATGCGCAATTTTCATAATTTTCAGAACTGTCAAAATCATATGGTAGTATGAACAACTTAAGCTGTAATTATATAGACGTAAGCAGTGATTTAAGTTATACGATATAATTAAATATGATCTATAAAAATGAATTTGGTATTTGAACAGAACTTAAGTTTTAAGAATTAAGGTGCCTGTTATGCGCAAAATTCGATTTTAGACTGTGGTCGAAAATGCTTATCGAACGAATTTTCATATGGTATTATGGTGCACATTCGATGAAAAAACGCATTTGTGAAAATCACTCTTTTTGGGTTATTCACAATAGTACATTTCTATCAGCTGGCGCTATATTTGTTTACAATTTTTTAAAGAAAAATAAATTAAATTTGAAATGACCACCACGGAATTGTGGTTTAATGATTCGTTTGATGAATAGAATTAAGCTTCCGTGTAATGCCCTCCCATTTTTTGGCTGAATCTTCTTTCATGAGAGAAACGAGCTTCTCCAATTGCTGTTTTCTACTTACGACCTTAGACCTGCAGGATATTAACAAAAGTAATTTACAAGTAGTATTTGATTGACCAAAAAACAAAAAAAAAAACAAATTACATTTTAAAAAAATTTTGCACAGTTTTATACAGCGTCGACAGCAAATTTGTGTTCGATAAAAAATTCGTTAAACAACGAAATTTTCGACAGCGATGCCAACTCATAATAAGTAGGATTCTTGTTTAATTTATCTATGTACTCGTATATCTTGGCTTCTGTTACATATCCAATAAGCGTTTTATATTTTTTACTAAATCCCCTATAAAGAGGGTGTTTGGCTGGGCCAAAAACCTAAGTAAATGGGTGGTATTTCTGTGATAAGTGTTGAGGTAGTATTCTTTTACATACTTTACCCAAAAATAACACAAAATACTTTTATTTTTTATAATATTTTCTACTCTCTCTGCTGCTACAACTTTTTCTTAATGTTTCTTGTTTTTCCAACATTATGTTATTTTCCTTATTTATATACTGTGAGTGTCAAAATAAAGTCAACAACACATATTATATAAACTCTTAAATATATTAATATAAATAATATTAAATTAGAAAATGATATTGCATTTTTATATACATAGTTAATTAAGTAGAATTGAATACAAAAAAAATTACAAAAACAAAAGCGTATACAAATTAAATTGCGTTATTGTTAAAAGAAACCAATTTTTACGCGTCAAAATAAAGTAATGGCACCATCATTATGCAAAAAAAAACCCTGTCATTCTAAAAGCAGTACCGTTCAAAATAATTGCAAGTTTCATAGATTATCTTTAAAAGTGAATAAGTTGTGACGTTAAGTAGTGATGGGAAGACAAACATCAATAGAGAAAAGGTAAATAAATTCCTGCGTGAAATTGTTAAAATCGTTGGAAGCAGCTAAAACAAATTATAGGGAAGTATACCAAACATAAGACCGTAGAAAATTTGCCTGGTGCACAACGAACAAAGCGTCTAACAAAACCTGAAGGAAGTGCTATAGTAAGAGAAATAAGAGCAAACATCTAGTGCTGTAAAAATAGCTTAAAATGTTACGAAAACTTCTGGAAAACCTGTAAGCTCGATTACAATTAGAAGATCTTTTCATCAAAATGGCCTATATATGGTAGAGTGCCACAAAAGAAGCCCTTTATATCAAAAAACATTTGAATTTCGCAAAAAAAAATATATAAACGAGAACAAAATTTCGCCTGATTTCACTAAAAAACTTATCTTGTCTAGAAGATTGTCATATGTGATAAAGGCAAAAGGACTACAAACAAAATATTAAATACAGTGTTTTACATACGAGTCATTTTATTTTTTTTTATGAGTTATACGAGTATTTTGCTTAAGTTACTTATGAATTCTGCAATATATTGGTTTAAAATTTCTGCTTGTAGTATAGTGTGATTGATTTAATAAGAGATATTTTTTTCAATAGCCTTTTTTTTGACAGATCACCTGTGAGTCGTGTCATGCTGTCTTGTTATTTTTGTTAAGTGTTGTTTGGCATTTCATAACGGAAAGACTTACGCCTGAACAACGTTTACAAATTGTTCAACTTTATTACGAAAATTCACGTTCTGTGAGGAATGTGTAACGTGCACTGCGCTCAACATAATCGGCCTACTGAGCGTACTATTCGCAACACCATCACCCATTTTGAGACCCAGCATTCATTATTGGTTAATATTCGACCGAATTTGCGGTTTGTGGGCCGGTGGAATCATCGGTCCATATTTCTTTAAAAATGATGCCGGTGCGAACGTAACCGTCAATGGCGACCGTTATCGTGCCATGATAACCGACTATTTGATGCCAGAAATTGAAGCTCGTGATCTCGGCGACATTTGGTTTCAGCAAGACGGCACCACTTACCACACATCGCATCAATCAATGGATTTATTGAGAGAACACTTCGGTGAGCACATAATTTCAAGTTTTGGGTCGGTCGATTGGCCACCAAAATTGTGTGATATCACATCGTTAGACTTTTTCCTGTGGGAATATGTAAAGTCTAAAGTTTATGCGGACAAACCCGCTTCGATTCAGGCCTTGGAGGAAAACATCACCCGTGTCATTTACCAGTCGAAATGTTCGAACGAGTCATCGAGAATTGGACTCAACGGATAGACCATCTGCGACGTAGCAATTGATAGACATGATCTTCAAAAAATAAATGCCAAAGAATGTTCTTTCAAATGATAATACATAAACATTCCCCATTAAATTTGAATTTTCTGTTTTTTTTTTTTCTTTAAAAAATAGAGAACCTCGAAATGGATCACGCTTTATATATAATAAAACATTTTTTTTAACCAATATTAGGTGTTAAGTTTATATTGACGCTCACTGTATATATATATATATTTTTTCCTGCTGTCTGTATAGATTTTTCCCACGTTTCTCGTTTACTACTAAACAAAACATTCTTTCATATAATATTATTCAGTCAACATCCATGCCCTGTCATTGTTTTTTATTGTAGTCTCCGGTTTAACGACTGTTACAAACTTAATGTTGGGCTTGCAGCAACAAAAACTCCCCATTTACTCTAAAAATGCAATCCCTGGCCATATTTCATTACTTATTTTATATCATTATGAAATTTTTTGGGATGAAAAACCAAATGTTTCTTTGACATTTTGCAATTTCTTTTCTAGTGAAATATTTATGAGGACGCCGGTGTCTAAAGATGGGGAAGAATAATAAATATGTAATGAGATGTAAAAAATGGTTTAAGAAATTTAAGAAAACTTTTACGTAAAATTAGAAAGTAGCTAATTTTTCTTATAAGTCGTTTGTTTTGCTAGAAAAAAATGTTCAAAGCCCTAGATATACGACGATATAAATAAAAACTGGTTAAAAACTTATGCAAACTTTACTCATCGCTTAATGTTTTTATTTTGTGCCTTCAACCAGAAATTTAAAAAATTGTTTACAGTTTACATTTGTTGGGGGCATTACTATTTTAGTGTTTTTTTTGCAACCCTGACTTATCTTTTTTTGCAGGGATGTTAGTTAGTAATTAATCAGTATTTAAAGTATAACTTAAAACTTTTTATGAAAAATTATGGAAATATTTGAATGAAGACTTCAACGAAACTTAGAGACATACTTGATTTGACAATAAGCTATTTCCAAGAAAAAAAAATTTTTTTATCCCAAATTTTAAAGAAAATCAGAAAAATCTTGAAAATAACCTATCAAAGTAAATATGTATATATTTAACAGTAATTTAACTATATTATTTATTTGTTTACGCCAGTTCAGAATAAAGTGTTGGTGGTATGAGATCTTTGCATTAGATGCTTTTAAGCATTTCTCCATTTACTGCAACAGTTATAAAGAAAGAAATTAATTTTACTCATTACTAGGTAATATACTTAGTAATGTAAGTAAAATCTATAAAAATCCTGAAGCTGTTTGCCGGGTTCTTTAAGAAAATAATGGCTGTTTTCATAAACGCAGTATGCAATGCAACATTTCATTGCATAGAGTTCATAATAGCATTTAAAAATTTTTGTTTTAAGATTCTCTTTAATAGTCCAATATCTTTATATTTTATGTGATAAAAGTTTTTAAATTATATTCTAAATGCTATTGTGAACTCTTTGCAATGAAATATTGCATTGCATACTGCGTTTATGAAAACAGCCAATATAACTCCTTTGCAGCCTTAAAATTGCTAAAATATAAATTACTGGTCCAATTTTATTTAAACAAAATTCATTTACAACTTTTTAAGTCCCCATACATTTAAATTAATGTCCCTTAACACAAAAAAAAAAAAAAAAAACTCAGCCAGCCTATAATAAAATTCCCCAATTTAAAGGGAAATAGTTATTAAACTTTATGAACATTAAAGTAAAGTCAGCAACAAAATTCCAATTTCATTTAAGCGTAACGCATTTATGTCTTTTGCTTTTAAACAAATCATATGACAGAAAAAACTTCTACCCCAGATGAAAAAACCAACATGAAAACAATTTTATCAACGTATCTACCAACCCAAACACATTTAGGCTGACGTCTCTATAAAGCAGAGCCGCAGCAGTGGCTGCGTTACAGAGAAACGGCAGAGGAGCTCATCTTCCATACCAATTTTTCAACGTTACATTTGTTTTGTTTTATTTTTTTTTTTTTTTTAAGTGGAGGGTGTGTATTGGGGGGTGGTGGTTTTTAACACCCGTTATTGGGTTGGTTTTTAGGTTGATATGATGATGATAATGATGTTGTTGTTTGCTGCCGACAACAATGGATATGATGTTGATAATCATGATGTTTTTAACTGTTAATGTTGATTGAGTTTAAATATGTATGAATGTATATGTAAAACAGAGTTGTATAAAAAGGTAGAATAGTATATAATACATTCGAGGCGGCAGGCTACCGATTACAATGTGTCAAAAATAAAATACACACATTTAAGGCCCATTATTACAACTTGCCTTTAATGTTCTTAATAATAAAAGGTAACTTTAATTAAAGTGAGGAATAAAGTGACCTTTAAAATTTTTCGTTATTACAACTTCCTTGTAAAATAAAATATTTTTTTTCTAAAATATGGCAATACCAGTTAAAAACCGATTACTTTTGACAAATTACTGACAAGGAACAGTAAATTGTTTGTGTTTGTGAAAAAATATAAATCAAACGTCTGCTTTCCATTTTTGTTTATTAAAGTATTTACTGGCAAAACAAAATTAAAATTATTTTATTTTTCATGAAGTTGACATTTTTTCCAGAACATATGGCAACTTCAAATACATACCTCACTATAAAATTTAAAGGCAAGATGATCTTCCCTTTAGCTTATCGGTCGGTTTTAGATTAAAGTAAACTTATAATAACCAAATACTTCTTATCTGTCCGATAACATCATACCTTTAGCTATTGTTAAGTTGTAATAATGGGCCTAAATGAGAGTAACTAAATTGACGACAGCAGGCAATACGACTGCAGGTTGTTGTCCATGCTGATTTTTTTGTCGCTGTCAAATTAAACTAATTTCTATTTTTGTTGGCGACAAAACAAAAACAGTGTAGTGCATACAAAATTAATATGTTATGACCAGTTATGCATCAAGAGTTGTATTAATAATATTATATGTGACCCGGCCTATGAAAAGGTGGCTATGACTCAAAAAAGAAATTGCGAGACACAGCTGTTAAAGATAAACAATGCATTTCGTCAGTGTGTGTTGGACAAAATAAGAATAATGTTATGATATCATATCTGCAATATCTCAACACTTTCACCACGTGAAAGAGCGTCTCAAAAACTATCAACACCAAAAAAAAAAAAAAAAAAGATGATTTTTTTTTTTTTTTTAATCCTAAGCCACTTTTTCATAGACCGGGTCGCATATTTTATATTAATAAAAATGAGTGAAGTTTATTAGCATGTCTGCAATCATGTAAATATGTTTTTCATGTTTCATAAATAAAACGCTACTTTAAAAAAATAAAAGCCTTAAGTGGCACCACTGAAATATAAATGGCTTACTACAACAGCTGTTTATATTTTCATTGTTTTGTTTGATTAAAGTTGGTAAGTGTTTTATTGTTTAAGATTTATTATTTTTAATGTTTTTATTTACTTTTTTGTTGTATATTACTAAAAAATCAACAAAAATTTCTTCAGCCATTATGTTATTTAAAAAACGTCAGATTTCGGGATCAGCTGCTGACTATGTAGCTGTCACTTTCACTCGTGTAGTCGTGTAGCCTTCTGTCTGTAAAGAAAAATGTGTATGACTAATTATGGACCGACCGTTATACAATTAGGTGTCATGTTATATGAAATTTATTTGGATACCAACATGTTTAAGAGATTATGGTCGTTAAAAGGATTTTTAGAAATGGGTCTTATATGGGAGTTTTGACTAATTATGGACCAATCGTAATACAATTGGGCTGAATGATTTGTGTATGTAAGAAACAGATTTATGTTGAATTTCACATTTTTTCTATTGAAATTCAATGTTAAAAAAATAAAAGGGAACAAACAAATTTCATGTGGAATTTTTATTCACGATAGGGGTGACAAAAAAATCCTCGTTTTTCACATTACAGCTTAACTTCGGAGGCCAGTTGTGAAGCTGCTAGCCTTGGATTTGTTCTGATTTTTTTTTAAATGTGCCGCCCAACATACTAATTGGAAGTTTTAACTGTTGCCTTTCTACTTTTGTTATGAATCCGAATGGATGAAACGCTCAATGATTTTTTGGACTGTAGAAGCTTTAATAGCGTGTTCAGATATGACCCTTAATTGCGTTAATCGCAATTAACGCCATTATTGAGCTCAATATTCCATATAAAATCTCAATTAATTATTGCGCAATAAGTACGAAATTGTTATAATATTGAGTAAGATTTCGAATGCAACACTGTTCGCAACTGTGTTTAGTGAACAAAATTGTATAAAATGCAAATGTCAACAAAAGAAATCATTAAAAAATCAATGTGAAGGTAAGTTTGTTTACGTAAATACACAACAACCATATAGAGTATTTTTTGTATTGTTTTCCAACTGTCGAATGATTATTGAGTAAGCTGAAAATTGCGTATGCCTGAACACTTATAATAATATTGTCAATTAACAGAATATTGACTCAATTAAGTTTCATATTTGAACACAGTATTATGTTAACCATTTCTGCCATTTTTCGCAGTGTGGCCATGGTTAAATGGTTAAAAATCAATTCTCGTTGTTCTATCGTTGTATTTGAACTATTTTAAATTGGCACTTGACGTTACAAAAGCGGACTCACAATTCAATAGAAAATATTGATAGAAGTAGAGCTATCGGTACAATAGAAGCTGAAGACTAAAAATAAGCTGAGCCGTGAAAAAAATTAGAATTTTTTTTGTTTTATTATATGTATTAATATGTATGTAAAAGACTTTAATATTTTTTTCTTTTAAATGACACTAATTTCTTGTTATTATTCTTTTTATGGAGCTTTGAAAACAAAACAAAAAATGCACTGTATAAAATAAGCTGTTAGCCAATGTACATTTTCTAATAATTTACATAATTCTGGCCTGTTATTTGGAGAACGGTTGAAATGAAGCTATTCAATCAATTTTTACGATTTTGTTTAATCCTATTTTTTTTTTTTTTTTGAAGATTTAAATAAAAATGTTTGGTTTCATTTTGTAAATCCCATAGGATAATTTTAAGTAATGTAGATTAATCTTAATTTCAATAAAAATAATTTATTTTAACAATTAAGTAGTTTATTTAGCTTAAATTGAATTCCTGCAGGCCTTGCAGCAATGGCAACACTGTGCTTGTGAATGAAATGTTGTTAGCGCTGCCTGACTGCTAAGGGTGGGTGCTTTCGCATTAATTGCTTTTATCGATTTTTTAGCGTTTTTGTATGTTTTTTTTTTTGCTTTCTCATTTATTCTGTGTGTTTTTATTTAACTCGGCACAGGCTTTAAAGAAGAAAACATATTTTCTGTTGGATTTTTCTTTTTTTTTTTTTAGCACAAGGCCGAAAATGAAATGTTTTGAATTCTTTTTTTTTATTGCTTCTTCTTTTACTTTTTTGCTGTTGCTTTCTTTCTCACTGTTGTTAATGTTGTTGTTGCTGCTGTTAAACAAAATGAATATAAAATGAAAATACATATTTCTGTTTATAGCATTAAACACATTCGAGACAGCAGGCTACAAGACTACACGAGTGCAAATGCCGCTGGGTACTTATGCCGCCCTGTACCAGCTGACTACATAGTCAGCAGCTGATCCCGAACTCTGACGTTTTAATAAAAAATAAATTAGTTCTTCGAATTTTTTAAATAACGTAATGGCTGAAGAGAATTTTGTTGATTTTATAGAAGCTATTACTAATGGCGTTTTCTTTTTTGGCAAAAATGTTACACGTTTTTCCCATTTCGCACCTTTTTTAATTGTTTTGCGTTCTTTTCTGAAAAAATGTCAACACTGCTGAAGTGTAGTGTGTTCTTTTCTATAAATGTCACACTATAAATCTAAAAAAATGTCGCACCTTCCACACTCTGTATTTTTAGAGGGGGAGAATAGCACGATAAAACAGCTGACATTTGCTTTGTTTATGAATGTGTATTTGTGTTAAGAAACAAAAAAAAAATATACAAAATGGAAAATATTACTACTTTTTTATGTGCTGAAAAAAAATTTGGAAGACTTGTTGGATTCATCTTCATCATCTGATGATGATGAAATATTTGATATGATTATGGAAAGAAATCCACAACCGCGAGTGAAAGGCTTTGTAGAGAACGTAATTGATAAATACTCTGAAGTTGATGTATGTAAAATTTCATAGGACAATATCTCCTACTTCTTATATATGTAATGTATCAGGCATGTGATGGAAATCGAACACGAAAACGAATGAGTTTCAGAAGTACATTTTAACCCATTAGTGCATGAAGTTCCCCAGGAACTTTTAAACAAATTTCTTTGTATATATGCAATTAAAACTGCTGTTTAAATAATTTTCATAAGATTTATTTAAAAAAAAATATTTTTTTAAGATTTTAGAAGGCGTCCCTTATAAGGGACATTATGCAGTATCATCACTTGCAGTGTGAAATTTTTTAAAACATTCTTTTGGGTGAAGGCCTTTGTTATATTTTATGCATATATAATTAGACTTCTTACCGCAGCTTGCACATTTCTTATCAGTTTTGGAGTAGTCTATTATGTGATTTCTACCATCATACCGTATGTCAGCATTAGAAATTGATGATCTGGAACCTCTTGCAGAGGGCACACCGTCCGTTTCTAGATAGTAAGCAGCTATATATCAACGAAATTGTAACAAATTTAAACAATCAGGAGCATTTGGGTGCAGTTTTTTTCATAAGTAACCACGCATTTACAACCGAAGCATCCAACAGATATGCGAAAATTGGCCACCACCACTTACGTTGTCTTATTCGCGATCGATAAACAGCAATTAACTGGTCCATTTTGTCCACTCCACCCATTCCTTGATTATAACGTTGATATAATTTTGGTTGGGCTATCTGCATAAGGCCTTGTCCTCTTGCGTAACGCTTACATGTTTCCATCCATCTCCATGTTATAGTTCCTAAAGTGACTACATTATTATCTTTCCATCGCAAACGCTGCATTTATATGTTCAATTAATGGCCGTATCTTAAAATGACGGTCATTATTTTGAGCTTTGGTGTTATCATTTATGTGAAAATTGTTCAGTATTTTTTCAAATCTGTTGAGTCTCATACTATTAGATAGTAGTTTTGGAGTATCACTTTTTTCAGACCAGTATAGACGTTTGTTTGGATACTTTGCACATCCTGACAAAAGTACACCAATAAAACTTTTATTTCCTCCAATGACACCTTTAGGTCTATATTTTTCTGTAGGACATACATATAAATTGGTTTGTTCAATGCAATGATTTAGTAACTCTTCAGAAAAAAATAGTTGAAAAAAATCGGTTGGTGTTTTTGCCGTTTTAGCTTCGATGCTAGGAGATACAATTTCGCACTCGGTTTCAATTTCATAGGTTGGATTTGCTTTCTTCCAACGGATTTTTGATACGCGTTGCAGCTTTATCAATCGCACTCTGCATTTAACAATTTCGAACGCAAGTGATTTAGATTTCCTTCGTATTCATCATCACTAGCATCGGAATCGTGATCTGAAAGGAGGTATTGCAAATATATTGATATTTTGTATATGGTCATCTAATTCTTCCAACTGTTCCAATATTTCAGCAACTGTAAGTCTGTTTAATAATAACGATTAAAATTAGCACAGAGCATAATGTCCCTTAAAAGGGACATAAACAAAAAACGACAATTACTAATATTTTTAAACACATTTATATTTTAAAACTTGAGCACATCAATTACTTAATCATATTTTAATAAGCACAAATTAAAAAAATATGAATATAACAAAAAGCTGTTAATTTTTTTTCATTATTACATACCCTCCACGTGTGCTGTGAATTTTATTATTCGCGTTATACATTTTTTGCACAATATTACGCAGCCAACAGAATTTGTGTGAAAAAACCACTTGTTATTATGACGGTGACACATATGAGAATGAGATTCTAAATGCATCTTGAATTTTAAATTCTTCGTTTCGCTGTAAAGTGGAAAAATAAGAGCGTCCCTTATAAGGGATCTTATGCACTAATGGGTTAATGCATTTCTAATCTAATTTTTAAAATTTTTCTTTTAAGATTCTCTTTAGTAGCACAATATCTTTATATTTTATGTGATAAATGTTTTTTAATACAGAAATATTACGAAAAAATTGACTTCTAAAACTCATTCGTTTTCGTTTTCAATTTCCATCACATGCCTGTATGTTTATGTATATAATTTTTATAGTTTAAGAAGAATTTGCGTATTAGTCGGGAAGGTGCCATTGGTATTTTTGAGAGATATTCATTGTCTTATTTCAAGCAATCTTACCAGGAAGATATCTGCTTCTTCTTTTTTAACAAAAAAAAAAAAAAACAAAAACAGCTGTACATGAAAAAAATGTGTTACACTGTTGTGATTTTATGTTCTATTCTGACCATTCAAATGCGACATCTTTAAAATGTGGGGTAAACATTATAGAAAAGAAAACACCATAAAATACAACAAATATAAACAGCTGTTGTACATAGTAATCCATTTATATTTCAGTGGTGCCACTTAAGGCTTTTATTTTTTTAAAGAAGCGTTTTATTTATGAAACATGAAAAACATACATATGTACATGATTCTAGACATGCTAATAAACTTCACTCATTTATATTAATATAAAATATAATATAATTAATACAACTCTTGATGCATAAATGATCGTAACATATTAATTTTTTATTTTATTTAATTTGCTTTACACATTTTGCTATATGCACAACACTGTTTTTGTTTTATCGTTAACAAAAATAGAAATTAGTTTAATTTGACAGCGACGAAAAAATCAGCCTGCCGCCTCCAATGTGTTTAATGCTTTATTGTGGTTTTGTATGGTTAATTTTTTTTTTCGTGTATTGTAATAATAAATAAAAAGAAAGAAAGACTTACATTTTTTTCAACTACTTTTTGTTTTGGTTCATATTATTATTATTATTTTAGTTTTTGTTGTTTCTGTGCATGCAAAGTAAGTATGTAGTAGCAGTCTTTGGCTCCCATTTGAATACAAATGAATGCAGAGTGTTAAACTCAAAATGTTGAAAGAAAAAAAAAAAGTTATAAAATTAAATGATAATGTTTATGTTGTTTGTTGGCTGTATATTGTATAGTTTACACATTATGAACGAGGTTTTAGAGGATAGATTTCATAAAAATGTGGGCGTTGTTGTTACTTTGTTTTTATTTTTTCTTTTCATCACCCAGAAATAATTGCAATAATGATGTTGCTAAGGGTTAGATAGAAAGGAGTATAATAAATAATACTTAAGAGAGATTTCATCAAATAATTTTAATAGATTTTCACAAGGATAAAAAAAATTTAGCTCTGTTTTTAAGAAAAATGTTATAATTTTATATTTGTATTAGTTTATTCGCAAAACCCTTGAAACTATTACAAAAATATTGAAATAAAAATAAATAATTCATGCACATATTGTGCCGAACTTTATATATTTCAAATAATCAAAGATTTTTCATTCATATACAGCATATTGTTCAATTATTCGGAAAACCGATTGAATCGTAAGCCGATTAATCGCATATTTTTAATAAATTATAAATTGAATACGAATCATGTTTCAAATATGGAATTATTCCCAGCAAGCCATATGAGTCCGAAAAGTCTTTTCTGACACCTTTTTCGGAGCGTTAACGCTCTTTATGAGCCCAAAAAACAATCATAATTGCTCCGAAAATCTTCAGAAAAGAGGGTCATTACATTCGAAAATGGTCCGTCAGAAAGAGCTCTTAGATAATGCCAGAAAATAATATTTTATGAGGTTATTCTTGGGCTCTGTGTAATCTTGTTTTTATCATTCTTGTGTGGTACAGCTATGTTTTTTTTTTGTTCAAAGCAAAAATAATAGGACAACAACGCTTTGGTACACACATATTTAAGTGGAATTTCCGAGTCATACTGAGACTCAGTACAGTAACAAGCAAATTTTTCTTTCGCTCCGAAAATGCTCTTTAGTTGGACTCTTTTCTGACTCCTTTTTTCGGAGCGCTCCGAAAATGCTCTTTTGTTGGACTCTTTTCTGACTCCTTTTTCGGAGCGCTCCTAGAATGGTATGCTGGGATTATACCAAATATAAACAAATAATCGTAAAACCGATTAACCTAGCAGATAAATGTAACGAATAAAAATAAATTTTACATACAAAAAATATGCGGAATTTCTTATACATACATAAATAATCAAAGATTTTATAAGATATTTTTAATGTATGTATTTACATAATTATAATTAATTATTCGGAAAACCTATTGCAGCGATAATCGAATAATGGGAAAAATTTAAATATTGCTTGAATTTAACTAGCACATACAACAACCACATTTCTTATTTTTATAACATATCTAAACGAATAATCGTAAAACCGATTAATCTAGCAGAAAAATAACTTTTAAAAAATTATTTTATATACAAAAATTCTGCGGAATTTCTTATGCATTAAAAATGACAGATTTTTATTGTACATTTGTTGATGTTTTTGCAGAATTACAACCGATTAAAGGAATATTCGATTAATCGCACAATTTTCAATATTTCTTGCATTCAGAAAGAATCTCGTGTCAAGTATGTAATTTTTATACTAAATGTGAACGAATAATCGGTTTGATAAATCTAGTAGAAAATTTTACAAACAAAAATTTTGCGGAATTTCTTATCCTTAAATCATTAAGAAAATGTATTAAACATTTTTGGTGTATTTACAGAATTATAAACAATTATTCGGAAACCGATTGAGACATTCGATTAATTAAAAACTATTAATATTCCCTGAATTCTACTTTGTTTTTATGTTAAAAATTTGGCTATATTTGCTAAAAAATTATGTTATTTAACCCTTATGTGACTGACAAGGTACACAGGTACCTAATAGGTTTTGAAATTAATTTTTTTTTTTTAGAAATTGGCAACCATCGTACTTGAAACTTCTTGAGAGCTCCCAGCTTTTGATAATTTATTGTATTTAAACATTTGTAACATTTCAAGTTTTTTTGTGCAAACTGGATTGTTTTTCATAAGATTTGTATGAAGGAGGTACCCGGTTTATAAATTTTATAGATAATGTACTGCCAAATTATTGACACTTAAACTACGAGACAAATTTGAAAGCTCTTTTATTTTCAATGCGCCTTCCATTGCAACTCCGTATGAACTTCCTCTGTGGTTACCTTATCGTACAAAACATGTTTTTTTTTTTAATCACACAAGGCGGCTAACTAAAATTTTAAGTATTTTTAACCATTATTAAATTCGATTTTTGTTTTTATTTTTTGAAAAACAAAACATGCTGCTTAATATTGATCTAGAAAAAATTTAACAACTTTAAATCGTTTGAATTGTTTTTGTGGCACAAATTTTTATGTGTGTCTATTATGACCAAGCAAGCAGCATTTGTAATTGACCTAATTCTGTTTATGTTGTATTTTTTTTTTGCAACTGCAACTATAATTTTGTTAAAGCTTTAACAAATACAAATGCTACATAAATTTTCATAACATGCCATTTTTTGCAAACTACTGTGAGTATAACAAAAACAACTAAAAAATGACACGTTATATTTTGTTGTTATTGTGATTGTTTGTTATTGTGATACATAAATGCAGGCAAAATGGAAATTAACAAAACATTGGTTTGTTGTTTGCAAAGAATTTAAAAATTGTATGCATCATAAAGTATTTTCGATAAACAATATTAAAAACGTACACATACATATGTACATATATAAAATATGTATGTATTTAAAATAATTTTGTCATTTTATGCACAATCAATTGTAATAATATGTATTTAAATTATTAGTTATTTGCATAAAATACGTATGTATATAAAGAAAATACGAAATATTGAAATTTTTAAAGCGTCATTTTGTTAATTTTCCAATTTAATGGGAAACAAAAAAATGTTTGCTCTTAAATAAATTTAAATACATATACAATATGTACATATTTGAAACTGAAAATTTAAACAAAACAGCAACATAAAATTTTTAAAATGTCTTAAGTATGCATAGAATTTTGCAAGAATATTCGAAAACCGATTAAATGATTATTCGAATAAAATTTCATAGGCTTTAAATTGCAAATTTTTCATTCACATACAGATTTTCTAACAATTATTCGGAAAACCAATTGAGCGGTTATTCGAGTAGTCCAACAAATTTCATTATTTCTTGAATTTTAAAAGATCATTAATAACCAAATAGAAAAATAATCGAATAAAAATAAAAAATACCTACAAAAATCCTGCAGAATTTCATATGCTTCAAAAGTCAAAGACTTTATGGCAAATTTTTCATTTACATACAGAATTTTTGAATATAAACGAATAATCGCAAAACCGAATAACTACAAAAATATATTATAAAAGAAAATATAGAAATCATGAAAAATGTAGACAATTTTATATTTTATCAAAGATTTTATTAGAAAATTTGAATGTTTTCATACAATTCTGACAAATTATTCGGAACACTTTTATATAATTAGTCGAATAATCGGTAAACAAAAATTAAAGAAAACATACAAAAATTATGCGGAATTTTATATTCCATAAATAATCAAAGATTTTATTAGAAATATTTATTATTTTATTATTCAAATAAACTTTAATATTTTTTTGAATTGGAAATGAATATTCTGTTAGCGCCAAAATAAAGTCAACACCACATATTATTAAATTAAAAGTTTAAATTTATTAATATAAATAATCAGCCATGTCACTGAATTTAATTCTTTTCGGATGTGGAATTAATTTTAATTTGCTTTGTGGAATAATTGCACTTTTAAGAATTTTGAAAAAAATTTTCGTTTTACTTTTTCTCTAGAAGCAAAAATACGGAATAGATGCCATTTCCGAACGGAATTAAATTGTGTGATATGGCTTAATATTATTTTAGAAAATTAAATTGCATTTTTATATTTTATAATTTAAGTACTGGGTGATGCAAGTAGAGATATTTTTTCCAATAGCCTTTTTTGACAGATCACGTGTGAGTCGTGTTATGCTGTCTTGTTATTTTCTTTTAATAAAGTTGTTTAAACAATATTAGGTGTTTACTTTATATTGACGCTCACAGTATATGTTAAAATTTGCTTTTGAAGTAAATATGGAGGATTAGAACCCCAAAATTTTAGGCATAATGTGAAATTCAAGTCAGATATTAATTAATTTAAAACTTTTTCATCACATTTCATTTTGTATTCAACCATTTTCGGATAGTAATCTAATTACTAAAATTTAATACATTTATTTTATTTTGGCAAAACTTATTACTTAATTTAATTCAACTTAATTTATATTTCTTTTTCTAGTAATAATTCTAATAAAATATATCTTATCTTTACTTACCCAATTATGTTATTAATTGCTGAAGTTTATTATAAAAAAAAAAAAAAAAAAAAAAAAAAAAAAAAAACAGAAACGTATTCAAATATTGTATAAATAATCCATATAATCCATATATGTACATATAATTTAAGGCGTGCTGTGCGAGTGAAGGGTTCTTTTCTGTAAAGATAAACAAAGTAAAAAATAAAAATTATATTACTATTAGAAAATGAAATTCAATCAAATTGAATAAAATTGAATAAATTATTCAATAAGAAAATAACGCTAGAAAAACACAGATGAATTTTAAAGAAAATTGAATGACAAGTCACGTTTCGCAATAAACTTGCAAAAATAAATAAAGCAACTTTTATTTTTCTATAACATTTCAAATAAATTAAAAAATATAGGTATGTATGTATGTATAAAGCTATAAAACTACGAAGAACTGAACTACATACTATTAGACATAATAGAAAAAATATATATTAAAACAAAATAAATATTGAAAGAAAAAATAATAAATTCCTATAAAAACAACAGTAGTATATGAAAAGAAAAAAGAAAAACCTCTATAACATAACAATAAATATTGGTTAAAATAAACAAAAGGAAAAAAAGAAAAACAATATTGCAGAGGAAAACTATGTTCAGTATACATACATACATATATATGTATGTATTTTGCAGACAATTTACCACGTTGTATATTAAATTTTTATATAAAAATATTGTGGAAAATACAGCAGCATCTCTTTTTATATTTTTCTCAGTGTTGCAGAGTTGCCATTTTTTGTGTGGCACATTTACAACATTAAAGCAGCTTAGCCACATTGCCAAGTTTCACTTTGGGATATTATACTCCCAAATATACAACACAACAAACACACAGCCAGACAGACACACAATTCACAGCAAAATAATATAAACAAACAAACGTAAACAACACAACACTAAAAAAAATATAAACAAACTGCAAATTTTATTATATTCCAGCAACCACTTCCACTTCTACTACTTGTCTACTACCTAAACATTATGTACTACGTAGGAACGTACTCTACTACTACTACATTATATTTTCTTTCAACTCCCATACTTTACATCCCAGTTGAGCCAGCTCTGCTGAACACTGTTCTGCTCTGCTCCATAAAACGGCTAATATTCAGTGCGCTGTACTACATACTACTACAACTTGCACATACTTTCCTTCCTGTATAAAAAGAAATCCTGTCTGTTTTTATTTGTTGCCTTTTTTGTTATTATTATTTTGTATCATACAAATTGTATGAGTTTGTGCAACTAGATGTGGCATGACATAACATGTAACAGCAAGTTAGCATTAGAATGGTTATAAGCAACAATCTGTATATGATTATGTTTTTTTTTTTAATTTTTTTCAGTTCCCGCAAAGAATTTAATGATAAAACCTTCCCAATTAGGCTATTCAGCTGCCAACAAACTTATTGCCGCTAGAAAACGCTGTTAACATTAATTGGTCCAAGCACCACAAGTATAAATCGGTAAACTGATAAAACACGTTGGCGCTTTCTTTAACATTTGGCAACACCGTTGTCAATCACAGTAAATGACAAGTTTGAAGAAGAAGAAATAATGTTGCCATTGTAAATAAAGGATAACTACTTTAGAAATATGATATATTTTATATATTTATTTTCCCATAACAAAAGATTTTATTGGAAATTCTTAAAAAAATATACGGAATTTTGGACAAATTTTCGGGAAACCGCTTAAATGGTTTAAACGATTATTCGGACAAATTGTATATCTCTTAAATTCTAAAAGGAATATTAGTTTAAACATGAAATTTTTTTACAAATTCTAAAAAATAATCGAATAAAAGTAAAATATACTGTAAGGCACATCCATATTTTACCGTCGTCATATTTTTGGAGATTTTTTGACTCCAAAAAAACTCGCGGTAATAGGGGTTTCGTAACATTTTAAGCTATTTTTACAGCACTAGATGTTGAGTTGCTCCTTCTTTTCATAATTGAGTTTTTTTAACACGTTTTGGTCGTTTTGCACCAGGCCAATTTTCTACACCTTTCAGACCGTGATGCATCGATTGTTTCTGGTAAACCAATTTGAAATAGACTGGTGTACATCGATTGTGCTGATTGTTTTGTGCATTTGCTTCTCACATTTCTCTTCTCTTTGATTTGCAGTTACTTGAATTGTTGCGAAATTCTTCAGTTACATTTCAGTTTTAGCAAAATGAGCCGTGGAAGTAAATACAGGTTCAATTAGGCGTGACTTAACACAATGCTTCTTACAGTAGTTTTTCCAATTTTATAGCTCAAAGCGAGTGTTTTGAAAAGAGTTCCATATGCTAAATACCTAGAAATTCCTTAAATTAATTTTACAAATTGTGTTTTTATTTCAAAACTTATAAAAGTGTGAGTGATATGCTCATAGTTTTGCTTTTATTTAACTCTGCACTTTTGACAAATTTAAATTTAAAAACATAAACAGCTGTTTACGGTTATGGCAGCACTAACTGTTGCCAGAAAAAAGTTACGGTTATGGCTAAGGTTATGGTATGGCAATATGGCAAAGTCACGACTAATTGAACCTTAAGTATCTTTAATTACAAAAGTATTAATCGTTTACAAATAATGAAGTGCACATAGGTATATTAACTAAAAAAAATATAAACTTTAATATTTCAAACTAATTGAAATCGTTTCATGCAATAAAAATGTGTTTTAGTGAAAAATTTTAATAAAAATCGATCGAGATGCATCAAGTGCGCGTTGTCCTATAAATCCTTGAAGGATATAAAAATGATTAAAAAAAATTATATTTTCATACGCTGTAGAGATCACATATTCCAAAAATTATAAAAAAAAATTCCTAGTAGTTTTGCGTCAGGTCTGAAAGGGCTACGGTATTGTGTTTGGTATAATTGTCCATCAGTAATGCCAATGATTTTAAGTAAGTCTATTATGATTTGCCGAGTCTCAATTGATGTTTGTCTTCCCATTGTAAATTTTTCACTATTTAACTTAAGAAACTTGCAATTATTTTGAACATCAATTTAACGTTATACTTTCAAACAAAGAAAAATAATAATAATTGGCACTACTTTTGGAATGACAGGGTTTTTTGCGTAAGGAATATTTTGACGCGTAAAAATTGCTCTATTTTAATTTGTTTTTTTTTTTTTTGTGAATTCAATTCTACTTAAATAACTATGTATGTATATAAAAATGCAATATAATATAATTAGGCTTTTCTTTTAATAATGTGTGGTGTTGACTTTATTTTGACGCTCACAGTACAAAACTTGTGTAGAATTTCATATCCTATAAATATTAACATACTATTTACAGAATTGTGGCCAATTATTACGAAAACCTATTGAATATATAATATTTAATTAAACAAATTTGAAGTTTCTAGGGCACAATTGCCTGTAATAAGCCTCTTGCGTAGTTAAACAGCAGACATCAGACAAATGTTCAAAAACCCACATATTTTTTTCTTTGATTAGGCAACCGTTTTAGCATTCAGTGTAAATGATTTTTTCGAAGAAGAAGTAGGCAGTTTAGAAATATATTGTCAGTATGAATGTAATTAAAAAAATCTTGTTTTTTCTCAAAATAAGATAATTCCTACAAATTTATTAAAAAACAACAAATAATATATTTGAAGTTTCTGTATCAGAGGAATACAGTTATCAATAGTTTTAAATTCTTTCAAACATCTGCCTTGAAAAAATGTATGCATACATACATATGTATAAAAAAATCATACGTAACATTTTTGTTGAAATAAAAAACACACAATAATACTGAAGAAGAACCTGCCATCAACATATGATGGCAAAACAAGTTGCATTATTACATTAAATGCAACACCAACAAAACAACTGTTTACGATACGAAAAACAAAAATTGTAAACTACACACCCAGTATAACACCAGATACAAATATATAATATGTGTATAGAATAACAACAACACTAGAAAACAGGATAAATATTGGGAAAAAGAAGAGTTTGCTTCTTTTTTGTTTTGTTTGGTGTGTGTTGCTGTCTACCTCTGCTGCTGAGGATTTAAAGTTCAGTGCGGAGTTATGGATGCTGCTGCTACTGCTGCTGGGACAGAAAAAAACGTACGTATGTTTTTTTTTTTTACTGAACAATAATTTCCGGGTTTTCATAAGATAGAACAGATAAAAAGACAGAGACAAATCTGATGTTGTATATTTATATTTACCGTTGTTGTAGTTTTACTTAAGAATTATATGGAATTATAGAGACTGCCAACAGCAGCAGTATTATAAATGCAACATACTGGTATTAAACGAATATTGAGAAAAATTTGATATGACAAGTAATTATTTGTTAATTTAAAATTTATATGAAAACAAGGATTTAAGTCAGAGGATTTAAAAGAAAGCAACATAATAATTGTATAATACCTATAAAACAAGAAAAAAAGGCATGATTTTCTGTTAATTATATATGTACCTATGTAGCTTTATTGTGAATGGTTAAAATGTAAACAACAGACAGTGTTGCCAATTATGATAATAAATACCAAAGCTGCAGCTTTAATTGAAAAACAAACTAAAAATGCTTAAATTAATAATAATTAATAATATTCATAATAAATTTTAAACTTTATAAAAGGTTTATACAACAAATATTTATGGACATTTTGTGAAATTAAAATTAATTGATTAATAATTAGCTAAGAAAATATAAAATTTCTGCTTGAATTACTGTTAGTATCAAAGATTTTATTTGAAATTTAAAGCATTATAGCCAATTATTCGAATAACCGATTCGATTAATCGGACAAATATATAGTATATACACATTTCTTAAATCCAAAAACCTTATTTATATGAATACTGATTTTTTTTAATGTAACAAATAACTGCAAAATCGAATAATTTTGAAAAAAAAAATAATTTATTTTGTCCAATCATGAATAAAAAATCCGCGGGAGGTTTTACAACTTTTTATTTTTTTATCATTGGATTCGAATAGAAAAAATGGGGAAAGGGAAAAAAACTCCCGCGGATTATTTATTCATGATTGGGCTGAATATTTACAAAAGGTGCGGCAAATTTCATAATATTCACATAATCAAAGATTTTATTAGAAACAGAATTTTGGCCAATAAAACCCGATAGAATCTAATAATCTATCTATCGGTTTTAAGAAAAGAAAATATGAAAATAATTGTATATTTCTTAAATTCAAAAAACTATTAGCAGAAATATGAATTTTTTCACGAATTGTACACTATTAATCGTAAAACCGAATAACAGAGTAGAAAATGAATCGAATAGAAATAAAAGAATATTTAAAAAAAGTAGGCCGAATTTAATAATATTCTCATAATCAAGAATTTTAATGCAAATTTTTTATTTAATAGACTTTTGACCAATTATTCGTAAAACCGTTAGATTAATCGGAACAATTTTTATATTTCTAAAACTCAAAAGGAATATTAATTGAATTATGTATTTTCTTTTATAAAAATGTAAACGAATCGCTAAATAACTTAGTAAAAAATTAATCAAGTAACAATAAAGAAAAATGTGTCAAATTTGATATTCTATATATAACCACCGATTTTTTTTTTAAGAGAAGTAACACTCAGGCAATTAATTTCTTTGGAAAGGGGATTGATAGATTGAAGAAGTAAAGGTGGTGAAAGTATAAGAAAGCTTTATATCAGAACTTTGCAATTGCGCATTATGTTTGTTTTAGTGCAGCATTGCAGCGCCTCTGGTGGTGAGTAGACACATTATTTTTAAGGTTTTATTTTATTTATTTATTTTACTTCGGTGGCGTTTGAATGCTATACCACCGTTTCGTTTTTTTTTTTATGTTTGATGTATTTACAGAATTATGGCAAATTAATGTGAGTGTTCAGGGATGACCATTTTTAAAATATGTAGGAGCAACACTGTTACTCTATATGGCAACATTATGAGAGATTAAAAAGCAAACAAAGACAGTGTTGCACATAATTACAAAGAAAAAACAGCAGCATTAATTTATATATAACCAAAAAATATTAAGTTTTAATGAATATTAAAAAAAAAGAAGTGTCCATTATCTTGATTATAAATAAACCTATTTATAATCAAAAATATATGATATTTAGTGGTTACGTCTTTTTCGGCAAATATTTGCCAAGTGTGACCGTACCTTTATACATATTTTAAATTTGTCGCTAAAGAAGTTTGTTTACTAAGTACATTATTAATACCATTAAATAATAATAAACTCTCAAATTTCTTTAAATGTTTATTTTCATTGCAAAAATATATAGCTCTTTTTGCTAAGTTATTCAAATAACAATAATTCTAGCAGTTACTCGTATGCTGAAAACAGCAAAATTTTCAAACTTAAACAAAAATTTCATGTTCTATTTGTATAAATTTATAAAATTTAAACTTTAAACGTCAGCAAAATCCTCTAAGTTCCTTTTAATATTTTAAAGAGCATGAATATGAATAATATGTATATGAATTGAAGCCTGGTAGTTTATTTTCACTTCATCATTTTTTTTATAGTTAATGGCAAATTTCTAATGCCTTACTTCATCATAAATATTTACTTATAAAGTATATAGTATAGTACATAATATACGTATGTATAAGAACTAGCTAATGGTTTAAAGTGCTGTTCAACGAGTATGCTAGAAATTAATTTGCTCAAGGTGTTACAGTGCAGTTAATAAATTTAGAAGGAGTTGCTTAATTTTGGTATTATTAGTGTTTAATGTGTTATTTAATAATTTTAATTGTTAGTTTTAACTAAAAAAAATGTTTCACTTTAGCTGTATTGTATTAGCGTAAAAGGTCTAGTTTTTCTGTTAATCACATTGGCAACTTTGTGACAGATAAATATGTCACCAATTACAGCAATCCAAAAAAAAAACGTTTAATTTGCAAAAATACTAAAATGTTTAAATATTATTGGAATTAGAGTAAAAAAGTGATTGAAATTTCACTTGAGCCCTGAAATCTATTTTTATTGAACTTTATATTTTGCTTTTGGAAAACAATTTTACTTTTTCAAACATTATTCAAGTTTAAAACATTTGCGTTCAAGTAAAATTGAGGCAAAACTTTTTAAAATCTTGGATATTTTTTATATTTAATAATGTAAAGTTTTACGTACATTCTGTTTTAACCACAGAAATATTTTTTAAATATTTAACATATAAACAATAGCAATGCTGTATATTATTAAAATAAAATAATTAGTATTAATAATTGAAAAAATGTTGAATATCTTTCGTTTAGTTTTTCTTATTAGATAACAACTTTAGCACACCATACATCACTCTATTTCTATTTATTACACTGCTTAATAAAAAGTTAACGGTTACATTGTTCAAGAAGGAGAGAGTGTGAGAAGACGCTTACAGGGTTGCATTTGTATAGTATCTACTTCTATTTGTAGAGTTTCCGTATTTTAATTAGTTTCCTTTTTCAAAATGCCTCTTACTGTTATACTATGCGATAAATTGCAATCATTAATAGCAGACTGCGTTAAATACAATTTTGCACAAACAAAAACACTTTAAGTAAAACGTAAACTAATCGAAATAGAAACTTGTTTTTATTTGTGTTTTTTCTACCTCTGAAGGAAAAAGAAAAATGAAACAAATATGTACAAATCTTAGATACACAACTGTTTACCAAATACGGCACTTTAAGACAAAACAGTGACACTGTTTGAAACAAAAAAATTATAAACAAATCTAGTAAAATAATTAGGTTTTTAAAGTTGTTAAAAGTAATTCCTGAAGTTGCAAATTACCTGAATTTTAAAATCGACTTTTCAGTTGCTGTCGTCGTTGCTTGCATGTCAGCTGGTTGTTAAATTTCCAGCTGAAAAGTGTCTATACTTTTAAATTTGTTTATTTCATTTAATATTTTCTTTTTCTACCACTCAATACCACTGTCTTCTACAATAAATACTTAAAATACTAAAGCTAAAGGAAAATCCGTTGAAAAACGTGTTAAGCCGTTTTTCCTCTATACAAATAAAAATAGAGAAATGAAACACAAAGAATTGAAAAACAAAATTAATTTGATTTGAATTTGAAGTAGAAGAAAAATATAAAACTTGTTTAATGGAAAACTAGTTTTCATTATTTATTTTTTTGTTTGATAATTTAACTGAAATGACTAAAAAATACAAATAGATTATGACTGACATGTGTTTTTTTTTTTTACATCAAAGTAAAGTGTTATTTAACACATCAAATAAATTACAAGTCTAATTAGAAACTTAGTTTAAAATTTTTGTAAATTAAAAGCCATGACTTATAATTAATTCGTGAATTATTAAAATTTTGTAATTAGTATTTTAGAGAATTGTTGATACATGTTTTAAACTAAAATTCTTATTAGAAAAGCTATTATATTTACCTATTAATTTAGTTATTATTAATTTTAATTATTACTACTCATTTTATATTGTATCAATAGGCATTACTGGCTTTTGTTTACATTTTAATCTGGCACAAAGTGGCCATATGAGCGTCAGTAAAATTGATCTTGCACATTTTATATCAATAAAGAAAATCAAACAAATTAAATATTTTATTATTTGATAATATAGGCTGAAAAAAATAAAATTCACTGACTTTCACTTTTAAAATAATAAATTAAAGGTCTCAATTTGATTTATTACAAGCCATTTAATATTAGAAATATAAAGGCCCAACTATAATATGCATAAGCAAGATTAAGCAAATTGCAAAAGTTAACGAAAAGGCTGTCAAATGCATAACCAGTTCAGAATTAACTTTTAGGTGGCTACAATGACTTTGAAACTTTTTGTCCACAGTTGCTCATTTATGTTTAACAAAAATGTTTTTATTTTAACAAAAACCCATTAAATGACTATATTTTATAAATATTATTATATTATTTTATAATTAAAAGAAAACTTCGTACCAGAAACGCATAATTTTCCTTTTTTTTTATTTTATCGGCAAAAGTACTAAAATGTACAGCTATGGCAGCACTACATTGTAAATAATAATAAACGTTTACATATGTTTTGTTAATTTTCGTATTGTGTTTGCAAAAATGGAGAAAAAACTTAAAAATTTAAATAATATAAAAATATTAAAGTTAGCGCTTGAAGGCCTGTGCACATTAAAATAAATAAGTGAACTACACTGTAAAAGAAGAAGACGCTCTTGTTCTGTCAGAGAAATAAACCACGACAGAAAGTTTGTTAAAATAAAAAGGGCCCTTTTATTATAAAGGCACTTATTTTTTCCACATTTTCTATTAAATTTAAAATAAATGTATTTTCTTCTTTCTCCATTTTGTTAAAAACACAAACAAACAACAAACAGCTGATTCCGTACAGAATGTGCGATCAGTTTCGCTTTTTGCTTAAGCAAATGACAGTTGAAAAACTTAACGAAAAGTTTCGTTAAGTACATTATAGTTTGTCACATACAATTTATATGTGTTCGCACGTTTGCTTAAGCTAGCATATGCACATTATAGTTGGGCCTTAAGAAATCTTAGCGACATATGAACACTTTTTCTTAAGTTGTTACCGTGTGTTCCTCAAAAAATCTAAAATTTTTCTTTGCTAACGAAAATGACACTTAAATATTTGCCATTAATTTAATACATGCTCACACACAGGCCATACCAGCAATCAAATCAAAATCCGATAACTTTTATTAAAAATTCCAATAGCAAACACGTCTCAAGATTGTTCAGCACTATTTCTCTGATTCATTTCCTCCTACTTCTTCTGCTACTAATAAGTTCTTGTCAGCCATTTATTTGCATTTTCTTATATTGCCAAATATGTATGTATGTATGTTTGTATGTATGTGATTGATACATGTTAAAACATTAAAGCAAAAATGTAGTAGTAGCAGAAAAATTCAAGTAACAAAAAGAATTTCATTTTGTGCTAAGTCAGCAAAAGAAATAAAGCAAATCAGCATGGCACGGGAATGTAGTCAGGACGACAGACATCAAGCTATATAGACACAATTGGAGTAGTAAAAGATAAAAATTTATTTCATTTTTCTATTAAATTTATGGGAACTAATGAGAAAAAAGTAAAGAATTTTAAGACAATCAACAAAACATAGAAAAAACAACTTAAAAAGTTATATGCAAATGTTTATTTTTTTCCCCAAAAAGGCGGGGAAGGCAATAATAAATGTTATATATTACAAGTACTTTCAAGGTCAATATAGTCATACATACCTAAAACAAGATGGCAGCATATTTTTTGCTGCTGAACATATGGCAACTTTGCGTTTGAATAAAATGTAAATAACACTAGTGTTGTCACATACAAAATAGCTGCTTTAAAGAATGAATAGGGGTTATTTTTTAAATATTGCATGTAAATTGTTGCCGTAATTGTAGGTAGGTAGGTGCATACTATATATATTCAATCTTAAACCTTTATTCTTAGACGTAGATCTTTATATAGAAAAATACAATTTTTGTCTTAATCGTAAGTCTTTATATTGCCCTCAACCGTAGATTTTTATATAGTAAAATGTCGCCAGGTTCAATACTGCTTTTAATTGTTGGACATACGACAAATATGTAGCTGTAGCTTAATTGGTTAGCGCATTTGATCATTAAGCATGAGTTGGTATTTATAGCCCGGGTTCGATTCCCAGCCGCTGACAATTAAACAATATCAGTTTCTGATAATTATTAGTTTTCTTCTATCTATCACAACTAATGTTTATCACAGCGCCATCCTTCGGTGGTATAGCATTCAAACAGCACCGAAGTAAAATAATTAAACAAAGGCTATAAAATCAAGATTTAACATTAATGCGCCTACTCACCAACAGAGGCGCTGCAATTCTGATATAAAGCTTTCTTCTACTTTCACCACATTTACCCGGCATTTACACATGCAAGTGCAAGTTCGAAAAAGTCAATATATTCACACTTTTTTTACTAATAGTTACAATCACATTTTTTCACTTGCAGACCTAGTCGAGTTTTTCGAATAAGTTTTCGTATATATTACGTACACGGCACTTGCATGTGTAAAGGCAGGGTTACTTCTTCAACTATTCCCTTTCTAAAGAAAGTAACGCAAAAAAAATATGTAATATGAAATAAAACATGATTTTGAAATAAATAAAGGAATTTTAATATATTTTACTTAGTGGTTACGTCTTTTTCGCCAAATATTTGCCATGTGTGACCGTACTTTTACACTTAAAATATGACAAAAAAAAAAAACTAATATCACAAAATGCATTTTCTTTAATAAATTCAACACAGTTTTCCAACATTTTTTCCACCGTCCAACAAAACAATAATAAACAAGCGCACATATCATAATAAACTACAACACAAACAGCGTCGCATACCAAAAGTAGTAACCTGAGGCCTGCCAAAAAGGTAAACAAAAATTCAACGCAATATTAACACCGACACAATTAAATCACATTTTTTTTTTATAATTATTATAAATTTAAATTAAATCTCTATAAAATCAACAAAAACACAACAACGCTTTTAAATAAATTTTTAATTAATCTCATCAATTCATCGGCATTATTGATGGCATACAATGAATGGTTGTTTATTTATGTGAAAAGAAAATGTTAATAATAATTTTCCTATTTAGTGCTGCCTGCATTCGTCAACAACAAAATTTATGAATAATAAATAAATTCAAATTATAAAAATTGTATAGAAAATAAATGAAATTAAAGCAAATTAAATGCAAATTGTTAAAGCAAAAACAAAAATGTTTAAAAATTGGGCGTCAAGCAAAACCTGTGAATTTAAACACATGTGGCCAATGATTTGTCTTAAGTTTTAAACATACATACATATGTATGATGATTGATTAAATATGCATTTTTAAAATGAAACTAAACTATACAGTAAAATGGAAAATGATTTGATTATTTTCACTGCTATGTGAGAGACTTTATATATTAAAATGTTTGGCTATTATATAGTCAATTACTACTATTAGGCCCATTATTACAACTTAACAATAGTTAAAGGTATGATGTTATCGGACAGATAAGAAGTATTTGGTTATTATAAGTTTACTTTAATCTAAAACCGACCGATAAGCTAAAGGGAAGATCATCTTGCCTTTAAATTTTATAGTGAGGTATGTATTTGAAGTTGTCATATGTTCTGGAAAAAATGTCAACTTCATGAAAAATAAAATAATTTTAATTTTGTTTTGCCAATAAATACTTTAATAAACAAAAATGGAAAGCAGATTTATATTTTTTCACACACAAATGTTTTCACAAACACAAACAATTTACTGTTTCTTGTCAGTAGTTTCTCACTGGTATTGCCATATTTTAGAAAAAAAAATTATTTTATTTTACAAGGAAGTTGTAATAACGAAAAATTTTAAAGGTCACTTTATTCCTCACTTTAATTAAAGTTACCTTTTACTATTAAGAACATTAGAGGCAAGTTGTAATAATGGCCCTTAATCGTAGGCGTTTTTATAGTAAAATCTTGATCTCAATATTTTTTACATGTAATCGTAAGTATTTTTTATAGCAAAATTTTGCCCCATATAGTACAGTATAATGTTATCCTTATTCGTAGAAAATGTTGCCCCTAATCGTTGCCCTCAATCATTGATTATATATAGTAAAGCTTCGCTATGAAAATGGTGGCTCTGTAAAAGCTACATTTCGTAAAATTCTTGATTTGTGTTGCGCACATGTGATCTTGTGTTGCGCACATGTGATCTGGAGGCGTGATTGAGTCATTTTTTTTTCGGCTGGTTGGATATCACTGGCATGTGGTTTGAACAGAACAACAGGATACAGTCAATGAAACAAAAATGAATCTATTGCAAATCAAATTAACCGGTGTATACTTTCACAAAATTCAACTATTTATTGACTTTAACATCATTATATTAATTGTAAACATAAGAATTTGTTAAAGAATTTTTCTAACAACTTTCATTTACAAATCACCCATTATAAATAAAAATTGCAGTAGATTATGTATTTACTAACACTTACACACATAAACATTGCAATCAGGGCTGCCAGATGAATTTCGGAAAAAATCGTCAAAATCCCGATAAAAAAGAAAAAAATCGTCATTTCGAATTTTAAAAATCGTCAAAAAAATCGGAAAAATAAAAAGTCACTATTTCTAATAGTATTTTGAAATCTTTATTAAAACGAAAACATAAAAATTCAATTTTATATAGCCTCTTGTACAATACATATCAAAATACGTAAATTTTAACTTTTTACATAACAAATCACAAAAAATTTTATGTTAAACACAACTTGTGTAATATTTAATATCTTAGTCCGTTTTCACTTCTATAATTCTCACTCGTCAAGGCAAGTATTTTTGGAAGAGAAGGGAAATAAGAACAAAAGGGGTACAAACTTGACGGTACTGTCAATTTTCTTATTTCCTTTTGTTTTTTTTCATGCATGTTGATTTACATTAAAAAGTACGAAAATTGAATTGACATGTTTGATGAAATGGCAAGTTCAAAAGAGAATTGAACAAAAACTGGTCTGCTAAAACTGAATAGTGTAAAACAGTATTTTATAAATAAATTGTTGAATTCAGCATATTTTATTAATTCAGGTTAAATTACAATGTCAAAACAATTTATTTTATTAAGTTTTAAATAACATTTTGAGTATAGAATTCAACATGTTTTCAAAGAATTCCGTATTTTTGTTATTTAAATTTATTCGGCTGAATATGCTTTCGACGTTTTGTTAAAATAGGAGAAGTTTTTGTAGAAGAATTTCCCCGTGGAAATTCAGAAATTGTTTCCTCTTAAAATTTTAGTTCATGGAATTCAGTATTTAAAATTGATTTTTATGTTTACACATAAATAAGTAATTTCGACTATCCTGTCTCAATATTATTTGGAATTATTTTACTTGAACTTAACAACAATAATTAAGAAAACACTACTTACTATCACTTAGTTTTGTTTTTGAAATAGTTGTTGTCTCAAAAAAGAGAGAATTTGGTAACAAAAACATTAATAAAACTAACAATTTATAGAAAATTTTAATAATTCAGGAAATCGTCATTTTCAATGAAAAAATCGTCAAATCGTCATTTTGCTATTTTTGAAACCAAAAATCGTCAAAATGACGATAAATCGTCAAATCTGGCAGCTATGATTGCAATGTAGCTAAAGTAAATAATATGATGTGTATTTTTGTAATCTTGTTTTTGTTGTTGATGATGATGACCCTGGTTTATTGTTATTATTAGTTGTATCTAAACGTAGTAGAAAAACAACATAGTAGCAGTAGATGAGTAGTAGCAGTTATGTCCATTTCTAAACTAAAAGTAGTAGTAATATGAATGTAAGTATGTACATCTGATTGTAATATAAATTTACTAGTATTTATGTATTTAAGTTTACAGGTTTTTATATACCAGTTGTACACACACATGTATACGTCAATATGTATAAATCTAGTAAATGTAATGTAAATTTCTATCATGTAAATTTGTACATACATACATATGTCGTTGTATTTAGATAAATATTTATTTACGTCATTTAAATATTACATACATGCATACATTTTTTAGTTAGACTTGTTATATTTTGAGGGTTACATTTGTAATAAATAAATAAATATACATACATATGCATGTAGTATGAATGATGATATTGTATTATATAGTATAGATTTGAATAAATTATAGATATGAATAGCAGGGTTACTACGAAGTCAAATTTAACATTAGCTTTGTAAAGCTAGAAAGAAGCTTGTTTTATAAATGATTTGTTAAATGACTGATATTTTAGTTTTTACAAAATATTTTAAATATTCAAAACGATACAAGTTGCCATATACGAGCTCTGATCAAAAAATAACCGTTATTTTCTATTTTTCAAAAAATGATTTATTTATTCATCAATAACTATCTTGTTCCCTTCAAAGTAATCCCCCTCACATATAATACACTTATGCCAGCGTTTTTTCCACTTCTGAAACTCGCTTTTTGGTATCGCCAACAGCTCCTGTTTCGATTTTTCTTCTATCTCATCAATCGTAGCAAAACGCTTTCCTTTCATCGGTGTCTTCAGTTTTGGGAAGAGGAAAAAGTCAGCGGGGGCAAGTCCGGTGAAAACGGTGGTTGAGATATGATAACGGTTTTGTTTTTGGCCAAAATCTCACGCACAGGCATCCATGTGTGAGCTGGTGCGTTATCATGATGCAAAATCCATGATTGATTTTTCCACAATTCTGTGCGTTTCTGACGAATTGCTTCGCGCAAACGGCGCATAACTTCAAGGTAGTATTCCTTATTGACCGCACGACGTTGTGGCAAGAATTAATGATGCACCACGCCAATGCAGTCGAAAATAACATTGAGCAAAACTTTCATATTTGACCGAACTTGACGTGCTTTTTTCGGTCTTGGCTCTTCTGGACGTTTTCATTGGGATGATTGGGCTTTAGTTTCAATGTCGTAGCCATACACCCATGATTCGTTACCAGTTATGACCTTTATGAGGAAATCTGGATCGTCTTGACGATGTTCAAGCTGATCGATGTACATGCGATGTTGTTTTTGTTCAAAATTCAAGAATCATTCGACGATTATCCAAAATTATTTTCTTCACTGTTTCAATGTTTACATCGGTTGTTTAAACCGGTTATACCACAATTGAACTTGTGTTCTGCTCATAGTATTCGCCAAACGCCACAGCCAACATTTTAAATGTCCTTGCGCTTTTAATTTTATTTTTTACAATAAACTTAATATAGTTTCTTTGATCCATTTTTCCGAATAGTAATAAATCGAAGAGCACACCAAAACACGACTAACCTTTGTATCTGTCAAAAACAAACTGACAATCGAAAATGGCTTATATTACCAACATATATAACATACATGAGTCCCAACATAACAGAAAAAAATGCGAAAAACGAACATACGTAACTCACGAAATTTGATCAGACCTCGTATGTATGTAAAGCTATTATTTATGTATGTATGTAGATTAACTTAAAAACGTTGAGAATATGATGTCATTCTGATTTTTGATGGTGAAGACACTTTTCAAACTTACATATAAATATAATTGCTTTCCTTCCAGAATAAAATTTCGTGTAAATTCTCAAAATCCCTTACTGTATCATAAAACCCTAATAAGAAGTTCCATGATTTGCAAAATATCGCAAATTTTTTCAAAGAATTAGTGTTTGCAAGAGACTTTCTTCCACTTTTTTGGCTGACAAATTGTACTCAGTACTGAACTCTTCTAGAGTTAATTCTACAATTAGTGTACAATAATTAGTTTACAACAAAGTTCCTTCTACAATTGATGCATTTTTTTACTTTCTTTTGGCATCTTCATAATTAGAACAGAACACAGCACGAGAATTTATCAATTTAACAATTTTAAAAATTAATCAGATACTGGAAAAATCTTAAATGGGAGATAAACAAGCTTTAATGTCCGGAACTAAATAAAGTGAGTTCTTCAAGAAGAACCACATTCAATAAAAGTAAAGCGTTTCAAATGATGTCACCGAAGAACCATTGAAAAAACGGAAAAGCAAATGGCGTAACTTTATTTGACCACTATTTGGAAAATGTTGGAAAATCAACAGATCAATTTTACAATTAATCTTGGGGTTCTGCTAGTGTAGGACTAGCTAGACAATTATATATGTGGGGGGTTTCATTGGAACCCTGACCACATGCTGGGTATAAATTAAAGACGGTACGGTATATGCGGGACCAAAAGGCATTAAGGCTGTTGCTCTATTCTGCTCTTAATTATATCAGAACGGCTCTTGTTTTACATGCAGAATGTTTTCGGTGCCTGCTATCGGCGGTGGACGAACTGCCAAGTACGTAATTAATGCGGTATTGGTGTCGTCTCTAGGAATGTCGTTCAACGCTGTCATATGCGATCTAGTGGATCTTGTACATATGTATCTCCTTATGCTCTCCTCGTACTTACAAAGGATCTGTCTGGCATGCCTCGGGGGAGTTTCCAACTGTGTGATGTGGAATTTTGAATCCAGATTCCAGAAGGAACGTTATGTTCCTTGACCGGTAGAACCATATTCTCCTCGTGAGGGTGATGTTCTGAGGTTATTTGAAGGCAGCCTGTTACGTTCCTTAAGACTGCGTTTTGGCAGCTTTAAATATTTATTTAACTATGTATAACTCAACGAAGGTGACCACACTAAAGCAATCGTTCATTCCCGCTACAGCCGGTTCTACGTACCGGATTGACCCGAAAATATTTGGCCAAGGGTTTTCAACCCAGTAAGAACAACAGCAACAGATCAATCTCTACCAATGGTGAAAAAAATGCTTTTCAATGCATCACTAATTAAATATACATATATCATTGTAATCTAATCTTTGTGTGATTCTGGTCTCCGTTGCAAGTTTAAGCTGAAGAATATTGCCAATCGGAATTGCAGTATTAAAGATATTATTGTGGCCCTTCCAGGATGTCTTCTTCGACTTGCAGCTATTTGGAAGATATGTCTTAACAATTTCAATTTCAATTTATCTCTCATTTTCTTATGAAAAATTTGTTCACACATTAGAAGTTCGGTGTGTTTTAACTTTTGGTTGATACAAGTAAATCTTCGGTCGAGTCATGGGAACGTTAGAACATGTTTGTATAATACTCTACACATAGCGGTTTTGCCTTGCATCAATTAGAATATTAGATGTAGTCATTAAAACTCCTCCATATCAAGGTTTAAGAAATAAAAAGAAGGGAACTAGAATAGTTTTGCTTGGCTTAATAGAGAGACCATCAATGTTGCAGGTTCGACTCCCGGAACCTCTGCGTGTTTCTGCGGAAATGCCAAAAAAGATTTCGCAGACTGTGTTTGTTTAGAGATGCTAGTAAATGATATAGGTATGACCTATAAGTGAACCTACTTTCCAGTATTGTTCTGATATATTCTACAGTTGAATGACCTAAACCTCAAGGAGTGCTAAAAAATTAAAAACCATTACAACCCAAATTAAAATAACGAAATGTTTAAACAAAAATTTGTTCTATCAGCTAAACCGAAAAAGATTTAATACCTTTAATATTCCGTCTAGCTAAAGTGTAGAGAAAGAAAATATATGTACTATGTATGTACATATGTATGTGTTTATTTTCAGCATGTAATGGTCTACTATTGCTATTTGATGTATTTTATGGGTCTGTTTTTAATACTTCTCCTTCATACACTGAACGATAAACACATGTGAAATTGAAGTACGATAGACAAACATTTCTGCATACATAAGGCCAACAAAGTATGTAGGTATGTATGGATACACTTAAACATGTATGTATGTATGTAAATACAAAGTATATATGTATGTATCTCTACATACACACATCTGCATATACTTTCATAAATACAATTTTCAAACATTTTTGCAAACTTATACACGTTCGTTCATACTCGCAGACATAAATTCATTTTAGAGTTTTAATAATGTCTATGAGTTTGCATGGCTGTGTACACGTGTGTCTGTGTAAAGTTTTGTGCAAGTGAAATGAAGTTTGGCAACATTGCAAATAACAATATTTTTTTGTCTTAGTTTTTTTTTACTCAAAAGGTCATAAAACTCGCTCTCAATATTATACATACAATAATAACAACAACATTGGAGCAACATGAAAACGACAATGTGGTGTCTGTTATTTTTTTTTGTGTATGGCGGCCCATTGTATCTGGCGGTTGCCAGTTGTAGCATATTGTTATTGTTTTTTCTGTTTCTGTTTTGGTTTTGTTTTTCTGTTTTTTTTTTTAAGTTTTGTTATGAATCTGTGTTCTGATAGTTAACCATAATAACAACAAGCAAACAAACATTTTGTTGGTTTTGTTTTTATTGCATTTAATTCGTTTAAATTTTAAATAAAAAAAAGCTGTAAACTTCATTCGTTGAAGAGAACTCCTATAATAATCCAGTTTTGTATCTATTTATGGATTTGGTTTAGTGTTTCTTTATTTTTTTTTTTTCAGTATGTACACTTTTATTTGTGGAGTGTTTATTTATTATGGCTGGCTATTTAGAAGATTTTTTGAAATTTTGCATATAAATTTCCGGAAATACTAATTTGCATATTTTGTTTGTCATGTAAACATGTGTTTGTTTTTTATTTTTTTGATGAGAAAAATGGTATTTTTGGTTTTAGGATTTTAAATAAAAAATGTATTGTTGAGTTTTGGTAGTAGGCTTAGAGGCCCTTTACACGATGAAATTAATTGCATGGAATTTTTTCCATTCCCTTTTAAAATTGCTACGTAAAATGTTGTGCATTTATACAATGAAATTTTACGTGCAACAAATCATGAAATTTTTTGGCGTTTAATTACACATTCCTCTTTAGTTTTTCATTCGAAACAAAGAAAACAAAATTTTAAAGTATAAATATGTACCTATGTATGTACATAAATACAATATAGGTACATACAAAAATTTTAAAAAGTATAAAAGATGGAAGATTTAAATACAGAAGAAGTAATTAAAAATGTTCTTGTGCTAACTGAAATAGCTGCCACACACTTCAAAGTCAGAATAAGAATAAAACAAAATAAGTAAAACAGAAACGATGGTAAAAGGAAACGTCAAAAAATTGCATGAAAAACGAAAGTCGTGTAAAAAGGCCTCTTTACACGATGCAATTACTTGTACATATTAACTTATAAAAAAGTTAAATTGAAAATTCACCAGATTGTCAAAATCATCGACAAAATTTCCAATTGCACTTCAGAAATTTCAAATTAGACTGATTTTTCAAGAGCTTTCGGAGTTGAAATAAAATTTAGAAATATGTATGTATGAAAAATCTTTATCTCACGAATAAATTCTTCAATATTCACCCCTATCGTGAATAAAAATTCCCAATGAAATTTGTTCCCTTTTAATTTAAAACTTAATTTGCTAAAGTTTTTTTTTTTTTAATTTAAGCGTAATTTTTCTCTTAGCACACATTCCGATTTTAACTAATTGGCAATCCTGATCTATAACAACAAAAATGAATCACACTAAAAAACAATAAAACAATTTTAATTTCCCCCTCTTTTGGGGATTTTTGCCAATTAACTAATAACTATTTAATCAGAGGAATTTTCATTAAATTATTTTTTATTTCTATTATTTGTAAATTCAGGCACTTAAAGTGAATGCAATATAATAAAATTTCCCATTGACACGATTACTTTTCTGTAAATACTTAATTACAAGGGTGTTACAATAACATGTTTGTGATAAATCTTTGAACATATGTATTAATAAATCAATAAAACAAATACATGTTAGAAAACGAACAGACATTATGGAATCCAAACGTCAAAAGTTAAACAGTGAAGGTAAAGGCAGAAAAAGAAGGAGAGAGAGAGAGAGAGAAAAAATCGATAAACAAGCAAAACATCAAAATAACTGTACAATGACCTTTAAGTGATTTGTAGCGTTGAATATTTAAACAAAAAATAAAACAACAACAATATAATAAGATAATTAAAAACGAGGTAAATACAAAATGTAGAATTAAATATTACCTAGGTCTATACAGCTACGTGCAGCTAATTAAGGACACGATAGTAACATGTAAACTTGAAGCAAATACATAATATGAAATGTTTTATGATATTCTCAAAATTTGTTGTAGTTTAGTCAATTTAATTCTTACTGCTAGAAAATAACTGCATATTGCGTCAAATTAATTATGATTTATGAGTCTGTGAGTCATATTTTCAAATAAGATTAATATAATTATATGTATTACATATACATATGTAATAATTTTACAAATAAAAAGTATTTATTTAAAAATAAATCAATATTTTGTTGCAAATCCACTTTTATCGATAACAGCTTGACATTTGCGAGACATTGAGGCCACCAAATATTTACATACACTACTTAGCATGGCTTTCCAAGCTTTATTTGTTTCGGCAAAGAGATCATTAAAATTGCTTATTTTTACAGATCTTACTTTGGTTTTTACAACTTGCTACAAGTTCTCAATTGGGTTGAGATCAGGACTGCATTAAGGCCAGTCAAGAACAGTAATCGAATTGTTAAAAAACCATTGCTTGACGTGATAAGCCGTATGCTTCAGATCGTTATCTTGAAATAGCCATGTTACTGGCATGTTCTCATCAGCATACAGCATCATTGTGTGGCTTAGACAACTTGTATACTGCAACTTATTCATATTTCCCTAAATTTTGTGCAGCGGCTTAACACCACGCGACGACATAGCACCCCAAAGCATTCCGAGTACTGACATCATAGGATCTGCTTTTACCCATGTTAAGCAAGTATTAAGAACTTTTAATATACTAAAAAACACTCTGCGTAATCATAATTAATTTAATCTAACTTTTAAAAATTAACTGAATTTTAATTTGTTAATAAATATATCACTGTCCTTAATTTAGTGCACGATTAATTTAAAAAATGTAAAAAAAAATATAAAAATTTTATCGTTTTATTTAACAAATATTACCTTTAACATAACGATTTAAGTATTCAATACTACTGTCCTTTAATAGTTGAACGCAGTTGTAAGTATAAAGAAAACAAGCTATTTTTAGTATAATTAACATTAAATATATCTAAAACAGATTTAGACAGTAAGAACAAGGTGAGGTAGTAAAAATTAAGGTTGGTAACCTTTATTTAGAAGTACATGGGTTACAGGGTTTTTCAAATATTAGCTTTATATTATTTGGTCGAACAAGACGTACAAGGTGTTTCAACTATAAAGAAATATTGCAAAAAAGAGAATACTGTTTAACACTTTACAAAATTTTAATACAATTACATACATATTTTCCTGTTAAAGGAAGAGTACATAATCTTACATGAAGGCACTCCAAGCATTTGCTATGTGTTCACAGATCTGTTTTTTTTTCTTCTCTTGATGCACTAAAAATTTGCGTTGGACATCTGATATAATTTCTAATTGTCAAACAATACTGTAGTCATTATCATAAACATTTTAATGATCTTGTTGAAAAACTCTATACAAACAAACCCTAAGTCCTAACCTTAAAATGAAAGAATTAAAAAAAAAACAATGACAAATGATGCCATGCCTACAATAATATTAACTTAAACATTTAATAACGTCTCAAGCAATTCGTTTTTAATTTTATTTTTTAGATTATGTCTGCTGACATTTCATTGACAAATCAAGCAGCAACTCCCTTCTAAGTCACTTACTGCATTTAGACAGAGACGTGATGTGACAAACACTAAACAAAATGTTACAACAGCACGAATACATAAACATTCTGACAGAGACATACACGCTGAGAGGGAAAGAGACCGTAACAATCAACAACGGTAAAAAGTTTTTCACAATTTAACACTTAAATATTTTCTTTGACATTTAATGCCAGTTTGTTATTTAGGTGGAGCATTCAACTGCTTCTTCTACTTCTTTATTTTCATTATTGTTTGGGTTTTTTTGGACAGACTTTGAATCGCTCTAAAGCTATAAAATTGCCAGACTTAGTTTTTTTAATGGAGCAAAACATACTTATACTTTGACTTTTAGTTCACGTTTAGTAAAACATTTGGTCGGGGGCCACATGAGTCGCGTGTCATTACGACATAAATAAACGGGAAAAACGTTTTTATTGAAAAATATATAGTATAGGTATATAAACACTGAAATAATAAATAAAACACGTCATAAGGTGTATGTAGAGTACGTTGAGCAAGTAAGTAAGCTAGAAGAAGTAAATAATAAACAAACAACAATGACGACATCTCTTAAATGTTCAATACAACCGCCATGATAGAAGACCTTAAACTTGATAAGGTATTTTTTAATTTTTTTAGCATTTTAATTTAAATATTTCAGCTATAAATTTTAATTATTAAAAAAAATTATATTGTTGTTTTACAAAATATACATTTAAAAACATTTGCTGGTTTGCAAACAATCTTTTGTAAAACGTTCCTTTAAACCACATACACTAAGAACTAATCCCGTGAGTGGTAACTGGGGGTACGCCAGGTGTTGGTTGGACTTCTAACTTCATATGAAATGGCAAGTAGGTATTTCTTTAATATGTTATGGTCTTTGTGGAAGACAAAGTGCAATAAAATAAGCTAGTACTTTATACCTAAGTATTTGATATTCAAATGATTCTATTAATCGATTTTATTTGATATTTGTTATTATACATATATTTTTTACAGTATTTTAAATATTTTTACTGCAATCTTTCTAAAATGTACCTATATTTACCTCTGTGAGTCCATTTACAAAATATTACAATGAAAAATTAAATATTTACCTGTAATGAAAGAAGAAATACTTAAAAATAAATAACATATCAATACAAAATTAAAACAATACAATATAATATATAATTTCATATAAAGACCATATAGGTATAAATCTAAATTATATTTATTAAGAAGAATTTCTAAACATTCTTTAAATTCATTTAAAATGTTTCTGAATTTTTCATATTACTTAAAAATAATTCCGTTTTAATAAAATTTGTTGATCAATCTTAAAAAGTTTCCATTATTCTTCCACACCATTAATTTTCCTCAGAAAAACCATAAAAGCACGTAACTCATTTTAATCACAATAAACAAATATTTGAAAACAAAGCAACATCAAAACACGTGAACTCAAAATAAAGTAATAATAAAAATAATAATAAAAAACTTATGTCTAGAAAAGATATCGTGTTGACACTATTTAATGGCTGGATAAATGTTTAAAGAAGTTGCAAACCCTCCTCCTTATCTTCCTTAACAAAGATCACACAAACAAAAACACGAGACATCATAAATTTATGGCCACACGACAACGGCATTACTGGTTTTTTGTTATTGTTTTAAATATACTCGTATACATATATGCATGCATATAAAAAAACAAGTTGCCAGACAAATCAAGTTGCTTAAAATTGGCGTGAATAAAAGGCAGTAGCAAGCAAGCAGTGTTGCAAAAAAGTAGTATGAGTAAGACTAATGGAGTTTATATATAGAAATTTCATTTAAACACTAAATTATAAAGAATAATGGGTATTGTAAAAGACATATTCATGATAAAAATTAATATAATTTATTTGCAGTGAAGTAAAATATGTGTGTAACACAAAGGAGTTGTAAAGAAAATAAAATAAAAGACACACACAAAAAATTATGACAAGAGAATTGAGGTTGGTTTCCTTTTAGGAATATGTAGTCTTGAAGTTATTGTTATTATGACTACGTTTACACTATTTACAGCGGTTTTATATTCCGCTGAACCTCGATGCATTTTTAACACTTCTTCGCACGCACCTACAATTTATAGATTCCACAAAATTTTTGGGTATAACTTGGGTCAAACTCTTTATTTTGGCATCAACGAAGGTTTTGCATTTCGTTTAATCTGATGAAAGTACATTTTCCACAATTTTCCCGATGTAGATCGGGAAACCTATTTTTCTGTTTGTTCAAAAAAAGTACCATCCTCGTACTGTGGAATTTTAATCCAGCTTCCTCAAGCATTCTAATTGTGCGACTAGCCCCAGGTGCCCATAAATCAATTTTAAATTTTAGATGACCACAATGGGTTTCTATTGGTTTTACACATAAATAAAATGCAGTGCTTATCTAGACAAAAGGCAAATTAATTTATTTCACAATATCCCTAGAGAAACTGTGTAACAGTCAACTGTATTGCCTACCACATACGATTATTTCGGGGAAATATTTACTGTTGTTGTTGCTTTTATTCTTGTAAATTGAAGAATGACAGCAAGAGATACTGACAAATAATTACTACCATATAAAAACCAAGTTCTTAGAGACAGGTTTATATGGCAGTGAAAAGAACTTTCAGCTTTTTATTTAATAACAACCGTAATGAATGGCCAACGACCTTAAATACACATATGTACATACATACGAGTGCATATGTACATGTACATATGTTTATACTTATATGTATATGCATTTAATGAATGGCTTTTTATTTATTATTACTCTGCTGTTTTTTACTTTGTTTTTCTTTATTTTCCCAGATGAAATTTTGTTTAAAAACCACCTCACGTATAATTATTATTGTTGTTATATACAACAACAGAGTAATTGTTAATAACAAATGTATATACATACATATGTATGTACACGTATGTATGTATGTACCTACCTACAAAGCCGACAATAACTTCTATTATGGCTATCACACAAAGTTTTCATGTATTAAAAACGTTAAAAAAAGATGGGTTTTTAAGCTACTAATCCAAAAATATAGCAAACAAGCATTCTATGTATAGACACTTTCCAATACGTCATTCTTGATTATTTTTGATGATGTAAACACTCTTCCATACATCCATACATATTCTAGCAGACAAAGTCACACACATTGAATGTAAACAAAGAGTTACCCACACAACCAGTGTGGTAACAATGGTGAGTGGACATATAAGCGATTTGTATACCCTTCACCTTCATGAGAAGGGTATATATAAGTTTGTCATTCCTTTTGTAATTTCCACAATATAATTTTCTGACCCTATAAAGTATATATATTCTGGATCCTTATAGATAGCGGAGTCGATTAAACCATGTCTGTCTGTCTGGATGTTGAAATCAATTTTCTGAAGTCCCCAGACATCTTCGGGATCCAAATCTTCAATAATTATGTCAGACATGCTTTAGAGAAGTTTGCTATTTAAAATCAGCAAAATCGGTATAGGCCAACCAGAGTTATGGACCAATATGTGAGACAACCTCCATTTTTGATATTTTTTGTCCATTTTATTGCAATATTTTTAAATATATTGCAGATAATAGCATGAAATTTTGTATACGTTGTTTGCATGATAAAAGAAGAAAGTGTGCGGAAAATAATAAGAATCGGTCCATGATTTCTCATAGCCCCCATAAAAAATCTTCCCGAAATATTGCTCAATTATACATAAATGCCTATAAAATTGGGATATCAAGACAAAATTCAGCAAAAATAAGTTTTATGCAAAAAGAAATCTCAAAACGAAATTTTTTTTAGTTCGGTCCATGTTTGACCATAGACCCCATATAAAGTCCACTTACACTGATTAGTCAGCTATGCCTAGTTTATACATCAGTGCTGATTAGTCAGCAATGACTGGTTTGTACATCAGTGCTGATTAGTAGGCAATGACTGGTTTGTACATCAGTGCTGATTAGTCAGCAATGACTGGTTTATACATCAGTGCTGATTAGTCAGCAATGACTGGTTTGTACATCAGTGCTAATACTAATATATATCTTAAATATACCGTTATTATGTTGAAATTCGACGTGAAATATCTTCATATGTATGAAAATAACTGTTCCAAAATTTAAGAAGATCGGCCCATAATTTGTCATAGCTGCCATATAAGAACCATTTCCAAAAAACAAATAAACCCACAAAAATGTCTAATAAATATCGATATCGAACCAACTTTTATACGGATCAGAAATTTTAATCCAGAAATCATATTAGTATCGGTTATACGGCAATTAAGCTACAGATATCTTCGGGATCCAAATCTTCAATAATTCTGTTAGACATGCTTTGGAGAAGTTTGCTATTTAAAATCAGCAAAATCCGTCAATAAATAACGGAGATGTGAGGAAAAATCCGAGACAACCTCTAAAAATTTCATCAAAAAACTTAGTGTATTAATATTGTTCAACAGATGGCGTTGATCAAACAAAGTGTTCGAAAATTTTAAGTGTGTTATTAAACCGTAATATATATAAGTGTCTAAAAAGACAGTGGGTTCATTATACCCTTTTTTTTAATTGTGTTAATGTATGAATGTATGTATGTATTGAAGTTTTTGCCTTGAATTTAATGATTTCATTAAACAAACATTAATACTGATTAATTGAAATTTGTTTCTCTTAAGTTAAGATATACTGTGAGCGTCAATATAAAGTAAACACCTAATATTGCGGAAAAAATAGCACTGAAGGCAGGACTCCATTTTTTCTTCGACTTAGTTCCCTAGTTATTCCCCTGACACCTGAAATATGTTAATCATTTACTCAACGTAAAAAAGATTTGTGTAGCTTTTATTGAAAAGATTTTCAGTTTCAGGTGAAGTTTCAAAATTTGGAAGGTAAAAAATAGCACTATTCATTATAGATTTTAAAAAATTACATATACATATGTATTTAAAATAAATAAAATAAAAAACACATCAAATTAAACTGATGAAACAAATAACTTATTAATATTTTGTTGCATGGCTTTTGTGTGAAGTTAATTAAGATTCGACATCTTTTTTTAGGTATTTTTGCCCACGACTCCTTCATTGCAGCCCAAAGATGATTATTGTTAGTCGGTTTTATTTGAGCTGGCCACTTCACATGCCCTCAATATTGTTGTCAATGAACCACTGACGTGCTTTTCTGCTTGTATGTTTTGGGTCGTTGTTTTGTTGGACGACCCAATTCAATGACATTTCGTTCATGGCATAGTGAAGCATAACATTATTTAGTATATCAACGTAAACATGTTGATCCATTGTTGATTTTATCCACTGTATTGGCCTTACTCCGTAATATGAAAAGCATCCCCATATCATAATGCTAGAACGACGTCAGAGCTTTACCGTCTTAGATGTGAATTGTGGACTGCATTTTACCGTATGATTCAATATTATATAAATAACATGGTGCGACAGTCCAAAAATCCTGGCGGGTTACTCTCTATTGCGATGCGAAAGCAAATTTGATTCGTAAGAGTATCAATTTGTACGCTTATCGCATCGAATTTGCTTTCGTATCGCAATAGAGAGTAACCCCCCTGGGACCGGATATTATTTTTCTTGTAGGGCTTGTCGAGTAAAACAAGATTACAATAGTGAAATATGCCGGACACCTCCAAAAGAATAATTCAAAATTCGTATTTAATATTTTCCATGTAATCCTTGTTTTGCCTTTCCCACAGCTGACAACCTTCTAGACATAAAATCAAAGAGTTTTTTAGTGAACGTTACACTCTACCATGTAGACCATTTTGATGCAAAGATCTTATCTAATCGTACACACGCTTAAAGATTTTTAAAAAAGTTTTCGTATTCAGCTATTTTTATAGCAAGTTGTGTACGCTGTTGGTTTTGTTTCTTTTTTTTTTTTGTGCAACATAATTTTCTAATATAATATTATTTCTTTTAATAATATGTGGTGCTGACTTTATTTTGACGCTCACAGTATATCAATTTTTAACAAAAATTAAAAACAAAAATTAATTGAAAAGTATCGTTCTTTATTATTTATTATTTATAGTATGTTCTTAAATAAATTAGTTTAATCTTAAACCCTGAAATCAAACTCCACTAGTATGACAATATTGACATACATTTATTGGACAGCACTTATTTAAAATTGTTGTTACAAATAATTATTTCTAGGGAAATTTAACTAGAACTAAAATTTTAACCAACTTGTAATAAATTGTATAATTTTAAAGTTTCAATGCATTTTAAAAACTTAAAAACAATTTTTGTTAAATCTAATTCAATTAACCTAAATTTGTTATTAAAACATATGAAAACAAAATAAGCTTAACAAAAACAATTTAAATTGCTCTCAAATAATTTATGCAAAATTTAGGTTAAGCATGCATGAAATGAACAGATTTGTCAACAGCAAGGCTTAATAAATAAACATTAACGATTCTTCTTTAAACAAAAAAAAAAACCTATGACCTGTTTTTAATGTTTAGAATGTTTTAAATATGTAACCACACCAACCCTAGGCCACATTACATTTATTTAGGTCAGCAAATTGTATATAGGCAACTAGCAGAATTACGGAAACTAATGATTAATTAACCAGTTGGTTATTTATAACGGTTTTAAGTGGTAACAAATTATTACTAAACAAAGTACAATGGTTGCAGCCTGGTATCAAGTTCAAATTTAATCTTAAAATTGCGTGTAAAAATGTGATTAAAATCAACAGCACGTTTAAAACGATGCCGACCGCCATACCTTTCCATATTTTATGTTCAGGCAAGTCCGTGCTAAGAAATAAACTAAAAACTTTAACCACAAATATTTGTTTATTTTTCTTGCAAAATAAAATCAAAAAAAATTCATAAAAATATTGTTAATGACAAAAGCACGCAGCACCTGTAGCTTCTATGTTTTTTTTTTTTTTTTTGTATTTTTATGGCTGACATTAAAGGACAGACAGAATGACGGATCACAATGTTATTAAAATTGTTTATTAAATGGTGTAGCTACTCTTGCATTTGCCAACGTATGCGTTTGTTTGTTTGTTTTTCTTTTCATTACAGACATTCCTTTAAGAATATAACGGTATTTTTATGTTTGTTGTTACTGTTGGTAGTGTAATTTTAGTAAACACAACTGAAATGCATGCCTGTTTCTTTCTCATTATGACAAACAAGAGAAGGCTAAGAAGAAAAAAAATAATAAACATGAGGAAGAAAACCGCCATTTTCTGTGTATGTTTAATGTGAGATATTAAAACTTAATTGGTTAATGACAGGTTATTTAGTAGTATAAAAATTATGGCAAGGTTTAAATATTTATTAAATTTGGAATAAAATTAATATAATAATTTAAATTATAACGATTTTTCCATTAATTTACTAAATAATAATAAAGATTTTATTAATAAAATCAGACGGTCAGAGCCTTAATTAATATGACCACAACAGTTTCTAATTCAGAATAAAATAATAGAAATTTAAACTATTTATGTACCTACATACATATGTATTTGAAATTGCGAAAATATGAAAAATCAAAATACAATAATTGAAACTTAGATTTTTTTTTAATTAATATCAGAAAAAAACATTTAAAATATGATTTTCAAGTTCAATTTTAGAAAAAAAAAAATAATTGAAAACAAGAAAGTATAGTCGGTCAAATTCGACCATATAATACCCAACACCCAGTATGTAAATGAAACAAATTTTCAGAAATGGGCACTATATGGGAGATATTACCTATTATCCAAAAATTTAGTTCCATGGCTTCCGTGAATATAAATATAATTGGATTTATGGAGGTTAAAGTGAATTACGAAGAGGGTCTTATATGCGAGTTTTGACTAATTATGAACTGACCATTATAAAATTAGCTATGTATCTTCATTTCTGTACATACATACATACATCATTTTTGTTAAATTTTATTCGGATAACAAAATTTTTAAGAGATTTTCGGAAGTGGGCCTTATATGGGAGCTACGACTAATTATGAAATTTGTTTGGATACTTTCATAATTCAAACATTTATGGTCGTTAAACTCCTATTTCGGGTGGACATTTGTATGGCGGCCAGGTGAAATAATGGACCGATTTCCACCAGTTTCAATCCCATCCGTCCTTGGGCCGAAAAAACATCACGTACCAAATTTATTGAAATATCTTCTCCCCACTATTGTGGTGTAGAGTATAATGAGATCTTTCATTTGATGGACAGATTTTTCAGAGCATCTGTAGTTTGTGATTTGTTCGTGTTAACCCGGTTTATCAAATGGACCTAGAGAAAAAATTTCTGCCGTGTTAAGTAACAAAAACGAGACAACCAAACCATAATGATCATTAATAGTCTCGACATTTGTAAGAAATCAGCCTCGAGAGTTTTTGCAACACGATAAGGGCTGTACGAATGTTCGTCAGTTGCGTGTTCTAAACTGGACGTCCAAATCGAGAAAAGATGCGAATGGGAAATTGAAATATAGAAAAATTTAATTGTTTGGCTGACTGTATGGTCTTCCTCAAACCATAGATCATTAATAGCCTTGACAGTCGAAAGAAAACAGCCTCAAATGTCTTCCAAACAGCAATATTTCTTCAAAATTAATAACTATTAAATAAATAAATTTTTAAGAATATTTGCTGTTTACACGAGTTTGAAGCATTTTGAAGAGCAATTTTTAAAAAAATTTCAATCGTGTAAATCTAGCTTAACAATTAATAAATCGTCTGTTAAGAGAATAACCTATTAATTGTAATAATCAACTGATTAACTTGTAGGTACATACCTACTATAATTTTAGAAATATTTCGCCTTAAATTCTTATTCAAAGTTTCCTAATTACTTTTCTTTATGCTTTAAGCTACCGCACTTTCAAACATTTCTCATCATAATTTTAAATGCCAGACTTTAATTTCATCCTCAACCATTCATTCATTAAAATTTGCAATATTTTGCCATAAAAACTCTTAAAGCAGACATCAATTTATATTAAAGTTACAAATACTATTCCAATATAGGTATACACAGTTTTATTAGACATGTACTCGAATGCATATACATATGTACATATGTATAGAGAGACTTATTTTTTTAATGTTATTTTGTGTTGCTTTCTGCTTCAAATAACATTAAATTTTCATTTAAAGCGAACAATTTTATACATATATACGTGCATATGTATATCAAAATAAATAAGAAAGCAAAATAGAAAAAGAAAGAGTAGGTAGGGGCAAAATTTTGCCAACAACCTAATGCGAATCATAATAATAATAAAAAATTATTAAAATGTATTGAAAAAAAACACAAATATAGAGTATGTAAAAGACGAAAACAAACATATATTTATATTTATATATATATATTTAAGTAAGAAAGTATACATATAACGTCTGTTTGTAATACTTACATATTAACCAGAGATGTTAAAGTAAATACCACCAAAGTAGAGCGCTGCTTACAAACGCATACAATGAAAACTTTTCTACCAACAAAACAAAAGAATTCCTTTGCATAGAAACAAAAAAAAGTTTATAAAAAAACACCATCATCATCATCATGTTATAAATAGCAGCAGAGTAAACAGAAACTGGAAAAAAGGATCCTTAACGACAACATAAATCCTTAAAAGCCGTCATTCACCATCACACTACACCTCCTCTAAATACCACCCACTACAAATTACAGCGGCAAACCCTACAATATTACAAAACTTTTAAAACCACTGAAAGGAAAGAACAAGAAAAAAAGGCAACAAATACAAAATAATCCACCATCTTTTCTATATATTACAGCAAACACACACACAAACATACACTCACACACGTTATAAATAACGAGAGAAGAAAAAAGACGGTAATGTATTATAAAAAACAAAAAATACTCGAATAAATATAAAACAGGAAAAAAATCTATTAAACTAGAAGCAGCATAAGGCGAATAAAACAAATCTAGGAAACGACAGAAACTAATTTTACTCTAGATAGTGCAGAGGAATAGAGCAGCAAACAAGCCAGCACCAGCAATTAGCAGAGACGGGAAATTTTGTTGTTTGGTACTTTTTGCAAACCCCGCAAAGGTTTACATCCGAAACAGTGGTAGCCATAAAGAGAGCACAGAGCAAGGATTATAATAAGATGATTTTTGCTTCATGCTTGATAATTTTCATGAACTTCATTAAATTTTGAGAAATGGATGTAATCTTTATTTGAGTCGACAGAACGATCTACATTCAATGTTTAAAGATGGTTTCATGTAAATGTTGATCGCGGCTACGTCTCAAATGGTTCATTCATTCCGGGGTAGCATAAATGCGAAGAGAACTAACAGTTTTGCCGCGTTCGTTGCAAGACTCGTAACGCTAGCTTTTTGATATTTTTTCGGTATTTAAATCTGTAGTGTAAGTAGGCGGAGGGTGAGTTGATGTAACTAACTTTAGGTTTTGTAGGGTTTGCATTTAACGGAGTTTTAGTTCATGAATTGAAAGATAAACTGTTAAATTTAATATTGAAAACTGTAACTTTAATTTCTGGATGATCTGTTATCACCGTATTATTTCAAAATGGAAAGAAAAGAAAGTAGTGGATGTGTTCATGGCGGATAAATGCCGGATAACATCATGAAACATAGCCAAGGTCCTCTCCATGGTGGTTCAGTTATTATAATCTTTTCTACTTCTTATACTCATGGAGTTAAAAGATACGAAGGTGCTATTTAACACGACGTGGTAGAAGTTAATATATTTTGAAATGTTGTATCTAAAATCAAAAGTTACAGTCGGCCATTCAAATAATTTAGGATTTCGTTCATGGTATGTTTGGGCATTAAGCTCTAAAAATTGTCCTAAAAGAACTGAGTGTCACGAAAAGACTCGTAGTTTTTTCCTATCAATTGGCAATATAAGTAACTACAATTTTCAGCTCTGGGAACAATATAATTGTTCTACTGTCATGTTAAAAAACATCAGATATTTGACTCCGCCCGCAGTAGACTCATAAAGTTCTGGTGTATCCGAAAGTGAAATTTTGCATAAACATTCTGCCTTGCTTTATCTCTTATACGCCAATTGCTTCAAAAAGTACTTTTTGGGATTAAATTTTAAGTAACTTAATAAAAAGTTAATCTTCCTTCCATCCCAGAATTTTGTATTACTTTTGTGTGTGTGAAGTAAATGTTGAAGCAAAGAAGAGTCTTTCTGAACTGAAAAGGATTTAAAAATGTGGGATTTAATGTTGGTAAAGAAAAACTTTTAAAAGAAACACAGAAATTAATGAAAACATATTGAAAATAGAGGAGAAAAATATTGTTTAAAAATTCAAATATTGACGTGCTATTTTTAATGTGATTTCTATGTAACAAAAAATAAGCCTTAATGGAAATGAAAAGGCAGAAAGAAGCAGGTTTAATTTCAAAAACCCAAAAACGTTAACTTCAAACTGCTCTTAGGCTGCAAAGTATAAAAAGAAATCATCAAAACGAAGTGAACCTGAAATTCGTCATTGAGCGTCCAATTAGGAAAAGTGAGCCGCTAAGTTTAAGTTGTGTAGGCTAAACAAATCACTTGTTTCAGTTTTCCCACTATTACACCAAAATTCCGTTTTTGGAATTTGGTAACCTTGATAAATCAAGATGGTCTGGTATGATCGAGTGTGTCTAGACACACTGCAATTAAGTAAATCTACATCGAATACCATTATGTTTCACTAGAAAATTTATAATATCAACGATAATTTAACTTTACCCTTATCATTATTTATACAAAAACCTTTTTTTTTTTTAGTTTCGTAATTTCCACCCTCAAACAATATATACAAATTAAACTTACTGCTTTCCAGCACAAAAAACCTGTAGCTAAGGGTGATTTTTTAAAAACTTTCTTTTTGACAAGACTGTTTTTGCCAGTTGAGCTGTTTTCATGTAACAAGTTACTGTCAAACAAGTTCAGTTTGGTCTATAATTTAACCATGAATCGACAAACGAGCAAAGCTTGCAGATTATTAAATTTTATTTTTCTACGTTATGGTTAGTTTGGGCGGCCATCTGAGGCGGCTATTCGCAAACTTGTGGCGAACTTACTAACGCAATAAATGTACATTATTGGAAATTAAACCACCAACACGCGTACGTAGAGTACGGACAAAGGAAAACATCGCAGCTGTAACCGCCAGTGTGGATGATGATCGTGAATTATCGATTTGGCGCCGTTTGTAGTATTTTGGCCTCTATTACACCATTACATGGAAAATTTTGAGCCAGAATTTGGGTGTAAAACATTTTAAAATACAATTGGTGCAAGAATTGAAGCCACACGACCTACAATAACGGTTAACCTTTTGTGATTGGGCACTGACAAAGTTGGATGAAGATCCACTTTGTTATCAGAAAATTGTGTTCAGTGACGAAGCTCATTTCTGGTTAAATGGATATGTAAACAAGCAAAATTGTCGCAGTTGGTGTGAAGAGCAGCCATAAGCATTGCAAGATCTGCCAATGAATCCCGAAAAATGCACTGTTTGGTATGGATTATGGGCCGGCGGCCTCATATGGCGGGTTAATGTGCTACAATGCGACGACTAGAAATTAGTAATTGCCCAATTTGAAAGAGCTGGCCTTGGCTGACATGTGACACATGCTACACAGCACGCGAGACAATGGCCAATTTAGGGCCGGTCCATTTACCCCCTAGATCGTACAATTTAAAGCCTTAAAACTATTTTTTGTGGGACTCATACTAACTATAGGGACAAGCACACAACGGTTGACGCACTGGAAGCTAATATTGAAGAATTTATTTATAAGATACCAGCCGATATGTTGGAGAGAGTATGCCGCGTTCAACATTTACATGAAATCATCTTTAAACATTGAATTAAATAGATTTTTTTTTTTTTTCAATTAAATCCGAAAGCTCTTAAAGAAATCACTCTTTATATACTTTTTTCTATTGTTAACTCCAGCCGTAATTCATCTCATTTAATATTAAAATTTATATTTCAATTGCGTTGGTTATTTAAATACATTATTCCATTCTCCATATCCTGGGCAAAATTACTTTATTTTCCAAACCAAATATTAAAAGTAGAATATTAAATTTGAAAATATTAAAAAAAAGAAAATACTATGAATGATGTTTGTTGCTAAACAAGGTCTATTTGAAGAATATGAAAAAAAAACAAATACATAATAATAAAAAAAAAGTAAATCTTATTATAAAATTTATTGTCTGACAAGCAGACTGTAATAAATTTTAATATGTTCGAGTGAGTATATTAAGCAGAAATTTTTTATTTATAATGGTTGCCAGTGATGCCCACTTAGCTATTTTGGGGCTAGATTTAGATCTTTTTAATAACTCCTGACACGTAATATTTTCCGTTAGCTCTTTAAAAAAGAGCTAGCACGGGCTGTTTTCAAACATGAAATTGGGACGTTTAACACTTTTTGCATCTATCAGTCTTCCGTTTTTACCCTCTTGTTTCGTCTTTGATTCATTTATAAAGATAATCACCCCTATCGTGAATAAAAATTCCACATGGAATTTGTTCCCTGTTCACATTTTTCCTATTAAAATTCAATGTTAAAAATATAAAAGGGAACAAATTTCATGTGGAATTTTTATTCACGATAGGGGTGAATATTTGTACAAATTTTTTGCAACAATGTTTTTGCAAATATATATACATATGTACATATGTATATATATATGTACATATATAGTTTTGAGAAGGCTTGTGATGATTCTCTTATAAGTGAATCAGATAAATATATAATTAAACAGAATTGAATACAGTTCGTAAGTCTCATTTATGAAATTAGGGCAAAACTTCCGACAAATTTTAAGTTGTTAGAAAAAATTTTGGCATTTAGCGTAAAAATTGTTTTTTTTTTAAGCCAAAACCGATCAATTTTGGATCGAAGTGCATCAATTTAAGAATTCGGTTAATGAGAATCCTTTTCAAAAATTGTCATTGTTTGTCTTAAAATAATTATAATTATTATATCCATAGTCCAATGCTGAAGTAGAATGAGTATTCAGTGCTATGAATTTTTTCAAGAATAAAATTAGAAACCGTATGGCTTTGAATACTGTTAACAGCTTAATTCATATAAAATATGGCTTACAAAGGTGTAGCGCATGCTGTTCAAGTTCAAGATTTGCCAGCAAGTATGTTTGTAAAAATAAATTCAATTGAAACATATAAAAAGTCAAAATATTATATAAAAACAAAAATATGGCCAGAAGATGAAGAAAATTTAACACTTTTTGAAAATTACTGTATATTTTTAATTCTACTTATTAAAATGATACATATTGTAATGTAAATACATATTTGTATACAATTTTTAAGTAATAATTTTATTAAACATTAATATGTAAATTTAATTTGTTTAATATAAATGAGTTTGAAGTACAAAAATAAATAATACATGGATTTAAAACAGAATAATCTTTGATTTTAAAATTTAGCAATTTTTAGCTCTTTTTGACAACTCGGTCGGCACGTTTTGTGATTGAATAGTTGGCATCTCTGATGGTTGTCTTTCTTTGCTCTATATCTTTCTCTGTCGGTACAAGTCTATGAACATTAACAGATATTTGTTGTATTTATTTATGTATAATTTAATTGAAAATTATTTCTATAACAACATATTATACTGGTTGTTATTTTGTTTTTCAAATTTAAATGAAAGTGATTTGTCTACAAGAAAATAAAAAAAAAAATATGTACATATGTAAACTGACCTGCCCTTAACTTGATAAATGTTGGAGATTTTTAATGATTTGTTTAACAGTAATAGATATGCAACAAATATTTAAGATTATATTAAATCAAAAACAATTCTTTATATAGCCACTTGGTCATTTCATTTCAGTAATAACTAAGGCACGTGGAATTGCAAGGTTTGTTACAGTACTGAAGGCGCCTTTAATGTCTAAGAACGATGCCTTCTTTTATTGTTTTATTGTTTTCTAGTTACCTCTCAATGGTTCCTACTACCTTGAGTAGGGTGACCCTTTAGGTATGTTGACATCTCGAGAGTAGTGAAGAACGCTAAAATTTTTGCCCTACATACATATATGTATATATGAGTCTATAAATCTTTCCAGTGTTTTCAACAGGAAAGATGAGTGACTTTTTGAGCAGAAGTATTTTGCATTTTCATGACTTCTTTTACCATTTTTGGGAATAAAAATAACGTTCACCAATTAAGCTTTGCATAGTTAAGTAAAAGACTTAGTCTATATATTCTATGAAGCCATGGGATGATGGAATTCCTTAACTCGAAGGGTTGGCCTTTCCATATTTTTGCATGCAATATAAAAATATTCTACGTGCTTCCTTATTTATCATGGAGAGTTTCTTATTACACCAAGGTGATAGCTCTTCTTAGTCTTTGTTTGGGGACTAGAAATTTCAAATGACGCTACTAAAAATTTTTTCGACCTTTTGAAGACCCGCAGTCGTATCTTCGACTAAAGGCATTATTTATGTTACTCTCAATATGAAGAAAGTAATCGGGTTAACAAGGCGAATTTAACAAGTTTAAAGCAGGGGCAAATTCAAGCAAAATCCGAGTTTTTTTATGTGGCTTGTGTTTCACTGTTCTATCGTTACTATAATGAAATGTTCTGCTCAAATTGGGGAACTTGCTCCCGAAACAAGTAGTTTTTTGCGTAATACACGTTCTTCAGTCAGGGCTTATTCATTCATGGTCGACTGGACAGTGGATCACACAACACATTACAGAGAAAATTCTTTCTTTAACCGTAATGTTGGCAAATGAAAGGTTCACAAACATCCTACCTCGCATAACCTATTTTCCTAGTTCCAACACAATATATTGCATGAGTAGGGGTCGTCCCCATAAATGGTTTATTTATGTAACCGTGCTGCTAATAATAAGGCTCGGTATTTACATACATGTAACTCATGAACTCTGACATTTTATAATTTAGTATTTAACCTTATCAAGGAGGTTGGTGCTTAAATTACAGACACCCAAACAAAACTGATTGTTTCCCTCATTTCCTCAATTTTAAGCCTCTTCATATAGTTTGATATAGCTTAGCTCACCTTATTGTATGTTACTTATAAATTAAATTATGTATAAACAAATTACACTTACTATTTGGCTAACAAAAAATATTTATCCAAAATTTCCTCTAAAAAAAAAAACCTTATTACAAAAAACTCACAACACACCCTCTATGTATATTTAAATGGAATAGGTACAGCAAATAACATTCTATTATACTTTATTAAGTTTTATTTCGGTACATAGGTACATACTTTTGTTACTAACGCCTATTTTTTTCTTTGCTTACTATGTGTAGAAAAGTAGAAGGACCAAGTAGCAATTTCAGTCTTTTATTTTTCTTAAAGTCTTAAAAAATCTATGTTCATCAAAAAAAAAAAGATATAAATAAGAAAAACCCAGCAAAACAAAAAGTTTTTGTAGTTTTCCTTTGCCTTAAAACGGGTATAAAAAAGGATTTTTTTCTTCCTTCTTTAACACACACCTCCTTAACTACAAATATAAAAACAAAAGAATTTCATTTTAGCAAGAATGTAACCAAAAAATCTCTTTAAAAACGGCATTTAATATTTATTAAGCTCTCTTTAAGGCTTTCTCTCTAATAAAAATGTTCTTCCCTGCTTTACTAACTCTCTCTCTCTCTCTCTCTCACACACCCTGGCTGGCTTAGTAGGGACCAGCGTTGCCACGACCAAAAAAATTTTGTAACCAAAATGTAAAAAAAAGTAACCAAAAGCAAAAAAAAGTAACCAAAATTTTTATATATTTAAAATTTTATTTTATTTCAGCTAAAAAATATATATGTAAAATATAAATTAACCATTACATTTCAGTTTGTAGTTCAGTCTTATAATTAGGTACAATTGAAAGAAAAAACTAATTCAGCAATAACGATATTAATAAAACCCAAATGTAATTAATTTCATTACATTTGTTACCAAACACTAGTAGATAAAGTTTAAGTAGATGAGGCTAAAAATCTGTCTTGAATGTTCTTAGATGATTTATCCATATAGCGAACGACTAGAACTAGTGATTTCTTTGTGGATACGTCTGTTGTTTCGTCTACTATTAACGAAAACTTTGTCGTTTTTAGTTTGGAAATTAAATTTGCTTTAGATTTGCTTCCTAACATTTCTGTTAATTAAGTTGCTTTACCTGCCACATTTAATGTGTTTCGCAATTTGACAGTCGGAACAGCGCTTCTCTAATAAGCCTGGTAGATAGTCCATTAAAAAAAAGGCAAATTGTGGGAAATAAGAAACATTACTAATGTTAGCTCTGTTTGGTGCACTTGCTTATTAAGAGTTTCTTTTTGAGGACTTGCAAATGTTATTTTTATTTTCCACATTTTGCTTATGAACACTTTTTAGTGTGCTTTCGTAAATAACTTACGTGATTTGCAATTTTTTTACACAGGCAGCGCAGAAGCAACATCCATCTTTGTTTCTTAGCCACGGAAACTCATCCAACCACAATACACGGAATTTTCTTTTCGGGCTGTTATTAATGTCACTAAACAACAAAATATTATTTAAAAAAGTTATTGAAATTGAATGAAAATATACATATTCTCATCATCACTTCCAGAACATAACTCGACATAATTAGTTTTACTTTGAGCAGCCTTTTTAAATAAAAATCTAACAAAAATAAAAATTGTGCTTAAAACCAATATTATTATTTTTTAATTCGAAGTACATACTTATCCATTTTTTACGAAAGAAACCCAATCTTAACTATTTAGAAAACACTTTATTAAAAAATTAAATAGCACGCTAATTTGTAAAAAGCTTTTTTTTTTTTTTGTTTTCTGGTAAAAACATAATTTATGAATGTTGATTAAGGTTCGTTCATTTCTAAAACAAAAGAAAAATTAACTTGTTCCGATGTCAAATCAATATGAAAATGCATTTTGTAGCATGTTTTTAGATGGTTTTTGTGAAGAACCTTTTACTCGTTCAACAATACAATGATTGTGTTTGTTATGTTTGGAGACAGGCATGTATTTTTTTGTAATCCTGTGTTTAGTGTTTTATTTTTAAAAAACTTTTAAATTGTGGTGTAAATTAAGTCAAAGTAAAAGCAATGTAAAAAATGGTTACTTTTATGTTAAAAAAAAGTAACCAAAACGGAAAAAAGTACACAAGTACACATTGGAAAAAAAAGTAACCAATTTTGGTTAAAAGTAACCAAAATGGCAACGCTGGTAGGGACGTGTGTGTGTTTGTGTGTTTTATTTTGAAACATATTGTGTGTGTGTATGTATATTGTTTTGATTCTCAATCCCACGTGGTGTTTACTTGCCGCTGTTTTCACATTTTAGTGTTTTTGTACATTGTCTGCCCTTGATATTATCGATTGTTTTGCCTGTAGTGCTCTTTTGCCATGCTTGTTTGTGTGTGGCTCTGTGTGTATGCTTGCAAGCTGACATGTGATGTTGGCCACCCCAACATCTATAAAAACCCAACCGTTGCTTAATATTTTGGTACTTTGGTACTTAACACTTGCTATATAATGTAATTTGTTTATGCGTTTACTTGTTCCTGCACTTACTACTCGGTTTCCCAACATCCCGGCCCAGCCCCCATTCTCTCCCACACCGGCCGGTTAGTTTCGTTTCGTTTGCTGGCTCTGTATGTTTGAACATTTTTCCTTGTTGATAGAATTTTATTATTATTTCGGTTCGGATGCTTTTATATGTACAGTTTTTTTTTGCCAGTTTCATTTTGTATACACCAGTGTATAAGCAAAAAAAAAAAATGTAAATATTTCTTTCTTTTTTATTTCGCTGTCAACGTCGTTGCCGTTGCCATCGTCATTAGCTGTTGTGTGTAGACTCCCAACCACCCAATTTTATGTGTCCCACCCAGTTTTTAATGGACATTTGCTTTTATGTACCTATATATAGTAAATGTTTACATACATATATGTATACTAGTCGTGTGTATATAATACAATCAGCTTAAATTTTTCCAAATTACTTTAAGTTTCATTTTTACCTAATTTTTCATTTCATTTCGTGTGTGTTTGAGTTTCTGTTTTCTTTCATTTTCATTGAAAACTAAGCTAAATTTAATGAATGTACCTAAATTGAATTTTTATTATAAAGGCTTTTAAAGCAGAGAGCGTGTAAATTGCGCAAAAAAGACTTAACATTTCAAATTAAAGGTCTAAATAATTAGAAAATTGTATTGATTTTTGAGAAAATATGAAATAAAGGAACAAAAATTAATTAAAGCGGGTTTATACAAAAATATATCCAAGCTAGCTTTTGAAGAGATTTAGAAAATATATGTAAAGTAATTTAAAAAGTGCTTAATCACATAGAAAACTTGGCATTCAATGAAAGTTCTGAACTCTTTTGTTATTCTTATCTTTATTTGAAAGTGCCCCAAAAGGAGGAACTGAACTCTTCAGGAATATCAAAATTGCAGGGACTCAGCACGCTCCAGACTCTTCTTCCCACTTTCCGAACTCTGAAGTAAATAAGCTAATTATATTAATTTTATTATCAAAATTCATGCTCGGTTAAGAAAGTGGAAATCGGTTGACGCACTTTCTTTTTAAGAGAAGTAACACTCAGGCAATTAATATGTCTGTATACATATTGATTGTATTACTTTTATTGGAAAGGGTATATATAGAAGAAGAAACGTTAGTGCAAGAAGAGAAAAGTTTTTCAAATGACAACTCTGTAATTGCGCGTTATGCCAACTTATGCTTAATGATCACACCCGCTAATCAATTAAACTAGAGCATCCTCAAATAAAGATTTCATGCATTTCTTTAAATTGTATGTGTTTGGTTTTAAATCAAATCTGAAAGCTCTTAAAAAATCACTCTTTACAAGACGCCCAATCCAACTCACTAAGATATAATTGAAAGTGCCTAAAGTAAGCAAAGCTTTTGGAGCATTGCCAGAGTTATTGAAATCCACAAAAAATATAGTAATCCTTGTATTAACGTAAAGTTTCTTACGGTAACTGGTGAAAATAATTTGGCCGAGGATCATCTTAATAAAATGAGTGTCACGATCAAATGTTGTTAGATTGACTATATTTGAAGGGCAATGGAATTTCAAAGCACACTCAACAGGTAAAGACTGAGCTCTTTATTCCAAACTGGAACTATAAGATAAGGATTTTCATCTGAAGTGTTTTTTTCTCATGCAAAGCATTGTGTTGGAACTAAGAAAAAAGGTTATAGAAGGGAGGATAGAGGAAGAAGTATTTATAAGCATTTTTAATAGGTTGTACGATCCACTGTCCAGTCGATCTTGAATGGATAAGTCCTGACAGAAGAACGTGTAATACGCAAAAAGCTATGAGTTTTGGAACAAGTTCCCTAATTTCTCCAGAACACAACATTACAACAACAGAACAAAACATTTTTGGATTCTCTACTGTAACCGATAAGCACCTTCCCCCTCTCCTATATACGGTCAAGTAACTACAAAATAGACTTCGAAGCACCGGGCCGAGACTTGCATTATATTTTCGGTCAAATATTGGTGGTGTCAATAATAAGGAGATCAGATGGTGTTCTATTGACACTTGAAAAATGTGTTTAGTCCAGCGAACATCACACTGGATTCTATTGTCTAGAACAGATGAAGTCTTGCGTGCGTTGAAAGTGGCTCAATTCGCTCAACCCGATTCGGAGATCTTGGCTAAGCATATCATTCATTCTTCCAATCTGCACAGGTCTATGGTAGAATGAATGTAAATGGCAAATGTTGCTGTCATCTGCAAAGGAATAGATAGGATTGGAAGTTTAACGTAGAAGGTCATTTAGAAAGATAAGAAATAAAGTAGAAGAAAGAACGGAGCCTTGAGGTATCCTTGATTGAATCTTGAACTCGTCTGATGAGATCCCATTTATAACAACTCGTACAATGCGATTTCTGAGGAAACTTGATATAAATCGACAGAAGTTATCATTGACACCAAAAGCAACGCCTTGGAAATATCTAGAGCCACCAGTTTACTTTTGCCAAAACAATGTATAGAACGTCAAGATTTTTTCGATAGGAAGGCTCGTAAGTATTCCGTAGAGCATGCCCTCTACGGGCAATCGCTAAGTAAACTGTTGGACTCCAGATATTCGACAAGATGGTAATTTACCATACTGTCCATAGCTTGAGAAAGTGTTAGCATCTCCCCTTTAAAGAATCGGCTTTACCAAAGCAACCTTTCAACACATGGCAAATTCCCTAGCACGGCATTAAGTGCTGAAAATGTTAGCTAATGGACGAGCTAGCGTGCAAGAACACTGCTTCAAGACCAGTGCTGGTATACCATCTGGCACAGGAGACATAGTTAAGATGACAATTGAAAGGGAAGCCTAAGGCATGGAAAAGGCAACTCGTAATCAAAACATGCCAAACGAGCACATCCTGAAACTATAGAAATCAAAATTAATTTCCTGGATGGTTTTTTCTAAAATTCATCTGGCGGCACTAACATCAACCCAGAAGAGTTAGCGTTTATTTAGCGTTTAAAGTTTAGAGATCATTGAACTAATCATGCAGACTTCGTCGGATTGGGCGTCTTGTAAAGAGTTAAATTATTGACGTTAATGGCCTGGGCTACGCAAATGCTACGAAATAAAAAGGTATACCCTGAATTCTTATATTTAGATTAAACTAAACTACTTGGGAATTTTATTACCAGATTTCATGTGATTCTTGTGTTTGTATCAATCCATTGCAATAATTACCTGAAAATAAAGAAAAAATTAATAATTAAATATATATATTTAATAAGAAGTACATGTTTTGCTTAATAAGCGTTTTAATTTTAAAAATATTTAAAAAAAAATTTCAAAAATAAAAATTTCGACTCATTTTCTTGTGTTTTTTAATACCTTTAATATTTTAAGAAATTTATTTTTTTTCTTTTTAATTAATAAAATTATGCTTAATGTTTAATAATTTTTAACAAAAAATTAAAAGTTTCTAACCAATCATAAGATTTTAATAAAAATTTAAATTTTTGACCACCCAAACGTATGATTAATATTAATTATGACTCTTTAGCTATTTTAAGCCTTAATTACTATAGTTTTCAAGAAATCTTAAATTTCTGAAAGCTATTAAAATTAAAACCCATCAAACTTGCTACTACACGACTAATTTTATAAATATGTATATAACTAATAGCTAAAGATAAAGTCAAAGTTAAAACTTTTATACTTAAATAATTTTGTAAATCAACAAATAAGCTTTATACTACTGAATTATTGCACTAAAATAGCAGAATTAAATTAGATTTATTAAAGACTCTTTCAAAATTTACACCCTAAAAAATACACTAAAATGTTCGAAAAAAGTAATAAATTATCAGCTTGAAATAAATACTAAAGAAAGGTTATTTCTAATGACTTATTTTACACCATCTTCCCAAACGTTCACAAAATAAACACAAAATAAATTTCAATTTAACTTTCCAACTACTTACTATACCTACATACATACATATATGTATGTATACGAGTACACATTCACAAAGTTAATGACTTTTTAAATTGAGCTTAAATTTCTGTATTCTTGTCGTGTTACACAATTCAATTTCATTATAATGCCAAACAAATTCAACTAAAATTCTAGATTTATTTTTAAAGCAGCACCAACAACATCGACAATATAAAAATTGCCAGCAAAAGCAAAAAAGAAAACATTAATTCTGTTTCTGTGTTACATACCCAGCACGAAAAATCGATTTTTTATCAAGAGATTTAAAAGTTTTTCTTCTCTTTTTTTTTTTGTTCATTTGTTGTAACGTTATTTTTTATGTAAAACACTCACAACATACAGACACACATACATACATATATAAAAACAAGTTACTTAGTCATAGTTGCCGGAGTAAAAGCTGCAGGATATTAAAATTTAAAATGTTGTGATGTCTGTGTATCTATGTAAAGAGAAGTACATATACATATATGTATATGTATAACAGGAATGCGTATACTATGTAGCAAAATACAACTTTAGCAATTTATAATATGTTCTTATATACAAACATAAATCCGTATATGTATGTACGTCTGTATATATGTATGTGTAAATAACGTTATAAGGTTTTTATGTATATGTATATCTACATATGTACTTGCCTATGTACCAAAATATACATAAATATTTCAATATAAAACACGAGTGCGTACAAAAATTATTTGAAATTGTTTGTGTTGGCATTTTAACGCACAGAAACAACTGAAATATGGCTGGATACCAGGTTTAGTTCAAAATTTTTGAGAAATTTTGACTAAAAATTTTTCTTTATAACTTTGTTCAGGAACTGAATAAGTTTTTAAATAAAAATCTATGAAAACTGTGTTCAGATACTGAAGGAATTTTTCTATTAAAACTGACAACATCGATTACCCACAAAATGAAAACTTTTTTGTTGCCTTAGATTTATTAATTTGTTTGTATATATGTATCTAGTATTGGGCTTCAATGCCTATAAATCACTTCTTTTTTGTATCAGCTCTAGTTTTCGAGATATTAATTTTTTAAGAAAACTACAAGTTACGCGATTCAATCTATTCAGTAAAAATAATAAATCGAAATTCGGCTACAATATTATCTTTATGCTGCATTAACATTATTTTGATTCCATGAAATATTTCCGGAGATATCGCTTATCTTTGGATGGAAATTTTTTTTTATAGATTTTTTTATTTTTCAAAATATCATAAAAAATAGAGAACTACAAATTATCCATTATTTTCCTTCAGTCATATAGGAAAATATGTTACGAATATAGCAAGCTATATCTTGTTAAAGTCCATTCAAAACTGTGTGTTTTATTCGAAATAAAGTAACTCTATCAGCCAATATCAGTAACAAAATTTAATTCCGAAAAAGCAAAACGAACAATTTTTTTCGGAATAAAACCACTTTTTTGTGGAATTGTAATTTTAAAAATGTGTGTTTTATTCGAAATAAAGTAACTCTATCAGCCAATATCAGTAACAAAATTTAATTCCGAAAAAGCAAAACGAACCACTTTTAAAACCACTTTTTTGTGGAATTGTAATTTTAAAACTGTGTGTTTTATTCGAAATAAAGTAACTCTATCAGCCAATATCAGTAACAAAATTTAATTCCGAAAAAGCAAAACGAACAATTTTTTTCGGAATAAAACCACTTTTTTGTGGAATTGTAATTTTAAAAATTTTTGGGTTTCAATCCGAAAAAAAATTCGTTTTACTTTTTCTATAGAAGCAAAATACGGAATTAATTCCACTTCCGAACGGAATAAAATTTTGCGACATGGCTGTATATGATTAAAAGAAAATACATTATGGGTACATACAAAAATATGAGAGTGATACTTTTGATTGATTGTTTTTAATTTTTTTTAAAACAACAACAAAATAAATAATAAAATCAAAACTATTGCATTAACAAGAAATGTTGCATTTTATGCGGGACATATCTGTCTATATAAAATATATTGAAACTTTGTTATTCAGGTAGGTATGTGATGAAAATCATTTTCGTCGTTAAAGTGATTTGAATTCGTTAAAAGATGTGATGTGTGACAACCTGTCGATTTACAAAAAAGTTTTCGCAAAGTTGTATTTATAAAAGACAATTGGAAATGAAACAAAAGTGGTAAATAAAATCGATCGCAATCAGTCAAATAGTTAACGATTTGGAAAAGCGATTTAATTTTCAAATCCAACGATTTTCATCACATACCTGATTATCTCTATTATTTATGAATTTTTAAAAAGCAAAAAAATTTTTTTATATAATATTTGTTCGTCATATCGAGCCATAACCGCCGAAAAAATGTATCCCACAAACTCAAAATTTTACAGAGGAAGGTTTTTTTTAAATAAAATCAGTTTGAATAAAGCCATTATTTTAAAATTTATAATGTAAATATTGTTTTGTGTAATACATTTAATTTTAATAATTTTAAATGATGTTGAACTATCGATTTCGATAAAAAAAACAACAATCGATTATGGTGTGGGATACATTATTTTGGCGGTAATGGCTCGATATATTCGGCTATATCTCCAAAACTACTGAGTGGAGTAAATATTATGTTAGAGCAGCATGAGGGTAATATTGTAGCTAAATTTTGATTTTTCACTAAGTAGTTTAAACTATTCTTTAGTTATGTTATTCAAAATCGAGATTTTTTTTTTTTTTTTTTCAAAAAATTTATATCTCGAAAACTAGATCTGATCAAAAAAAGTGAGTTAGAGGAGATGGAGCCCTATATAAGATGTATACAAATTGAATAAACAATTTAAGGCACCATTTTTCGTGTTGGGCTGTATTTTATTTAAAATTATTTTTTTCAAAACTTTATTAAGCTTAAATTACACTCGTTTCATTTCCTTATTCTGAAAGTCACCTTACAAAAACCCTAAATAAATTGTATGAGCCAACAACGTAAAAAGGAACGTAAAAATTCTACTGCAAAACAAAGCTTTAACCCGCTAAAGCCCTAATTATACTTATGCTTGGTTTTTACTATGTCAGTTTTGTTGTCAAAATGTCTAAATTGTTATGAAATTACCAACAATTTGGACAATTTGACAACAAAACTGACATAGTGAAAACCAAGCATTACAATTCCTCTCTTTAACTGACAGTATGTCATTATTTGGTTTTCTTTTTTTTTTTTTTTCTTTTGTACGTCTGTACGTTTAGGAGACACCTCTAGTCGTCCCGCATTCCCTTTTGCAAAACATAAAGTAAAAGCAATAATAATAATAAAAACTAAAACCCGACCATCAACTACCAAACGACTGGCCGGGCTGACTGACTCTACTCTAGTCAGCCTACCAACCATCTGTGCTGGCTGTGTGTCATACGAGTTTTACAACGAGTAGCATATATGTATATTGCATATTTCACATATTTTTTCCTTTGAAAACACACCCCACCTTAACACCCCCCTCATAATGTTTAGTTAACTTTAAAGCTTCCTTACTTACTCCAATTCTCTTTTACTAGACGGGACAATTGCACATTATGGTGACAATTTAATAAGATAGTTTCATTTATTCATGTAAAATCCATATGGCTAGTGAAAAATACATTTAAAGGGGTTTTTAAATTTTAGTTTACGTAAAATACTGAAAGTATGTATTTCAAATGCTCCAAATTTCTAGAGTACAGTTGATCATTAGGTGAATAATTTTCCTAGAGAAAAGTTTGTAATGGAAATGTGTTTAGTGTCTGAACACAGTTTTGCAGTTTTTTGTTAAGTCTCTAAACACGGTTCTCCAGGGGGGTTACTGCGTATTTCGATTCGAAAAGAAAATCATTCGAATTTGTATACTTTTTACATTGTATTTCGAAAGCTTTTGCTTTCGAATCGAAATACGCAGTAATCCCCCAGATCACTTTTGTTCATTGTCTGAATATCTAAAATACTTTGTTCAGTGTTTGAACACGGTTTTCCGGGTAACTTTATTTAGTGACTGAAAACTGTTTTCGTGGAACACAATTTACCAGGAAAAATTGTTCAGTGTCTGAATACAGTTTTCTTGGAAACTTTGTTCAGTGTCTGAACATAGTTTTCCAGGGGATTTTGTTCATTTTCTGCACACACTTTTCATAGAATTTTTAAATTAAATATTTTAAAAATATGTATGTATATCACTTTACGCATTATTCTGTTATTCTTGCATTGGCAACACTGAGTTTGCGTTAATCATGATTTTAAAGTGTGTTTGTGAATGTTGCTCTAAGTCGGTCTCTGTTAACGTCAGGTCATTGGGTGGCAATGTGGGAGTTGTGAATTTAAATCTACAGTATAACTGTTAGTGTTGTTTTGTAGTTTATCAACACTGTATAAAAATAAAAAAGGAGAAGCATACATTGTTTGCAGCAACACTAGCAGAGAGCCAGGCTGCTGCCGATGCTGCTTCGCCGTTTATTATTACATGTGTACGTACGTTCGTATGATGATGTTCATAGTGTTTGTTTTTTTTTTGTTCATAGCCTGCTTTTGCTCTATTATACTCTACTCTATTCTATTAAATGGGGTCGTTGGGGTACGGGTTAACACGAGTGAGTATTCTCATAAACATACATATGTACATACATTTTCAGTCATTTATTTATGTTGTATGTATGAAATGAAATGAAAAAGCTGGAATACTGAAAAATGTCTTGTCAGTTTGCCTGCACATTTTGTTGTTGTTGCTATACTACAGTATATTTAAATACCCATTTAGTTGCTAAATTGAAGACTAAATTGCAAAATGAAAAAATTTATACTCAAATACACACACCAACACTTATAAGATTCTGTTATTCTGCTGAAAACCCAAGTTTTTACGTGCTGTTCATTTAAAATTTGGAATTTACTTTTCTGCTGCTGTTGTGTACAGTATATGTACATATATTTGTGTGTATGCTTGTCCTGTGGAGTCCTGTGTTCTCCTTTACTGAGTTTTTTTTTTAGTTTTCAAAAAAAAAAAAAAAAAAAAAAAAAAACAAGAATTCTTATGAAAACGTTTTTGCTAATTTTAGCATAGCTTAAAGTAATTCCGGAAAAAAGTTTATTTGCCATAGACAACATTTTAACATTTAACCTAAAACTTAAGACTTTAAATACCTTTATAATACAATTAATAATACAATTTTAGTGCCTACATAATAATTTTCTAAGCTGAGGTAAGGTTTTTGTAATACAATTTTACAAAATTTCTCCTAATATTGCAAAATTAAGCAGTATCAAACATTTCATTTAAAATTTTCTATGTTTAAAGGTTAATAGCATGAAAATTTCATTAAAAAATATCCCAAAAATTACTTTTACTACACTTTTCTTACTCTTTTTAATGCTACTGTTATTTGATGTGTTTTTGTCTGCCATTTTAAGTCTTTACTTTGTTATGTTTACGTTTTGTAAGAAAAAACTTTTTATTTTATTATCCTAGGCATTTTTTTTCACAAAGTTTTTCTTAAAAAATAAATTTTGGGTGTGTTAAGAAGTGTGGCAAATTAAAAGAAGTAAGAAACTTTAGTTACTAATATGAATGCAAAAATGTAGGAGTGTTTTTGAACTCAAATTAAAAAATAAAACAAAAATCTAGATAATTTTCATAGAAAATTATGTTCATGTTTCTGAACTGGATTTTTATAGAAAATTTTTTCAAAAAACAACAATTTCTTAAATTCTTTCTCATATTTGTTAAAAAAAACTGTTGCTAACTACTTGTCCTCTAGTGTAAATAAAATTGTTCATTAATAAATTTCACAATTTTAAATACTTTTCAATAATTAAGCAATTTCTAAAGCTAATAACCCATATTAGCCATTGAAAAAATCTGTTGTAAAATGAGTTTTTATTAAAAATTTCAAATATTCTTTATCAACTAAACAAAATTAAAAATTAAGACGTAAACATTATAATTTTAGAAATAATTTTAAAAATAATGTTTTCTTTCTGTTCAAATTTAAACAAAAGAAACTTGTAGCACACATCACATACAAAGTATGTGTGTCATATAAAAATACACTTAAAATTTAATAGGTATAAACAATTCATAATTTACATTTATTTTCAAACTCAAACAACAACAGTTCAAATACGAAAGAAAAATTAAATTTACAAAGAAATTTATTTTTAAATAAGATTTTATTGCTTGGTTTAGACGTTGATTTAAAAATAGGTATTCCTTCATTTAATTTCGTGTCGTTTCTTTTACTTTTTTCCTCTGATTTTCGACAGTTGAATGAACTTTATTCACACACACGCACATGATGATCATGATAATAATAATAAAAAAAACAACAAACATACATGTACATACATTTTTATTTATACGGTAAAACTCCCTGAAATTGTATTTATTTATGCTCAGTCACTCAGTTACTCACACTCTCAAGATTATAAACTTTACACTCCTGCATAGACACAACAAATCAACTGACTTTTTTAACCAAATGAACATGTTTTCTTTATATTTTTTTTTTTATTTATTTATTAGTAGTATTTTAAATACTTTTATACTTTAAACACAATAACACCAACAATAAACCAGACAGAACTGCAACAACGATACAAAAATATCGACAATAATAACAAAAATACTTTAAAAATAACTGTTTAAATGTATAGCAATAAAAAAACAACCACAACATTCAGACTAAAGTAAATAATTTTTTTTTTTTTGAAGAGTAACCAAATCCTTAACATTTAAAAAAAACTCTATTGTATTGAATAGTAATGCAGTTTAGTGCTGTAATTGTATTCTATACAAAAAATTACCTTAAATAATTTATAATGATAAGCTTGAAAACTATCGTAAATATTTGTAAAATTTAAATAGTTTCTTTGTTTAGTACCTATAATGCGTTCTAAATATTTATTTAAATACATACTTTGCTTTTTTCTCACTATTGTAATGAGATAAGAAAAGTAAGCGTGTTCAATATTGTGTATATGAGTGTTAGAATAATATTTTATTCATCTCATTATTTTGAAATACATTTTTGTTTTATAATTATTCAAGTTATCAGCTTTAAAGTAGACTTTATTGTATAGTTTAGCTGGGACAATAGATTTCTATTGAAACGTGCTTAGAAATTTTAAATAGAAATAAATTTAAAATTTTAAGGATTGCATTCAAACTAAAAAAAAAGTTGTTTAGCTTCTATGTACATACATAAGTATTCTATATTCAGGTATGTGATGGAAATCGAAAACGAGTGAGTTTTAGAAGTTAATTTTTTTCGTAATATTTCTGTATCCCACAAAATATAAAGATAATTTGCTATTAAAGAGAATCATAAAACAGAAATTTTAAAAATTTGATTAGAAATACCTACTTTTAAGTTTCTAGTAATTTCAATAAGTTTTCGGAAAAACTTTATTTCGACTAGAGTTAAATATTTCCACGATGCTGTGGTTTCAGTTTTCTTTATTAGGATATTTGTCGACTTGGCTTTATAGCAAAAGAGTTAGTCATTAAATTGCTTAGAATCCAAAAAAATAGAAAAGCTTTTGGAGAAATGAGCTTGAAATTGCAATGATCATCTCTGTCTTAATGCAAAAACACTGTACAATGAACAGCACAATATTATAAAGAAATAAAAAACCTCCGATCTATGCGCGTACTGCGCTAACTTTTTAATAAGCTTGATAGTATATTAGAAGCTAAACAAAAAGAAATGTTGCTTCATTTAGAAGAATTTTACTTGAAATTATCATGAACAACCCTGTCTTAGTAAAAAAAAACTCCTTATTTTCACAACCATGCCCTATAAGAAATAGAAGAAGAGTAAAACTATGTGTCCACAATTGTCAGTTATTACAACGTTGTCCGATAAATTTTCAGAAAATGTCTAACAATCGTGTAAACTTAAAATTTTTGCCTTCCAACGTTGTAAGAAAAAGCATTTTCAGTACATTGGAAGACAAAAATATTGTCAGACATCTAACAATCGTGTAAACACACCATTTTGTCATTGTCATTGTTTTAAGACAATTGTCAAACACTTTTCATTGTCATATGCGCAAAGTTTATGCATCTGCCAATGGCAGCATTGTCATAGAAATTATTTCTAAATGCAACTCTGTATATACATAAATAAAAAAAACAAGTGTGCATTGATAAAATTTTTGAAAAAAGTAGAAGAAAATTAAAGAATTAAATTAAAGTGTGCATTAGGGCATAAGTAGATATAATGGTTCCAATTGCTCTTTTTTGTTCCATGACAATATTTAAAATTGTTAAACACACACAGAGCTGCAAAACGAATTTGACAATGCCACACAACAATCTGACAACCGTGTGAACTGACAATTTCAGTTGACAGATAAATTCATTGTGTGACAATTGTGTGCAAATGAAATTGTTAGTTTTCTTACAGTCGTCTTAAATGACAATTTACATTTTGCTAAAAATGTTCATTGGCAGTACATTGCTAGCACATTGCTAGATATGACAACGTTGTAATATCTGACGATCGTGGAGCATCATCTGTAGAACCAACCAACTCAAGTGCAAAAAAACATGAACAAGACATTTTTCTATAAAAAAAAACTTGCTGCCATTTTAATATTTTTTTTTCACCAAATCCAAAAATTTAATTTTCTTCATTGCCTGTATTTCGAACTTAAACATATTAAATTCAACCATACTCTTTAACATTTAAAGAAAATTCAATTTAGCAACAATTTCTTAAAGAAAATAATAAAAAGAAACACATTCATTATAAAGACGTTTTTAATATAAGCCTGCACGTGAAACGATAAGATACATATGTATGTATGTACATAATTTACAAGATATTTGCAATGGAAACAAAAATACCACTGCAGAAATTAAAAAAAAAAAACAGAATAAATTTACGTGGAGTAGAAAATGAAACTAAAACGTTAGAAAGAAAATCCAATTTTCTATTAAATTTACAACATAAAATATGAATAAATGAAGGCATGTTGGAAAAAAAACATTGTATATAAAAATGAAAAGTAACGCACGAATGCGCAAGTGCTGCCAGTTGCTGCTACAATTTTAGATGTTCTGTCTTTTAAGGCTGCCAAAGATAAAGTAACTAAGTAAAAATAAAAAAACACCAACAGCAGCAGCGTCAGCAAGAAATAACAATAGACTTAAAAGATGCAAAAAATGAATTGAAAAAAATGGTCTCTTATTGTATTAGCTACAGGGATACAAAAGCAACAGAAAAAAATACACAGCAAGATAGATACTGCTGTAAATGTCTGTAATATTAGAGATACCTACAAACTAGAAAAAACTAAGAGCAAAAAACACATTTTCATAAGTTACGACAACGTTGCAGCAATTTTCACAACGACAAACAAAAATATTACCATGGCCCAAAACAGCTACATATAGCATTAACAAGAAATCAGCAGCAGCAGCAGTGGAGTACAATTTGAAATTGCACATGAAAACAAAAATTATAAATGAATTATCTTCAACCCAAAGATAAACGTACTGCGTACAACCTCAGCAAAACAGAATAACACAAAATGCCACACTACTAAAAAGAAGACGAACGAAACATACATTTTTTATGCCACATTTTGCGGCAACTAAATGGGCACAAGAAGTTGTTGAGAAAGGTGATAGCAGCTGAAGAAAATTTCATCACGAATTTTGTTTTAATCTCAGGCAACTTTTTCCTAAAACAAATGTATAGGTAAAAGTTATTTTTTTATAGAAAATCTTGCTGGCCAGGCAAAATGCTGTTCTATATGAAAACATGCTTGCCAGCTAATTTTCTATAAGAAACTATGCTATCCAGTTAATATTCTATTATTTCTATAAAAAAACATGATTTACAGGTAATTTTTTTTTCTTATAAGAAAACGTGCTTTCCGGCTAATTTTTAATAAGGAAACAAGCTTGCCAGCTCATTTTCTATAAGAAACCATCTGGTAAGAATTTCCTATTAGAAAAAAATGCTTGGCAGCTAATTTTCTATAAGAAAATATTTTTTTAGAAAATTTTCTATAAGATAACTCACTTTGAAACAAATCTAGGTTACCGACGCAGCTCAAAATAAAAAAAGTTAGTAGGGTGATCGAAAATTTAAAAACAAGAAGAAAAAATAAAAAAATTGGCTGAAACGATTAGTTTTCGAGTTATGGACGTTTTTAGTTTTCATAGAAATATGTATTTTTTCTACTAACTAAAGCTCTTCTGCATAGCCGGTCTTCGGCCGGGCGCAAGGATTTTCTCTTCTATGGTATAACAAACACCGGCTTCGCTAACTAAAGCTTCTGCACCTAAAAAATGCAAATAATTTGAGTACCCACACATATCACTAAGTGGGCGGGGCAGTTTTTTGGTTCCAGGGGGCGCCACGGGCCTCAGCCCTCTTAAATTATAATTTTGGTTTTTTTCTTTTTTTTTATTCTGAATTGGGTGGCATATTTTTTTTTTTTTATTTTTTTTGTAGCCCTTTAAGCTGCATTTCAACCAAATCACATATTTCTATGAAAACTAAAAACGTCCATAACTCGAAAACTAAAGCTATGTGTCCACGATGGTCAGATATTACAACGTTGCCATATCTACCAATGTGCTAGCAATGTACTGACATTGAAAAATTTTTAGCAAAAGGTAAATTGTCAGTTTACACGACTGTTAAGGTACGGTCACATTTGGCAAATATTTGCCGAAAATGACGTAACCACTAAATAACATTTATTTGAACTCATTTGTTTACTTAAAAAAACTTTTCTTATTTAGGCCAAAGCACAACAAATATTTAGTTTTAATTTATTTGATGCTGTTTGATCTTGCAAAACTCTTGTAGGAGCAAACAACGTCAAACAAATTTGTGCTAAAACAAGTGGTTACGCTTTTTTGAGTAAATATTTGTCAAATGTGACCGTACCTTAAGAAAACTAACATTTTCATTTGAACACAATTGTCACACAATGAATTTATCTGTCAACCGAAATTGTCAGTTCCCACGGTTGTCAGATTGTTGTGTGGCATTGTCAAATTCGTTTTGCAGCTCTGTGTCTGTTTAAAAATTTTAAATATTGTCATGGAACAAAAAAGAGCAATTGGAACCATTATATCTACTTATGTCCTAATGCACACTTTAATTTAATTCTTTAATTTTCTTCAACTTTTTTCAAAAATTTTATCAATGCACACTTGTTTTTTTTATTTATGTAGATACAGAGTTGCATTTAGAAATAATTTCTATGACAATGCTGCCATTGGCAGATGCATAAACTTTGCGAATATGACAATGAAAAGTGTTTGACAATTGTCTTAAAACAATGACAATGACAAAATTGTTAGATGTCTGAAAATAGTTTTGTCTTCCAATGTACTGAAAATGCTTTTTCTTACAACCTTGGAAGACAAAAATTTTAAGTTTACACGGTTGTTAGACATTTTCTGCACATTTTTCGGACAACGTTGTAATACCTGACCATCATGGACACATAGCTTAAATGTTTGCGCCAATATTTTTATTTAATTTTTTCTTCTTATTTTTAAATTTTCTATCCCCCTAGGTATTTTTTTTTTTTTGAACTGCTTCGGTAAACTAGATTAAAGCCCTCACTTTATAGCTACTTTTCTTTAAGAGAACTTTGATGCCAGCAAAAACAAAACTTGCTTGCCAGTGTTATGACAAGCAATTTTTCCATAAGAAAAAGTAAATTGCCCACCAAACAATTCTGCTGGCAACCCAGCATTAATCCATTAAAAAAAACTCTTTTTACTAAAAGCCATTTCATTTTTCTTTGTCATCTAAATATAAATTAAACAATATTTCATAGTTTTATCTGGCGGTTGAAGTTTCTTTTTATTTGTGTAAAACAAATATAAAATAAACACAAATCTTTATTATAGTTAAGAGAAGTTTTTACACAAATGATACAAAACTCATCAGCAAAACTATGAAAATCCTACAGTAAAATAAAAGACATGAGCCAAAAAAATACTAAAACAAAGTAAAAAGTAAATGTTAAGAATATGAAAAAAAGCCAATTTCGCAGTTGACTCAAAACAAAGTTGCAGCATACAATACAACTCAACTAAAACATCCACACAAACAGCAATAAACGCATAATCTAAACTAAAATAAACTAAACAAACAACAACAGTTTATTGCCATTTCCTTTGCGGCATTAGTCGCAGTAACTGCAAACAACATTTTAGACAGTGAAAATCACTAGAGTCAGCGGCCAGGAGAAGTAGAGACATACCAAACGAAAAAAAAAATAAAAAAGCAAAAAAAAAAATAAAAAACAAAGAAAAAAACTAAAAACAATTTTTGCTTTTTACATGCCTCTAACTAAACAACTGAATGTTTCGTTTATCGGCCTTTTTGTCTTTGTGGTGTGTGTCTATTCGCCTTGGCTGTATGGTTTGCCAGTTGTTGGTTTCATTATGTGTCTGTCTGTATGTATGTCTCTGTCTGTCTGTCCTTTTTTGTATTGCGCTCTATATCTATCTATAGTTTCTGTATGAGTCTCTTCTGTCTCTGCCTGTGCCGTGTAAACGTTGAAAACTTTTCATTATTATTATTGGAATTTGCCTTCTTGTTTTGACTTAATAATCTTATTCTGTGCAACATTTTGTAGGTACATGCAACATTACTAAGCACGCTATTATTTTGTATACATGTCCACATAACCGCAAAGAGTATAAAATCTGTACCTACATTATGTTTAAAAAAATTTTCCAGATTTTGAATTGATTTTTTAATAAAATTTCCATTAGAATTTTTTTTTTTTTGTTAGACAGACAAGTTTTTGTTATAGAAAAGTGGCTTGCAGTGCTGACTAGCAATATTTTCTTATAGAAAAGCTGATTCATTGGCTGTCAAAGCTTAGAAATTACAGAAAAGTCCGAAATCTTTCGTTCGGCTAGCAAGAATCAGTTTTTTTTTTGAAGAAAAGTTGCTTGTTTGACATGCAAGCATAATGCTAATCTGGCACTAAATTGTTTAAATAGAAAAGCTGCTTTCTGGAAAGACAAACACGGTTTTTTTTAAATATAAATGCTGAATAGAGAAGCTAGTTTTCTTATAGAAAAGTTGTTTGCTGGAAAAACAAGCAAGGTTTTCTTATGGAAAAGTTGCTTGATAGAAGAAAGTTTACTTATAGAAATTGCCGATATTTTTATGGAAAAGTAGAGCTTGCTTTTCTTGTATGCCATATTATCTTGAATTGCCCATAAGCTAAATTTTGTTATAGAAAATTTCATTTATGGGTCTTTACTCTATTTCAAAGTCTTACATTTAACATTTTCCTATACAAAATTAGATTTTCTTGACTGCTAAAACAGTAAATAAATATAAAAAGCAAATAAACTTGACTTGAAAGCTAGTTTTACTATAGAAAAGGACATTGCTCTAATTCTGACAGATCTATGAGAGATTATTTTCAAAATCGGTTTTCCTGGATCAATGGCAAAGGGCTAAGCAGCAATTGAACTATATAATATTCGGCACACAATGGCACAATCTTTAAAAAAAGAAGAATATTTAATTCAATCAAATGGCCTATAAAAAAAAGGATTTCGTAAATGCCTGACACATAATTTATTTCTTCCATTACAACATGCGATGCGATCCGCCTTTATTTATAAACATTTATAGATATTTGTATAACTTTAAGAATTGTACAAATAGCTAATGAGCCTATTAAGTAATATCAAGATTTGTGTAGAAATATTTTCCAAATTATTTTATTTTCTCATACAATTGTCAAAATAAGCCATACATGTCGATTAATTTGGTCTATTAACATTAATCAACTCTGCCTTGGTGTAAATACTGCGTATATTTACAACTATGCACAGCACAGTGACAAACAGTGAAACAAAACAAACACATTGGAATTTTCAAGAACAATTGTGCAAATAACTGTATAATAAGTATTTAATTAAATTATTTTCTGCAAGTTATTTATTTAAAAAAAAAATGCTAATTAAACTGGCGACAATCAGAAACTCCGAATTCTTTGTTTTTGTTTATAAATTCATTCCAAGGCAGTAAAGTTAAAAATGTCTAAAAATTTTTACCTACTTCATATGTAGATTACATTTAAAAATTTATTTTAAACACCAAATCTCTTGAATACTTGTATTTATAAAGTACAGTTTAGAGGTTTGGAAAAGAACTGCGAAATTTAACCTAAGTATAGGTACCTACAATCAATTTATAATACAATTTTCATAAAAATTTAGTTTGCTCATTTATATAGACAAATATTGCCAACAAGTTTTTTTAAATAAGCAAAAACAAGGCTTGATATCAGCATTATACCTAAACAATCCAAACACAATTTTTATACAAACTTAATTTAGTTGTTTATACCTACCTACCTATTTAACTTACATACATATACATATGTACAGAGGAATAAAAAGTATTTAAATTGCTTACCTTTTAATAAATTGTTGTAGTTCTTAAGTAAAGAAAAAATCCAATATTCCACTTAAATTTTGGCTGCTCTTTATGAAAAAATATACCCAAATTTTGTTGTTAATTTTGAGGTTTTAATAAATGACACTTCACACTTGACAAATAAATTTTGTTGTATTTGTATTATATCTTATTAATATGCTTACACTGTAATTTTTTTATTATTTAATTTATTTTTACTTATTTTATTTGATGTGTATGCACAATTTTGTTATTTTATAATTTCTATTAAAATTTATTTTAATTTTTGGTTGTAATTTATTTGTTGTTGCTTAGTTAGCGATAAAATTTTTATTACATGAGCTTTTTTCTTCGTGTTGTTTCTTCTTCTATTTATAACGAATGGTTGTTAATTAAATGGTTGGCTATTGTTTTTTTTTTGTTTGCTTTTAAAATATACACTTTAAAAAATTTGTATTTTATTTAAAATTTTTAATTTTAACAACACTGTTTTGTTAAATTTCTTTATTTTAGCAAACAATGTATGTTTAGTTTAGCTTCTAATTTTATTTATTTGCTAGACGACAGACGTTCCCTTAACAAATGTTCACTTTTACACACCTCTTTTTCTTTATTTTTTTGTAGTAGTAGTAGTTGTTGTTGTATGTTTTATGACATTTTGTTTTGGCTTTTTATTGTAGATTATTAAACATAAAATCACGTACACACAATTTTTTCATACTTTTTTCTTTATTCTATGTTTCAAATCTTTTTAATATATAATTTTTTTTGTATAATTTACAACTAATTCACTTTGTATTATCCACTTACTATGTATTATAGGTTTTTATAAAATTTATTTGAATTTTATACCACTTTATTTCATTTTTAATCATCTTCACTTTAATGAAAATATTTTTTAAGTTTTATAATTTTTATTGTTGTTGTTTCTGTTTTTTATATTTTTAATTTAATCTTTTTTCACTTGTTCTCTCACTCGTTTCTTTTGTTTGCTTTTTGTCTCTCTACTACTGCTTTTGTTATTTCCCTTTTCAACTTATTTCTAATTATCTTCTATTTGTTTCTGCTCTTTGTTCAATCTTCCGTTATTACCACATACACTGTACTTTTTTATTAATAAATTTTCTTATAATTCTGTGTATGTAAAATAATTCTTTTTGATTTTCATACAAAAAAATAAACGAAAAATCGGTTTTGTGTTCCTTTTTTCTTCTTGTTTGTTCGCTGCGAGTTGTAATTTTTCTAACACACACATTTATTGATTTTCTGTTGTTTGTGTTTGGTTTTGTTTAATTAAAACTTGATTAAACACATTGATTTCAATTAAACCACACAGCGCCATTATAGCCACCTACTTCTTCCGTCTAACTCATTCGCCGTTAAAAAAGGAACTGAAATTTTAAGAAAAATTCGCTGATTTCTATTTCTTTAACTAATGGCAGCCATTTTGATTTTTGTGGAAGAGAGACAAATGCATGTAAAGAAACTAAAACAGGGTTGTTTAATAATAACGAGTAGTGGTAAATTTAACATGGTTTTAAATCTAAATTAACAACACCCTGTGCATGTTTACATACATAAATATAGCTCGGTTGCAAGAGAAATTCTTATCACAGTGTTACCGGAATCTACAAAATTATGGAATACCTTACATACTTTTGGGATTATTAATATATCTAAATACATAAAAATGATTTTTCTAACAAATTAAAAACAATTTCTTTATGAATAAAATCAAAATTATGGTAGGCAAAACTTGTTTGACAAATTTTCCTGATGATATTATTTTCAGTCGCTAGATTTAATCAACTGATTCCTTTGTACACTGAGTACAATTTTTAGCTATAAATTTATTTTTAAGTGTTTTTTATTAAGAATGCAGATTTCAACTTATGAACTGTTATAGAACAAGGTTGCAAGAGACAAGAAATCGAAGGTTCTCCCAGTAAAGGAATCTATTATGTTGACAATATATTTCCTCCTTGGATTTCATCGGTGATGTCATCATTATGTTGACAAAACAAAAATTTTAAAAAGTTTTCAAATGGATTTCAAAACAAAAATATGGTGGCGAAATATTGACATTATATCTATTATCTTTACTTTTTATTAAAATAATTTTAAAATACGTAAATAATACTGGTCAAAATGTTATTACGGAAGAAGTTATATTGTTTTACATAATTTTATATCGTTAAATAAAAATGAATAAACAAATATTACTGGCCGCATGTGCAGCAGCACAACAAGTAATAGATATTGTTGCGACAGAAGAGCTTTTAGATGACAGACAGTCAACTGCTATTGAAAATTCCACGTGAAACAATTGCCACTTTATTTATTTCGCTGTGAAAAAATAATATTGCCAGATACATTTAATATGTTTTTCACAAAACTAACAAAATGAACTTTGCAACAACTTTTCATGAAAATTTCATGTGATTTTTTTTAACATGTATTTTGACAGCATTCCACTTGAAATTTTGAACAGATTACTAGGCTTAATAGTAAAAATATATGCTATTCGGAATTGACAACAACCTTGTTTGATTTTTTGCCTACAGGTTGACCCAAATATTTTTTGGCATCCTTAAGTTATGCTGTAGAAACTTTCTTTAAAATAGCACATTGTCTACTTTTAGGATGACAAATTTTCAATTACCTTGAAAAATTTGGAATAACGGAATTTGTGGTGAATTTCTAAAAACTCACCACGAATTTTTATACTCACCACGATTTTTTATACTCACCATGATTTTTTACTCACCACAATATTTTACACATTTATTTTTAAATTCACTCACTACACGAGCAAAAATTTGTTTTTCCTTATTTAACTAGCTAGCTTACTTATTCCCACACCCACACAAACACCTTGTTTTTCTTCTCCTTCTTTTCTCCTTCATGCACTCTCATAATAATTTTTTCTTCTTCCGTCGGTGGTCGTCGTTGTTTGTGTGTGTTGGTGTTGGTTGCTGTGGCCGTGAAATTCTTAGAAGAAAACCGGGTTCGATGTATATGAGAACTTTAAAGAAAAAAGAATATGGGAATTATTATTTCGTTTGGTAAATGACCAGCGTTGTCAACAGTGTTGTCAAATGGAGAAAAAAACGCGCCATTTTAAAAAATCGCACCAAATTTAGATTTTTTATTTAAAATTTTAAAAAAATTTAATATGTTTGTGTGCAAGCACATGAACAAAAACAACAGCTCTGTGACATCAAATAGAATTATTGAAAATTTTATACATGCATGAAGAGAACTTTAAATATTTCTTTAATAAACTTTTTATACTTCCAGTTTTAAAGCTTTTAATATATGTAAGTAAATCTTCACACTTTACATATGATTTGGTACGTTATGAATGAACGTCGTCAGTCATCATTGTTTGTGGCCTGTTGAATAATTGATTGTAAAAAAAAATTTCCAGTATTGGAATGGTACGTACTTCTAATGACGTATTTTTTGTGTACAAAGATTTTTCTCACACTGAAACAAATAGTTGTGCTGAATTTGTTAAAAAGCGCACCAAAATTTAAAAAAAAACCGCACCGCGCACCAACTAAAGAATTTTTCGCACCAAAAATTTAAAAAGCACAAAAAAATGGTGCGAAACGCACCAAGTTGACAACGCTGCTAATTGTATGTACTAAAAAAGTCACGCCTTTTGAACAAACAACACTGTCTGATAATTACCCTCAAACACAACCCTGTTTTTGTATGTTTTGTTTTCATTTTGACAGCATTACCATGTTTAACTACACACATTCCTTTTATTATTGCTTTGCCTTTTATCATTTTTCTACACTCTACTTATTTTTCCCCTTTAAAATAATTTTCAGTCTGTCTTTTCGTGCGCAGCCAATTTCATGAACTACGCCAGTATTTAGCAGTTATTTCCTTGCGTTGTGTATTAAAATCAAAGAAAAAGTGAAGAAACTTTTACAATTTTATAATTTTCCTTTCAACGACCAACAAACAAACATTTCTTCTAGTTTGCATTAGAAATTACATTTATAAGTGTGTGTTTACAAGTTTATGGCAATTTATTGAAAACAATTAAAAGAAAAATGTGTCCAAGTTCCCGTTTATTAAATATTTAAGTCATAATTATTTGAATTTAATAAGAAAAAATTGGAAAAAGTGCAGGCCAATAAGAAACAAAAAGTATAAAAAATTTTTGCATCACTCGAAAAAAAACAGAAAAAAGAAAACCGAAAGGTGTGTATGAGTGTGAATAGAGAAAAATAACGAAAAAATAGAAAAAGAAAAAGAAGAAATTTTCACTTGATTTTATTTATTTAGTTTGTTGTTATTTTCTAATACTATATATTTAATAAATTTGATTTTTAGTGGAATATGATGTGTTTATTGGCATTTGTTTTGTTGTTAAAAATAATTGTTTAAATTTCAAAATTAAAAGCAAATGACCAAAAATATGGGGTGGATAAATAAATTAATATGAAAATAAAACCGAGATAAAAGTGTAATAAAATAACAAACTGTCAAAAATATTTTGTTTAAATTAAAAGAAATAGTGTGTTTTTGAAAAAATTTCTTTTAATTATCTAATAACTAATAGCAAATTTATATCGTTTTATGTTTTTCAACAGCAAATCTGTAATCATTTTGCTGGGCTGAAATTTTTAAGGTGAGTCCTTTATAAGTGTTTAACAATTAAATGGAAAACTTGTTTTACTGGTTCTCCATGGAATATTTTTTAATTGAAATAATGTATCTGTAGGATTTTTTCTAATTGTGTGTTGTTGTTTTGTTTAAATGTTGGTGCTGTTTGAAACAAAAAAATCTTGTTTTGAAGTTAATTTTTATGGAGTTAGTAAAGCTTGTTGAGTAAAAAAAGTTTGAGACAAGTTGAAATTTATATTTATTTTTATACCTACATTCATTTAAAAATGTAAACTTTTATTTTCACTGCTTGATATTTGATAGAGGAAAGGCAAGTTTCGAGTTAGTTTATATCTTATCTTATTACTAGGAATTGATATAAGCGGCCGATATTTTAAAGCCACACAAATTCTCGGCGGCGGCTATGTTCAGCCGGTTTACAGACGTTCGGCCTGTGGTATGTATTTGTTGTTGGTGTTGACAGCCCTTGGCCGAATGTTTTAGGTACAATTTTTTTTGTTAATAAATAGCTAGTTATTAATACTATAATTATTTATTTAATACCTACATTTATTTATTTTTGCTCAAGATTCAATATTATTTTGTTTTATTACATTTTTTCTTGTTGTGCATGGTTGCAAAAATTGGGAGCTTTTGCCCTAAGACAGAGATGTTCATTGAATTTTCAAGTTAAATTTGCTTAAATTAATCAATTTTTTTTTTGTTTTTAATCTGTAAAACGATTAATATTTCCGTTTAGGAAGCTAAAAGTACTGCGGTAATTTAAACCATCAGTTCAATTGATCTATATTTACATACCTATAGGAAATATGGTTGTTGTTGTAACTGTTCCATAGTTTTCGAGAGTTGTTTCTTGAAAAAATATCTGAAACCGCTATCAGTTTTGTATACATATTTAATTTATTCTCGAAGGGATTCAAAATGAATACATTACAGTGATGGAAAATTCAATACTAATTTACTATTTTTGTATATCATACCAATTGGGAACGAGAAAGCAGGGTAATTAGTAAGTTTTAATTGATAAACAATAAGTGATAATTTCAAGTTTTAAACGGTAATGGGGTTAAAAAAATATCTTTGGCAGTTTTAAAAATGTACGGGAAATTTCTGTCGGCATTCCGAGTTAATATCAGTCTCTGAAATAAACAAATTATTGTACTTCATTCAATTTATTTTTTTATGATAATTATATACAGTGCTGCCACTATTTTTTTAGAGCTTATCCCCAATTTTTGATTTGTCATCCCCAAAAATCCCCAAACTGATTTTGGTGGTCCACAGAAGAAATAGAGGTATGTTTTGCTGTGAAAATGGCAATCTTAATATCCATAACTTTGGATTCTGTTGTGACAGGGAAAGTACCTAAATAAATTTAAAAGTACATTAACATACTTTTATGACTGTAATTGAAAAAAATATTTCTTACAATAATTCTCTAAAGTATTTCTTGCATAAAGAGATTCGAAATTATTTTTGTGTTTGACCGTTTCACCGTGTCTCTTGAGAACCTTTTTTGTGATTTTAAAGATGTCTTGCATGCAACACACCAATAATAATTTGTTGGATTACTAGTATCTTGAAACGATTTTGGTGCACAAGAAACACAAGCCACCCTAAAAGAAAACATATTAAAACTCTTTAAAAATATACTCGTATTTATGTATATTTCAAACATTTTGCCCAATCGTCGCGTTCCCAAGAAGCATTATGATTTTTTTTAATAAAATTAGTATTTGCAGCCATTTTAAACGGTAAAAAATATACTTTTTTTTTAAATATTTACATACTTCTTCTTTATTAGAAACCATCCACTATATCGTAGGTCTCATGTAGAAAGGCCCTAACTCGCTATTTTTCGAAATTAGTTTTTTTACGATTCCAATGCATTTAACGCAAATACACCTCCTCACAAAAATTTATTGCAATAGTGTAAAAAATAACGCTTTTATAAGCAGTTGTACAAACAAAGTTACATGTTGAATATTACAGTTTCTATTATGTTTTTATCTTCTCCTGTAAAGTTTCAAATATGCGAGTTAGGGCCTTTCTACATGAGACCATCGATATATAATAACACACATTTTTAGAGTTGCCAGGCCCACATTTTTTAAAAAAAATGTCCAAAAAATCCCTTAAAATTGTGTTGTCATCCCCAACAAATCCCCGGATCCTCAAGATGAAAGTTTTATCCCAAATCACGAAAAAAATACTCAATTTTCGGATAAATCCCCTAAACTGACAACGCTGATTATATATTTAAATAAAAACCAGCTTAAAATTATTACCATTTCAAATTCAAAAAAGCAGGTGGTTGTTTTATTATTTTATCAAGTTCTTGGAAGTTTTTTGCCTCCATGTGCGGTCAAATTTATAAAATCAAGTGTTAAAATTAAAAAAAAAGAACGAGAAAAAAATATAAAAAAGAACATACATACATTTAAAAAACCGTGGGGTTTTCTGTTATTTATTTAAAGTAGACAAATAATAAGGCAATCAAGAAATAATATTAACAAATAAACTATACGTACAACAAGATTACTGACAGGCTATAATAAGAGTAACAAGTATACAAATATTAAATGAAAAAAAAATATGATTATTTGTACTTTATAATAATCGTAATGAATATGATGATAATGAAAATGATAATGAGTTTCTTAATGATGTTGATAACAATATTATTAGACAAATGCACTAGACAACAATAGCTATAGTCATAAAAAACAAGTACATAATTTGAGTTGCTGCTGCTGTTGATAGTAGTTGCGTAGGTTGCAAGCACAATAAATGAATGATTATGGATACATTTTTAGAAAAAGAACCAACACAATTTTTGTAGAAATGAAGTACATACATATATTTTTGTTAAACCAATATAAACAAATTGTTAAGTCCACATAAATAAAATATAATATTTTATCACTAACATGGTGTAATTACACAAGGTGTGTGCAAATCGGCAACGAATACAACATAATACAGTAACAACCGGCATTTTGTTTGTGTAAAATAATGTACTACTGTAAGAAACACTTGAAAAAATATTACTTTTGACATAAGTAAATTGTAAACAAAGTCAGTCAGCTGTGCTACTGCACCCATCTCGTATAGTTAAACCATGGTCTGGCATAAGTTATTTAAATATTTATTTTATAGCAGCAATAAATACAATAGTTAAATGACACTTTGAGTATCTACTTTGGAAACTTTCTAATGCTTCTTTTAGAAAATTAAATAAAACTTCATGATTTTCAAAATTACATAGGTATATAGAATTTTTAACAAAATATTTACTAAAATACCTACATATCTGAAATCTTGTAATTAAAAAAGAAATAAATTCCTTTTGTTATTTCCAATAATATAAGAAATCTAATTTGTATTTTCATTGTTAATAAGAAATTTCTACTAACTACTAACTTCATATTCTTACTCTGACATATAATTTTCTTTTATTACAATATTACTTAATACTAATTTCTATATAATTTAATTTCTTGTTGAAATGATAACAATAACAGAAACCCACAAACCAACCATTGTCAAACAAATTGTACAACGAATGCTCCTATATATATGTACATACATACATATGTATATAGTCTATGCAACAGTCATCAATCTTTGAAATTTAAATATGAAATGTTCCTGCTGAGCTTTTATGGTGAAACGCAGTGTCTGTCACTGCATAAAATAAGTGGTTGTTTGTCTCACTTTCCGGCTGCTTCATTGGCAGTCGTTCTTTGGCTTTATAAGATGATGCTGTGGCACACATGATACATCAAGTGAAAAAGTCAAGAAACTAAGTTGAACCACTTGTGGCAAAATCGTATATGTTTGTGCAACCGTTATAAAATTCAGCTACAATTAGTTGTTGCTATTGTATTGTGAATATTTTATGTTTAATGGTCATTTAAAGATATCATTCATACATCTTCCTATAATAGTTGTTGTGGGTATTGTACTTATTTTCATTTATACAGTTTTTAATAATAAGTTTGAGGCTACTGGTACTGAAAGAAACTACCAGCTACTACTACTAACTGCCACTTAAGAAATTATAATATGGGTTTTATTATGATGCTTTGAGTACTTGCGTAAAAAGTAATGTAGATGGGCATGGATGAACTGTGGCAAGCACAATGGGACAATGAAGAAGATTTGTTACATATTCTAAAGACATTTTCGTGCAGTGAACTATTATTTCTGTTTTGTGAACGATTTTAAACTTGAGCTCTAGACTTTTCTCAATACTGGAATGCTACAGATATGTTTTAATATAGGACATTTTTATAGCACTATGCACAATAAAAATTTCAGCCCGGAATTTAAATGAAATCTAATCTGTTTATTATTACTAGAGTTTATCGCACTTGAGTTTATTTTGTTATTAGCTGCTAGGTTTTAGGGAAACTTTGTTGTTAATAAGTAGCTCAGAAATTGTTTTAGTTTTTTTTATTAATTACACATATGTATTTATTTTCCCTTAAAATTCAATGTTTTAATTTTATTTTACTCTTCTTCTTGTTTTTATTATTATGATATGCATGGTTGTAAAAATAGGGAGTTACACAGATATGTTTATTGCAATTTCAAGTTGAATTCGTATAAATTGAACAAAATATGTTTTTGTTTTGGTTTATAATCTGCAAGTAGCAACAAAACTATTAATCATAGCTTTTAGATTTAACGATTTATCGCCATTTTGACGATTTTTGTTTCAAAAATAGCAAAGTGACGATTTGACGATTTTTTCATTGAAAGTGAAGATTTTCTGAATTATAAAAATTTTCTATCATTTGTTTGTTTTATCAATCAGGAGGGGTGTCATAGAAACCAATATTGTCAGAATTGGTTTTAAAACCGACAAGAAAAAATGCTTTGGTGTCATAGGGCACTGCTACACGTTCAATAAATATCGTGATACTAGAAATATCTTGATATTTATTAACCGTGTAGCAGTGCCCTATGACTCCAAAGCATTTTTTCTTGTCGGTTTTAAAACCAATTCTGACAATATTGGTTTCTATGACACCCCTGAATGTCTTTGTTACCAAATTCTTTCTTTTTTTTGGGCCCTAGACTTTTCCCTATAGAAAAAGTTTTACAGTTCGAGCTCTAGCCTTTATTCAGCCAATGGTGTTGAGTTCAAAAAAATGATTGAGACAAAATACAAAAATTCTAATATATGTACCTACCTAGGTATACGATATATTTTTAATTAAACATTTTACAAATACAGTTTAAATTTTTCTTTTTACTCTCATAATTCGGAAAATATACAAGAATATACAAAGTTTGACCAAATTAATATTAATTAATTAAAGAATTCAAAATCAATTTAAAAATTTTATCAACATTTAGCAACAAAACTTGAATATTTGATTAGTGATTATTAAAGCAATTCAGTTAAACTTTTATTTGCAAAGCTTTGAATGCCAAACATTTTGGTTTTTGTATACAAATTTCCAATTATTAACTTGCTTACGCCCATTGTGCTTATTGTTTCGCTAGAATTCACTTGACCATCACTTATACTTATGTAAAGAAGAAGAAAAAACAACATTTCTATAAAATCATTTAAATTCTTGTCTTAATTTATGCCGCATTATTGTTGATGAATGATTGTGTCTCTAAGAATAGAATTTATTTAAATTGCATTTAATTCAATTTATATTTTTTTTATATACAAAACACAATGCATAAAATTACTATGGAATTTATTTATGGTTTTATGGTTTAAATCGATTTTACTGTTATTTTGGTAAGTGGACAAGGAAATCATATGGGGGAAAAAGAGATTGAAACAAGCTTAATCAAATAAAAATCTTAAAAATTTTTTAATATTTTTAAAAATTTTATGGAGAGCATGAAAGTGAAATTTAACAATTTTATAATAAAACTAAATTATGGTTTAAAATTTTAAAATGTTATCTTAGAGAGTTGAGGTACAAAGTCCAATATGGGTCCAAATAGTGACTAAGACTGGACATTGACAAAATAGATGAGACACACTCTGTTTGCTGTGATGTTTTTAACAATTGTTTTTAAAGTTTTACTCCTAAACCCAGGTTTTGTATACCTGTTTAAACTTTGTTTAAATAGTAAGAACACAGATTAGATTCTTCGTTTACATAATCAAAATGCTAAATTTGTAGTTTAAAAAACGCAAATAATTTTATTAATAAAACAACCTCATTATGAACAGTAAATTAAGAAATAAACTTAAATATTTTCGATATGAATACGATGACCATCTGTTTTCTTCAAAAGTCATTACACTTTTTAAAGTATGTATGTACCTGGGTATATAAAATATTTAAGACAGACATTAATGAAGCAATCTAATCTATAATTATAATCTTTATAGCTATTAGCTGCTGATCTACTAGAAAAAAAATGCCAGGCGGTAACAGCGTGGTTTTTGTTGTTGGTATGTTTTATAAATTGTTGGTTTTTCGAAATTCAAATGGTTTTAAAGAGAAATGAACTCTAATAATATATTAATAGTTTAAACGAAATGATGAGTTGAAAAGTTATTGCTGAATATTGATAAGAAATTAATCATATTTTTAAAAGAATTCTAAATAAATATTATCACATTTTTCAAACACTGAGAAAAAGTTATTAATTTTTGTTGCTATTGTTTTTGTTTTGTGATTATTAGTATAATAAAACACACCCGGAAGTAATCACATTAATGAATGAATGAACGAATGAAACAAATGTGAAAAGGAAAACCTACACTGGAAGAAAATTAAGAAACATTTTTCTATAAAGTAATTAATATAGTAAAATAATATTAGGAATAAATATTGTTTAATTTTGCAAATTTAGATTTATAACTTAAAGCTAATAACATAAACTTTTAGTAATAGCTTAAATGTTAATAAAATCTTATAAATTTTTTTATGTATATTTTTTTTAATTTTTGCATAAACTTTTTACATTTTTGTTTTTTCTAAAACTTTAATTAGTTTTTTTCTGTGTTCTTTACAGCGCCCCTAGTCTATGAATCACGTTTATGTTTTGTTATTTCTAGACATGCCAACATACATAGATAGCTTGTGTTACTAGAAATAATTCATTAATTTTTAACTTGTATTTATTTAAGGTTTTTTCTGTAATACGAGCACGAGTACTAAGGAAATTTTAACCTTTAGCTTTATTTCTGTTTGAGGTTATGGCTTTTAAGCATAAATTTCATTGCGTGTCTGGGCTATTTTTATATATTTTTTCACCTAATTGTTTTAATCATTTGCAAAGAAATGTTGTAAATATTTAAATGATTGAAGTAAAGTAGAAATTTTGTGAAAAGTTTTGTTATAAATCAAGCATAATACAAAATAGTAGACTTTAATTGTTAAAGTTTATTGTAAAACATAGATAAGATTACACAGATATTGACATTTAGCTAATGTAAGGAAAACAATTTTATCATTTCTTGTTTTTGTTTGGTTTTAAAGATCTTAAGTTTGTTTTTAAATATAATATGTATAAACTTATTTTCTAGTGTCTGCTATTAAATTGTCAACTAAATATATATATATCTGTTCCTTTAAACTCCTACAATAGGGCCAAACTAAATATAGGTTAGATTAAATACCATGAGCAGCCATTCTTAAAACAGCTCACTTGGGTCCGTCAAGTTGATCCCATCAGTATTTTGATCAATCAATATTGGTTATATTAATTTCAAACCACCCTGATTCCTTGGCTAAAGCGTAGATGTGTCTTAGGTTCATCATTCTTGATTGCTCCTCCAAGCAAAGTAGGAAACGTGCCCTAAATATACGCTACCTCTTGATTGACATGGCAGGGCATTGGTAGAGTAGATGAATTATTGTCTTCTCCTCCTCGTTGTGACAGCTCCTACAGTAATCAGTGTACCGTAGGCTATTCTTTTGGCGTGTGTTCTTAAAATACAGTGTAAAATTCAGCTACTGAAACAATTAGCCTAATTTGGTCATGACAAAAGCTAATTGATTCATTCTTCTGCCTTTAAAAAAAAAACGGGCCAAATTTTTCTCGCAGTAAAACAGGTGCTTTTATTAGAACACATTGTCTGAACAAGGCCGAAAGTGTTTGCTGAATTGTATCCATTCTGGCCATTTCTTCAGCTATACAGTAGCCCTGTACTATGACCTAGGACCTATATAAGTGTTATCTATCCTACAATGTCTTGCTATCTCGTTCAGAGGCACCCGGCATTCTGTGGCTAAATATACACTTAAACAGCAATTTACTTTATCAAAAATTAATAGTTAAATTCTTTTTTAAACTCCAAAATATACATATTAAAAGTTGTATTTATTACCTAAACATCAGTTAAATTTATGTTAACTTAAACTTTATAGCAAATTAATTGATAGAGCTTTTCTACAAATTCCATTTGTTTCAAAAAATATTACAGTTTTATTATACTTCTTTGATATAACGGAAAAATTAATCAATTTTCAACAATTACTTACATGTTTTTTTAAAATTCGCATTTAGCTTATACTAAATTTATATAGATATAAAAAACTGCCGTATTTATAAAAAATTAAAGTAGACTTCAAATGTACTTTAAGAAAATTTTGTATGAAAATTTTGTCTAAAAGCACACTTCAAGCCTACTTTATTTTTTACCAGCTAAAACCCGGTGTGCTTCACTACCCGTATCGTAATTTTTTTTTTTTTTTTTTTTTTTTGCATTTAATTATTTATTGAATCTTCATATTTGAAATGACAATAAGTATTCAAATCTTAATACTAAAAAGAAAATAATAAGCCCTGCCAGTGCTAGACAAAAATTTTTATGATACTAAAAAAATTTCACATCAACTGATCCAGTCATCTATTTTGCGCTTGAGTTAAAGCAAGGGTATCCCTCCTTCTCAACCGATTGTGGCCACTAAAGTTAAGGATGTCTCGTGCAAGGGGGTTTGGATGGTGTTCAAGTTTGCTGACATACTTTGACGCATATTTTGTAAATTCGACTTTTACTTATGGCACGCCTAGATCTTTGTGGATTCGAGAATTTTTAACATACCATGGTGCTGCAGTAATTATACGTAGAATTTTATTTTGACCCCTTTGAATTTTTTCAATGTTGGATGCTGAGGCAGTACCCCATAATTGAATTCCATAGCACCAGATTGGCTTTAGTATCGCATTGTACAACAAAAGTTTGCAATCCAATTTCAATGTAGAGTTTCTGCCGATTAGCCAATTAAGTTGCACTGCTTTTAATCTCATTTGTGTAAGTTTCGCTTCAATATGAGACTTCCAAGTCAAACGGCGGTCGAGGAGAATGCCGAGGTATTTGACTTCATTGTGTTGCGGGATAATTTGATTATTTATTCTGATGAACGAGCAGGTATCTTTTCGCAATGTGAAAGTTATATGAATACATTTCTGTTCGTTAACCCTGATTTTCCAAAGCTCTAGCCAATTCTCTAGTTTATAAACATAATTCTGCAAATTCTGTGATGCAACTTGGTGGTCCTGATGGACGCTGATAAAGGCTGTATCGTCTGCAAAAGTTGACGTATGGATTTTAGGGTCTGACGGCATGTCGGAGGCATATATCAAATATAAAGTAGGACCCAGTATGCTACCCTGTGGCACACCTGATTCAATTGGCTGAGCGGTACTTAAAAAATCACCTTCTTTGATTTTAAATCGTAATGAAATAAAAAGTTTAGAGTTAAATAAATATACCGTATTTTCCGGACGATAAGACGCACCCTGATTTTAGGTAAAATTTTCAGAGTAAAAAGGTGCGTCTTATCGTCCGGCAAATTCGGTATTTATTAAGTTATTAAAACCTACAGTTTTCCTTTTAAATTAAATCTTATTATCTTATTATGATTTACAATATACAAACAAACAAACACACATTCACTTTTATATATATGTAGATAAGGGTTTCAAATGTATTAAAATTTTAACATTTACTTAATATTGTTGCTAGTCAGCGCATTGGTGTCTTAAATAGTAATATTGATAGCTGATATAGCTTTCCTGACATTAGGGGCCTTGCAAAATTTATAGCATTTTCTGATAGGAGGATTACTTTTGCGCCACCCTGTACATATCTTATTGTATACATCATATGGGAGGTGCCACGCCCCCTGTCGCTACTACTCCCATTTTTCTGCAAATATTTAAACAAACAATGGAATTGCTCATGCAAAATTTGAGTACTATAGCTATTATAGTTTCCCAAGTATTTGATTTTTAAAATTAACTTTGTATGGGAGGTACCACGCTCACTTAAAATTTCAGAAAAAAAGTAGCCTATAGCTCCTTCCACACATACAGAAATATACTGTGAAAATTTCAATCAAATCGGTTCAGCCGTTTAGCCGTCTATAGATCCCAAACTAATAATAATAAACATATGTACATATGTACATACAGACCACACAATCACTTTTATATATATAGATAAATACGGCAGAGAAAGTCTATTCTAAACTCCAAAATAGGTATGTACTATATTCTAATATTATTATATAAACTCCAGTTAAATTATTGTTAAGTTAGCATCTCTTTAAAACAGAGCTTTTAAAAATTATGTAAACATTATTATCTTGCTTAAATTTCTAACAATTTCTTTTGTTCGCCAACTAAAACCTACTCAAAAAAAAAAAACATAAACAATAACAAACTTTAATTTTTCACTAACAACAAAAAGCACTGTCAAAAAAATTATTTAATCATACTACATAAATACGAGTACATAAGTATGTACATACATAAGTAATGCAACAAACGATAAAAAACAAACATAAACAATGATATTCAAAACACTCAAGCATGAAAAAAATTTAAATGAATATAAAAGTTTAAATTTTAGAAACCAGAAATCTCTAACAAATTGTAAATCATCATCTTACAATGACTAACAATAACAGCAGTAACAACAACAATTAACGGGTAGGTTGGTGGTTTGTGTTTTATTTCAGTTAACAACATGAATTTTACACAAAACTGAACAAAAAACACACCAAAACAAGTAACAATGAATGATAAATAACAACAATAATCTAACCCGAGCAAAATTAATAAAACAAGAGTAAGAGTGCCCGAGCGAACAACAACTTAATAATTATTGTTCTTGTTTTAATTTTCTGTCTATCTTTGAACTTTGTGTTGTTTTATTATTTGTTCCGGTTTTACTTTATAAATCCATAATGATACACACATGCACACAAACAAGGTTGCATATAAATCAGGGATGGCAATTATAGTACTCATGGTGTAACTATACAAGGTGAGTGCAGTAGCCCAGCTGACTGTTTCTGTTTTGTGTTGTATTTGTTGTCGATTTGCACTCACCTTGTATAGTTGCACCATGATAGTACTGTTACTACACTTTTTTATGCCCTTGAATAAGAGTGTCCGTTTTAGTTGCAGTGACAAAAACTCATTTATTTCAGTTGTAATTCTTCATTGTGAACTGACTAGAAGTACATATACCCCCTGGCCCACGATGTCAAACGATAACGTTCGCTTAGATAAGACTTAAGACACAAACTTGATTGTGGAATAAACAAACTTGATTGAGTAAAAAATATATACGATAAAAAGTTTGTGTCTTAAGTCTTATCTAAGCGAACGATATCGTTCGACATCGTGGGCCAGGGAGATAATAATTCGATTTAAAACAGTTTTGGTAGTCACATTAAATCTGCTTCTATTATTTTAAATAATAAGAGAATTTTTTAAATTAATATTACGGTGAAATCCTTGTAAATCTTTTCCGACTAGGAAGCCTAGTACAAATACAACAAAATTTAAATTGTTTATGCTTCGCTCAATTTAAACTTGTTTGTGTTTCGCTGAATTTACCATCCCTGCTACACTCAACATGTTTGTTTATTTAATTAAAAACCAAAATCTCTATTTGTTTTGATTATTTTTGCTGATGCTTAACATTTTTCTTTAGTTTAAAATAATGAAAGTAAATACAACATACTATTGTTATCTATTTACAAGAATTTATATGAAACGACCAAATAGCCACGAGAGAGCTTTAAAGTGCATGACAGGTGCAACCAAATTGGGCAACTTTCATAAGATCATACCACAAAAACACAAAACTCTGTTAATTTTTAAACTTTTATTGTATTATTCTTTTTTTATTGTGAAAGATGAGATATCAGACGATGATTTTCAAATCAAACATCGTAGAAAAAATATAATCCAATAATAAGAAATTTGCTCCTTAAGCCATGACGGGTGCAACATGCAATTATGACGGTTGCAACGCGTCTAAAATAACTAAACAAAAATCCATTTTTTTCTTCATTTTCACATAATTATTCAAAATATAGTTATTTATTAATCAACAAATAAAAATACACAATAAAAAACTAATTTGTCATTAATTAAAAAATCAACAAAAAACTGTTGCACCCGTCATTTAAATATTATGATGACGGATGCAACCATTTTGAATTAACGTTAATTTCAACACTAACCAGAATCTACACTTCACTTTAATAGATTTCTATTTGTCTTTGACTTTTTCTTACTTTCACAAAGTTTCAAAACATTGGCTTTTCATTTCTATGAAAAAAGTTGACTTTTATACGTTTTGCATGACGGGTGCAACATGTTAACATTGGATTTTTAAAATGAATAAATTTTCTGATGAACTATATTTTTTTATATCGCTGATTGATAAATGTTTGCAGTTCAATATATAAAATAAAAATATGATCACAATCTGGCAATAACAGCTGTTTTGAACAAGTGTTACTACATACCACGTATGAATTTTCTGTTCGCGCCAAATCTATGAATCTTAATGCTTCGAAGTGCACAACAAATTTATATTTAACTTACGTCTAAAAAAATTATATTATTATAAAATATAGATATTTTACCTTAGTTGGGCATTAAAAAAAGTATCAAATAGTGTGATTTGAAAATTGATGTTAAAAGTTGTCTAGAATAGAATCGCCATATGGCAAAAGATGACATTTTTGACATTTTAAAACAGCCAGAATCAGTGTCATAGCAAGAGAGGGTTTAACTAAATATATATGTTTGAAACTTCTTTATTTTTGGGAAGTGTTTTTGCCAAATGTATTTTAAAATTGTGCGAAATGAGCGGTTGTCTGTCGTGGTGCTGATGTGCTGGAGATGGTTATTTGAACTATATAGTATTCCATTAATAATTTTTCTGTTTCTCATTGCATTGGTTTAATAAAACTGAATTTTATTATTTTTAAGCCGATTTATTTCCTATCCTCTAAATTGTACCCTTTAGTTAATTTTAAACTACCACAGAGTCGATAATCTCTGCTTCAAAATCTTAATTGATTTGCATACATTATTCGGCTGAGAAGGTGTTAATTTTTTTAAATAGATGTTAATAAAACCAAGAGATTAAATCATTTTCCAAACAGATGGTTATTAGATCAATGAATTAGCACCTTTAGTTAAATAATCTATTTAGTAAAAATAAGAAATTATGAGATTAGCTTCAAACATTTGAGTTAGACAGTTCTGTTGAAGTGAAGTTGGAATGTAAAATTTTGATTTCTGAATAACTAAATTTCATACAATTGGAATTGAGTTCTCTAAGCAGATTATGATTTCAAATTCTCAATGCTTTTGCCACATCTAACATTACTTTTTGGACTCAATGAAGTTGGCATTTTATATTGCTCCAAGAAGTATAAAATCTCATAAAAGTTTGCCAACTTCTAATATCCCTGGACTGAATGTTTTAACTGTTGTTCTTATTTATTTTACAAACTTTAGTACCTATGTCCCTATTTGCACTTAGCAATTCTTTTTCTTCAGTGTTTACACAGTACAATATGTATTTGTATACACATATGTAATACAAATAAGAGAGCAACAAGTATTGCTAGTACAATCCCCGATGTCTAAAAGATAATCAGCTAAGCTTACAGAATTGCTTCGTGTAAATCGTGACTATGTGTAAAACCTTTTATAATTTTATAAAACTACATATAAGCAATAAACTTTGTATAGAATTAGGTTAAGGCACGGTCACATTTGGCAAATATTTACTCAAAAAAGCGTAACCACTTGTTTTATCAAAACTTTGTTTGACGTTGTTTACACTTACAAGAGTTTTGCTAGATCAAACAGTATCAAATAAATTAAAACTAAATATTTGTTGTGCTTTGGCCTAAATAAGAAAAGGTTTTTTAAATATATAAACGAGTTAAAATTTATATTTTGTAGTGATTACGTCTTTACTTAAATCATAAATTTCAGTTGATATTATTTAACAGCTTGATAAGATTATGAGACCCTAATTGATTAAATACTAATGATTGCTTTAGTGCCCATTATTTTGTGTTCCACTGTAAATAATATTGAATGACATATCATTGTTTTATTTTATTTCGTATTATTGCTTTTGTTTTCTGTGTCACATTTATCAAATTTAATTTATTATCGTGTGATTCTTGTGAATATTATGATGCACTGTGTTCTAAAAAAGTATTTTTTTTGTATTAAATCGCGCACCCAATCACAAAGACTAACAACAACAAAAAACAACAAAATTGTTATAATAGCCAGTAAAAAAAAAAAAAAAAACAACAACAACTGATCACTTGTTTAATTGTCTTTAAATGAATCATCAACAGACAGACATCATTTTGTTACATATTTGTATTTTCATACTAATGCTCCTCTGTCTCGACTCTTTATCTTTTCATATCAGTCAAATTGACAGGAACTAAGAGAGCGAACTGTGATACCCAGGTCGCACGTGTTTTAATCTTGTATTATTTAAATATTTCAGTTTTTATTTTGTGTTTTTAATGTTTCTTTAATGAAATGAAATGTTTGGAAATAATTATTTAACACAAATCCATTGAGTGTTTAAAAAAGCAAGAAATGACGACTCTCTGCAAATGTAAGTGTTTGTTAATTAACTAAAGAATATTTGTTATTTGATATTTTTCAATACGAGGCCTGATCAAAAAATAACCGTTATTTTAAAATTTCGTGAGTTAGTGTTCGATTTTCGCATTTTTTTTTCTGTATTAAGTTTTGTGTAAGAAATGAAATTAAATGCGCAAGAACATTTGAAATGTTGACTGTGGCGTTTCGCGAGTCTACTATGAGCAGAACACAAGTTCAAATGTGGCATAAACGGTTTAAGGAAGACTGAGAAGATGTCAATGACGATGCTCGTCTTGGTCGCTCCAGCACGTCAACAACCGATGAAAACATTGAAGCAGTGAAGAAAATGATTTTGGATATTCGTCGAATCACTATCAGAGAGGTTGCTGATTATGTTGGCATATCGTTCGGCTCATGCCAAGCAATTTTTACGGATGTTTCGCGGCAGCGAAGATTGTTCCAAAAATGCTAAATTTTGAACAAAAACAACGTCGCATAGACATCGCTCAGCAGCTGTTGAACATCGTCAACGACGATCCAGATGTCCTTAAAAAGGTCATAACTGGTGACGAATCATGGGTGTATGGCTATGACATTGAAACCAAAGCCCAATCATCCCAATGGAAACGTCCAGAAGAGCCAAGACCGAAAAAAGCACGTCAAGTTCGGTCAAATGTGAAGGTTTTGCTCACTGTCAATAAGGAATACTACCTTGAAGTTATGCGCAAAGCAATTCGTCAGAAATGCACAGAATTGTGGAAAAACCAATCATGGATTTTGCACCATGATAACGCACCAGCTCCCACATTGATTCTTGTGAAAACCGTTATCATGCCTCAACCACCTCCTCTTCCCAAAACTGAAGACACCGATGAAAGGCAAGCGTTTTGCTACAATTGAGGAGATAAAATAAAAATCGAAACAGTAGCTGTTGGCGATACCAAAAAGCGCATTTCAGAACTGTTTCGAGGATTGGAAAAAACGCTGGCAGAAGTGTATTATATCTGAGGGGTATTACTTTGAAGGGGACAAGATAGTTATTGATGAATAAATAAATACTTTTTGAAAAAATTTAAAATTACGGTTGTTTTTTAATCAGACCTCGTACATATCATTTTAATCCTACTTATTGGTTTTTATTTGTAATTTTATTTCTTACGATATCTCCATGTAAATTTATTTTGCCAGGTCATTTTTTGTTTTCTTATCTGCACGTATTTTTGTTGGCCTTAATTTATTACCAAAAATATCTGCAATATGATACTGTTGGCTGCTGCTATTGGCAGCTTTGCTTTTGAAATGTATTATTATTAGTACTTTTACTTATAATAATTGCTTTAAATGGCACTGATGGTAAGTTACCTCTATAGCTACATTTAAATTAAATATTTATCGCAAAATATTTAATTAAAATTTTCAAGTAAACATGATCTTCTAATAAAAAATATAAAAAAATATTGAAATTTAAAAAAAAAATCACCTACAAATTTAAGCGCTTTTAAATCACCGAAAAATATTTTAGTGCTTTTTAACACTTTCGTAAAAGTTAACAAAAATTCGAAAAAATTGTCTAATACTCTTAATAAATTTTAGACAGATTTTCAAGGAAAAGAAAATTTTTTTTAAAAGTCAAAGAAATTGTTTTGTGTTTTTAAATCGCTAAAACAATTTTAGTGCCTTTTAACGTTATCCCAGAAATTATCAAAAAAATTTTTAACACAATCTTAATAAATTTTATACAGATTTTCCAGGAAAAGAAACATTTTTTTTTTTTTTAAGTCAATGGCGCATATTCAGAAATCGTAACTAAAGTCGAAACTTATTAAACAGAAACTAAAAAATAGTTCACAAATAGTTAAAGATCTTATTCACAAATCATAACTAACTTAGCAACTGCTTTCAGCTGTTAAAAGAAATGCAACACTGCATTTAGTAGGTTTTTGTTGACGAAAAACACATCTCTAGTTTGTTTTCTTTTTTTTTTTTGTGATTTTTTTGGTCAAAATGGACACAATTAGCAAAGAAAATAATAAAAGTTTATTATTATTGTTAGAAAAAAATATGTATTTATTGATTTGTGTATTTTAGAGACTCAAATTGGTCGCCAGATGAAAAAACTACATTTAAAAAATTGGTGGCCAAATATGTTAACATCATCGACGACAAGAAATAAAATCAATCAGCTGTTCTTTAAATGTCTTTGTTAGTTGACATTTAGTTACAGCTTTACCCATAATTAAGTTGTAACTTTTCGTGCTGAAAGTAATCAACTAAGAATAACTTAAGTTGGTACTTAAAAAAGTTTAAACTTAATTATCATTTCTGAATATGCGCCAATGAAATTGTTTTTTGTTTTTAAATCGCCAAAAAAAGTTTTAGTGCTTTTTAACGTTATCCCAGAAATTATTAAAAAAAACATTAACACAATTTTCAAGCAAACTAAATTTTTGTTTTGGAAATTGTTTCAATTAAAAAAATTTTAAATATTTACCAAAATCGCCAAAAAAAAGTTTTTGACGATTTAAAACGCTTGTTTATTTTTTTCCCTCAAAATTTATTAATTATGTCTGTGTCATATGCCTTAATTGTCGAAATTAAAAAGATTTGTAAAAACTAAAGGAAAATGGCAAAAAAAAAAGGTTACCAATAAATTATAAGCTATTTCAAACAAGGTTTTTGGCTAAAATTCTATCTAAAAGTACCTTTTCTAAGTACTTTTATAAGAAGCCTTTGAACTACTAAATATAATACTATAGAAACTTATTATAGTACCCTTGTAGTACATTGTTTCTCTACAATTTTATTTTGTAAGCTTGGCAAATATTTACTCAAAAAAACGTAACCACTTGTTTTAGCACAAAATGTTTGACGTTGTTTACTCTTACAAGAGTTTTGCAAGATCAAACACCATCAAATAAAATAGAACTAAATATTTGTTGTGTCTTGTTCTAAAGACACGAAGTTTTTTTTTTTAAATAAATAAAGTAATTCAAATACATTTTAGTTAGTGGTTATGTCTTTTTCGGCAAATATTTGCCAAGTGTGACCGTACCTTTAGATTTTTTTCCTACTGTTTATTTACTATTATTTATGTTCCTATTGCCATTTGTTTCCCTATGTTAATCTCTATTTTTTATTAGTGTTTTCACCTGTAAAAGTCATGTTCATTTAATAAAATGTTCCAATTCGAATTTCGTTTTTATTACTGAATAAATAAATAAATACACTGTAAATTAACCTTTTAAAGGTACTATTTTAAGTACCTTTGTAAGCTACTAAATCTTGTAACTTTGACTTTGATTTTCTACAATTTTATTTTGTATGCTAAGATTTTTTCCGGCTGTATATTTGCTTTATGTGCTTAAAAGTTAAATTTTAAGTAGTTTTTTCACCTGTAAAAGTCATGTTCATATTGTTAGCTTAATTTTTGTTGTTTGAAAGTGTAGGGCTTCATTTGATCGCTCTTGACCGACCTTAATTTTCTTGCTCGTTTTAATTTGTTTCTTGCTTTAATTTTCTTTCTATACATTACTAATGTCATTTTCTAATATATGTAGTGGATTTATCTATTGTGTTTTGTAGTTTTTTTTTGTAGTATTACCAACTACAGGGTTTTGGTTGGAAGATTTTAAATTTGATTATATGCCAAAAAAAAAAAAAATTAAATATATTTCTTGTATTCTACGTACACTTGTACTATATCTACCAAAGAGCATTAAAACAAAGAATGAAAACATATGTTTGTATATATGTAAATACAAAAAACATATGCCGAAATTTAAATGTTTTTCGTTATAATTTGCTAAAATAGTGTTAATATTTAAATGAATTTATTTGAAATTCAGCAAAATTTTGTTTGACATAAAATGCCATTTAAAACTTATGGCTTTTATTTTATAGGTACATTTCATTTTAAAACGAAAGTGCTAGTAAAACTAAGTAAAGAATTTTGTTTTGCTGTTTTTTTTTTTTTTTTTTTTTTTGAAGGGGAATTTTTCCTTGTAGATTATTTTACAGGAAATTATTTAAATAAAAAAAAAATGTTATTTCAATGGCTATATGTTAATTACGTTGCAAATAATTCTTTGTTTAACATACATTTGAAGAAGAGAATGAGAAATATTTATTGTTAAACAAAAATAACATGAAAATTAATTATTAAATCAAAAACAAATTGTTAAGAAAGCAACCAGCTAAAATAGAGAATAAAATTTAGAACAAAAAAACCTGACTTTCATATGGAAATAGTCTTAAATAGAGAAAATAGCTTAGTGAAATAACCTAAGCATACAAAATGAAAAATGAAGAAATGCTCTGCTTTCACGTGAAAATGTTCTATACAAAAGCTTACAAATATACAAAGGCAGCACATAAATATTAAATACATGTATAAACATGTGTTGGGGAAGGTTAGGTTAACATTAAATCTATTTTTAAGCCTCAGTTAGCCGACTGTAACGGAATGTTATGTAATGACGTAAAAATGTAAGGAAATTCTATTTCTTACAGATTCATACATTACAGTGTTGCGTTACTTTACATCTCCATAACCATTTGTATTACTTTACGCATAACAATATCCATCAACTGTTTCTTACTGTTGCAGTTACATTCCATTACAGTCGGCTAACTGAGCCTTTATTCAAAATCTATTAAATATTGCTATAAATAATATCCTTTAAAATTTGTCGCTGCTCGAACAACAAATTTTTAATTTTCTTCTCAAAAAGGCTGTTAAAAAAGCAAAATTTCAATTATAAACCTACTTTTCTAATAAACCTTCTAATACTCTAGACATATTAAAAAATGTATGTATGTATATACATTCTATTATACATTTTTATGTTAGACTAATAGGATCGATAATGACAACAAAAAAAGACACAAGTGTAATAATTTCCATAGATTAAAACTATAACAGCAACTACTTCAACTATAACACAAAAGCAAAATAAAGAAAAAAACTAAGAATCAAAGTATTTAAATTATAAGATAGATACACAAAGCTAAATGTGCAGTGGTATTTCTATTATTATTATAATTATTTTTATTTCTTAACCACACGGTTAAAAAAAACACTTTATTTCGAAATAGAACGAAAGAAATTATGGTAAAATGTTTTACAAAAAAAAATGTATTATTAAAAATGTATATCAAATAATGTATATAAAGTTATTAGCAATAATTTTTGAATAAGTTCATAAGATTTTGATTTGTTCAAAACATTCTATTTTAAAACAAAATGTTTAGTAAAGCTCTTCCACAACCAAGTTAATTTAATTGAATTTCAGAAAGCACGAAAAAATTGCGTTAATATGATTCGTTTCTAAAATGCATGAAGAAATCTAAGCACACAGAGCTAAAACTAGTTAATTCGTTTTTAGAAAGCACGAACAAATCTAAGCATGCAAAATGAAACTTGGAAGAAAAACGTTGCTTTCATATGATACTAATTAGAGTTTAAATGTTTATAAATCGAAAAATGGCAGAATGAAATAATCTAAGCATACAGCATGAAATATAGTAATATGCTCTACTTCGACAAACAAAATTGTCAACTCGATAAGTTCTAAGCACGCAGAACTAAAACCAGTTAATTCGTTTTTAGAAAGCAAGAACAAATCTAAGCATACAGAATGAAACTTAGAACAAAAACGTTGCTTTCATATGGAAAATGGAAAAAATGGCAGAATGAAATAATCTAAGCATACAGCATGAAATACAGTAATATGCTCTACTTCGACTGGCAAAATTGTCAACTTGATAAGCACACAGAACTATAACTAGTTAATTCGTTTTTAGAAAGCAGGAACAAATCTAAGCATACAAAATGAAACTTGAAAGAAAAACGTTGCTTTCATATGATAATAATTAGAGTTCAAATGTTTATAAATCGAAAAATGGCAGAATGAAATAATCTAAGCATACAGTATGAAATATAGTAATATGCTCTACTTCGACAACCAAACTTGTCAACTTGATAAGTTCTAAGCACACAGAACTAAAACCAGTTAATTCGCTTTTAGAAAGCACGAACAAATCTAAGCATACAGAATGAAACTTAGAACAAAAACGTTGCTTTCATATGGAAAATGGAAAAAATGGCAGAATGAAATAATCTAAGCATACATCATGAAATATAGTAATATGCTCTACTTCGACTAGCAAAATTGTCAACTTGATAAGCACACAGAATTATAACCATTTAATTCGTTTTTAGAAAGCACGAACAAATCTAAGCATACAGAATGAAACTTAGAACAAAAACGTTGCTTTCATATGGAAAATGGAAAAAATGGCAGAATGAAATAATCTAAGCATACAGCATGAAATATAGTAATATGCTCTACTTCGACTAGCAAAATTGTCAACTTGATAAGCACACAGAACTAAAACTAGTTAATTCGTTTTTAGAAAGCACGAACAAATCTAAGCATACAAAATGAAACTTGGAAGAAAAACGTTGCTTTCATATGATAATAATTAGAGTTCAAATGTTTATAAATCGAAAAATGGCAGAATGAAATAATCTAAGCATACAGCATGAAATATAGTAATATGCTCTACTTCGACTAGCAAAATTGTCAAAATTAAATTTTTAATCTAAAAAACTTGTAAATCGCTTCTAAAACACGTTAATATGATTCGTTTCTAAAATGCACGAAGAAATCTAAGCACACAAAACTAAAACCTAAGCGACAAACATATCTAAGCGTACTGAAATTAAACTTAGAAGAAAAATGTTTCCTTTATATAAAAGTAGTCGGGTTTAAAATGCTTATTCACAACGAAAGAACCTAAGCATACAGAATGACATTTTAAGGGGAAAACGTTTCTTTTATTTGAACAGTCACGGTACAAAAGTTAAATTGCAAAAATAAATTTATTTTGGGTATTTGCACAAATAATTACAAATAATTTATTTTAAGAAATTTTCTTTATTTAGCAACTCTACTTACTATTTAACAATTGTACACCACCAAAGGGCCTTGTGTTAGAAAAAGTTTCAAGAGAAATTGGGTTATTATTAAATAAGTATATACTCGTACATATGTATACAACAAAATATTTACACATGTACCGCCGTGTAGTAGCCATAATCGTACTTATAGAAACTATATTTGGATGGGTTTTATTTTGGTAACTTTTTTAAATATAGAAAATCCAAGTGCAACAACCCTGAACGAAAAATAAACGAGAAAAAAAAAATCGCAGTAATTCACTTTCTTTAAATTTAAATAATTGTGTTATGTTTGTTGCTTTTTTTTATTAACGTTTGTTGTTGCTGGTAAAAAAAAGTCATAAAACTTATTAAATTTTACAACGAAAATGGAGAAGGTTTCAAAGTTGTTGTTGAAATGTTTGTAAATAATTTGGGGAAATAACGCCAACAAATTAGAAAATATGAAAATTTTTTAAATTTACTTTTACGAAATTATGTTTCAACATCAAATTTGTAAAATAAACAATAATTATAGACTGTTGCATAAGAAAATTGTTTAATTTGGTCAATTAAACACTTGTTTATTTTATGGAAATTTTTCAATAATTTGTTTTTATTTTTTTTTTCACACAAATTTCATTTTAAAGGGAATTTTTTTTGTAATAAATCTTTCCAAAAGAAAATGTTTTAATAAATTCAAATTGTTATTCTTTTTAACATTTAAAAAGTCGTCATCCACTTAACATTTAAATGCCTTTCAAGTCAAATGTCGAATTAATATCATACAGACATAAGGCCTGTATGTCTGTTAATTGCTAAAGTATGTTGTAAAGTGAAACCCCAAAATAGTTTAAAGGGCCATGTGTAAAAATCTATAGAGAACAAAATAATATACAAATAATAAGATGACTTTTACCAACCATTTTATTTTACAGCAGAGGTCAAAGGTTACACTTTTTGATACTTCAAAATTTTTCTGAAAATTCTTGAAATTTATAAAGAATTTGAAAGAAAATAAATGTAATTACAAAATTTTGACAATTTATTATTATATAAACGAATTTATAGCAGAGGTCAAAAGTTAAGTTTTAAAAAATTCCAAATTTTCCTGCAAGTGCATGTAATTTATAAAGAATTTAAAATAGATGAAATATAAACACAATATTTTACTAATTTTGGATTATACCAACAGAGGTCAAAGATCAAATTTTTAAAAATTAAAAAATTTCCTGAAAATTTATGTAATTTATAAAGGATCTTAAAGGAAAGATATATAATCACAAAATTAGAGCAGAGGTCAAAGGTCAAATTTATAAAAAATATTCAAATGTTCCTGAAAACTCTTGTAATTTATTCAGAATTTTAAAGGGCAAAAATACAATCACAAAGTTTACCCATTCATTATATCAACTAATTTAGAGCAGAGGTCAAAGGTCAAATTTATAAAAATATTAAAATTTTTTTTGAAAATTGTTTGAAATTTTAAAGAAACTTAAAGTATGCTAAATAATTGAAATAATTTTGGACTAAAACAACCATTTTACAATAGAGGTCAAATTTATACAAAATTTAAAAATTTTTCTTGAAAATTCTTTAAAATTTAAAATAATCTAAAAATTAGCTTAAAAAAAATTCAACAATTATTGGACTAAAACAGTAATTTAACAGCATAGGTGTAAATTCATATTTTTTAATAGTTAATATATTTCCTGAAAATTCATGTATTAATTTAAAGGATTATAAAGTAACAAAATATAAGCTGAATCTTTTTACATTCTTGGTTTCAAATAACACTTACAGAGTTTTTAATTAAATTTAATTAATTTTAATTAATTAATCGAGAACACATTTTCGTGCAGCCTCTTTAGTTAGGAATTTAAATGCATTTTAAGTGCCACAAAATAACTATGCATGTATATAAGTTCCGTTTAAGATTATTGCTAGATTTATTAGGGTTTATTGTGCATAAGTCAATGACACTTAACAAAGTATTTGACAAATTAAAAATTTGTTTTTAAAACAATCAAACACGATTTTCTTTGTTCATTTGAGTACAATACTTTAAGCTGACCTCAATAAATTTAATGACTAACAAGAGAAACGAAATGTTACTTACGAGTATATTTATTTGTAATGTGATTTTTGTTTAAATTTAATTATTACATTTCATTAAATAATGTTATTTTAATTAGCGTACTTTTAAAAGTAATAAACGTGTTCATGCCATAATCGCTTTACAATTTACAAAAACCATTTTAGTCGTTTGTATGTTCATTGTTTTAATGAACAAAAGTCCATTAAAATTTGTTTTTTTTTGTCTTCAAATGTTTTATACTATTATTAGTTTGTGTCATGTTTATAGATATGAAATGTTTACTTTTTTTTGTCTTGACAAGTATTTTGTAATACGATGATGATAATTTCAAAATTAGTTTCGCCTTAAAGGTTTGTTATCGCTTGCAAAATGCAGCACAAAAAAAAAAACGAAAAGGTATTAAAATGTAATTTGTTTACAATTATTGCATAAAGAAGTTACTATATACCTATAATATTTTGCGAATTTATAAAGAACTTATGAAATATTAATTCATTTATACAGGGTGGGGCAAAAGTCACGAAGGGGTTTAAAACAGGAGCTGCATAGTGGCTCGAGCAGTATGTGCAGTGGCCCCATCTTGTTGGAACCACATCTCTCGATTGTCAGAAAGAGCTGGCCTTAAAAAATTTTGGATCATATCTCGATATCGCTCGCCATTTACCGTTACACCATTTCCATCGTTGTCTTCGAAAAAGAATGGTCCAATAATTCTTTGGGACGTAATTGCGCACCATACTGTACATTTAAGTGGATGTAATTGTCTCTGAAGAACCACTCTTGGGTTCTCAATACCCCATAAGCGTCGAATCATTGATTCGGATGGTGAATTCCGCACATTAAAATGACGACGATAGGCTCGTTGAGTTTGAATTATTGATCGATGATGTTCAAAATAAAGTTCTATGATTTTGGTTCGCTGGATAACGTTGTAACCTTCCATAATTAATCTCCCAGATTTATTTTACAAGTCCTAAAAAGAAAAATAAAAAAAAAATTAAATTAGAAAAGTTATGACTGTTTCAAATCCCTTCGCGACTTTTGCCCCACCCTGTATTTACTTGTTCGCTCAATATGGTTTTCCCAGCCAAACCTGAAGGGAAATTAAAAAATATGTTGCCGATAGGGGTGATTAAAATAAGTGAAACTATTTTGACCACAATACCACAGATTTCCTAGAAATAAATTTCATTTAAATTTATCTTTAAATACTTACAGATATTCTTAACTAAAATTATATATTTCTAGCCCTAGATGGTTACTCTTCATTTTTGTACATTAAGGTTACTCTTCGTTGAATCGACGAACAATTTTTAAAAATAATTTTAGCGGAACAGTTTTTAAAGTTAAAAATAAACAAAAATATTTTTATTTAAGAATTTAATTTAAGAAATAACAAAAACAATATAATGTAACAAAAAAAAATTTTTTTTCTATCTTAAAATTCGATACGAATTTGACTCTTTTTTATGAGTTATATGATAAAGAGTAAATGAGCTTCGTCGATTCGACGAACAGTAACCATCCAGGGCTAGAGAACAATTATTAAGACAAGTTGAGATATATATTTTTGCATTTGCATCTCTCTGTGATTCATTAAATTTTTTTTAAATGTTTTTATATTTTTTCTTAACTAACAATGAAAATATAAATAATACAAGTGAATAAATAACATGTGTAATGCATTTAAAATTATACTTAATATATTTATTATATTCTGTAAAACTATATGAATAATGTATGTATCTACTTCAGTATTGCATATTTGAAATAATTGTCTATAATTGTTTAAAATGCTGTGATTTGAATAGAAATTATTACATATTGTAAAACGAGTTTAAAAAAAATGTTAATAAAATTTACATTTTATTTTTAAGGTCTATAAATATAGTATTCTTTCCTCTTAAATAAATAAATATGTATGTACAATGGCGGTTCGTAAACTTCTTAGCCTAGAGTGTTTTGGAAACCTCCATCTGTGCTATGAACACATGTTAAATTTCGTTACGATCTGGCAACTCCTTCATATAGAAACAGCTGTTCAAACAAGACGCATCCGCGATTTTTTTTACAATGGAAAAATTAGAAATTGGTGTCATTAAATATTTAAATAAAAAAGGTTTATCGGCACAAGAAATTCATAATGATATAGTGAAAGTGCTCCTTCATATGCAAGAGTAAAAAATTGGGTTGCTGAATTTAAACGTGGTCGTTCAATCATTGCGGATGAATGTCCAAAAACAGCAACAACAACAGAAATTGTAGCCAAAGTGCTTGATATGGTACTGAATGATTGACCAATTAAAGTGTGTGAAATAGCTAATAACATGGGCATCTCAAATGATCGAATCCATTTAATTTTGCATGAAGACCTATAGATGAAAAAGCTTTCTGCAAAATGTGCCGCATTGGAATGAAAATTTCTCAAGCTTGTTTGGATTTGTTTGGATTTTTAAGAAAAATAAAATGGTTTTTAAGTGGCGTTTCATAACTGTGGATGTGGATAACACATGGATCCACCATTATACTCCAGACACAAAAGAACAATCCAAGCAATGGGCTGAAGCTAGAGGAAGTAACCCAAAGAAGGCAAAAACAATTCAATCGGCTGGTAAGGTTATGTCAACGGTTTTTTGGGGTTTGAAAAGTATTTTCTTGATTGACTATCTGCAAAATGGTAAAACAATAAATTCAGATTACTATTGCAACATTTTGGATCAATTAAATATAAAAATTCGAGAAAAACGTCCTGGCTTACAACACAAAAAAATAATTTTTCATCAAGACAACGCTCCAGCGCATAAAAGTGTTTTAACACTGGCTAAAATCAACGAATTAAAGTACGAGTTGCTTGACCACCCACCTTATTCTGTTGATTTAGCTACCAGTGACTTTTCATGTTGTCAAATCTAAAAAACAGAAGATCCAATTACAGTAGTAAACCACTATTTTGAAGGCCTTGAGGAAAACTATTTTAATCAAGGTATAGAATTGCTGGATAAGCGTTGGAGTAAGTGTATTGAAGTTGCAGGAGATTATATTGAAACATAATTTTTTTTTTGAAAAACTAACTATTCTCTTCTGTGTTAGGCTAAGAACTTTCCGAACCGCCCTCGTATGTAAGTTTTCTTATACCTACAATACAATTCAAAGATGATTTTTTTTTAAGTTTGCCATTGAAATGAAAATAAACCTTAATCCCTTTAGAGTTTTATTGTACGCTTTTTAAGAAAGAATGAAACTATATTTAATGGCTGAATTTCAGTTTATGGGGGACACCCCTAGAGAAAAAATCTAAATATGCCATCCCCTTCAGAATGTTCCCAGGAGTACGAAAATCATAATGAAAAAGGGGGCTCACGCCCCCTATGGGCGTGGCAGTCGAAAAACGACCCGGCCCACCTACGTAGACAATATGGGTATCAAATGAAAGCTAATGTCTTCACGATTCCAAAAATAGCCATAGTTGCCAGATCGGGCGGTTTTTGCAGCCGATACGGCCATTTTTGTTAAATAGGGGCGGGGGTGAAAAACGACCCATGCCACCTACTTAGGCAATATTGGTATCAAATGAAAGGAAATGTCTTCACGATTCCAAAAATACCCGTAGTTGCCAGATCGTCCAGAATTTGAGGAAGATATGTTAATTTTTATAAAATGGGGGAAGGACTTTTTTTGTTTATTTCTTTTTAGCTCGGCCAGAGGCCGAGCACTCGAGATCCCCGCCGTCTAGAATTAAGACATACTGGAGTTAAAAACCCCTAAGCCCGGCCGTAGGCCGGTCACGCAGAAAAACTTTACTAAGCGAAGCCAGTATAACAAATTTTCATTAATCAATCAGAAGCTTTCAAGAGTTTTCCTCGTTTCTTAATTTTGTACTTATCCTCATTTATGATTTGACTCTTGACACGAGAACATCACTAAATATGGATTGCGTTACTGCCTTTGACATTCACGACTGGGGTCGTGAATTGGACGATAAGCCGCCGATTTTATTCCCTGGGTAACGCTAACAATAGTAATTTTTTCGCACAAAATGCTCATTTTTGTTAGTTTTTAACAAAATATAAGCAAAAAAAAAAAAAAAAAATTTCCCCCACCCCAAATTTTGCCAAAATGGCCATATCGGCTACAAAAATCGCCCGATCTGGCAACTACGGCTATTTTTGGAATCGTGAAGACATTAGCTTTCATTTGATACCCATATTGTCTACGTAGGTGCGCCGGGTCGTTTTTCGACTGCCACGCCCATAGGGGGCGTGAGCCCCCTTATTCATTATGATTTTCGCACTCCTGGGGTCATTTAAGGGGGCGTGGCATTTTTTTTTCCCCCAGGGGTGTCCCCCATAAACTGAAATTTTGCCTATTTAATCTTAACCTCTCACTAATGGATTTAAGTTATTGGAACATTAAAATTGTAAATCTAAAAAGTTTCTTGAGGTTATATAGAGTTTTTGTAAAGATTACGAAATCCTGCAAAAGCAGACAGTTCAAAATGTTTTTTTTGTACTTTTATTTATTTATTGTATTTTCATTAAAAAACGAACTAACAATAAAAAATTTCAATTATTAGTCCAGCCAGTGCCGGACGAAAATTGTTTGACCATTGTTTATTTTTACTTATTAAGTTGGCAGGTCAAAATGACTGCCAAATGGTGTTGCCAATACTTACAAAACATCTGGAAGATATTGCCAATACGTTACAATACTCTTGATGAGTGAAATGTCATATTTTTTTGTATTAATCAACTACTAAAAACTATTTATATTTTATCTGGATTAATTTCTTATTTTTGTGTGATAACTACATATAAAAACACGTCAATGAAAACCTAAATATTTTGTAATAAAAAATCAAACAAAATGCAAGATATTTTTATGGCTGTTCTCAATAACTAATTCTTTTTGATAAATATGATGTATTGTCAAAATATTTGTTGTTATCGTTGTCAAAAGACTATAAACTTTATAGTATAAAGCTACCGACAACACTAGCAATGATATTTCTGACAGTTTTTCAAACTATAGGCAATAAATTCCATAGTTTTTAGAAATGAAAATGAACAAATAGAAACGCATGTTAAGAGAAACACAGGCAGTGTATAAAATAATTATAATATGTAAACCGTATTTTTACTTAGACTAACGTCTTTAACTCATATTAACGTGTTTAACTTAGACTACCGTCTGTAACTGAGACTAACGTCTTTAACTTAGATTAACGTGTTTCGCTGAGACTACCGTCTTTAACTTTATTTTCAATTAAATATTCAGACCTTTAAGTTATACTTGGACTTTAAAACTGTTGTACGTATATTATATCCTTTATGTGGGTAATTGTTCTGTAATATTTATTTATGTATTTTAAAATGTGACTGCCACAATAAAGGGATTTATGATTACTTAACCTTCTAAACTTTGTTCTATTCTAAAAATACTCAAATAGCTTTCAGCTATAAAAAAACTAGCTCTAATTATTCACTTAGAAGTGCATAAAAACAAGTAAACAACTTTGTTTTTAATTAAACTTACTGTTACAGTTGCTAACAATAGTAAGCACACGCTTATTAAACTTTAGGTTAAACACTTAACTTTATTAATTAAATGAACACAATAACACTGTTAATCATTCGCATGCCAATTTGAATTGATTTTATTACCCTGTTACTCAGTTTTTTTTTAGTCACCAATTTCACAGTCTACAAAAATGAATAAAAAAAAGGAAATAGAATTCTTCACAAAAACAAATTTATCATATTTAATTGACAATCTCAACGATTTGATCGTTCATTAATATGTAGATACATAATGTAATTAATAGATTTGTGAGATATTGAATTATTTAATTTATGCTGAAAAATGTATAAATATTTATGACTAGAATAGAATTTTGTAATCTGAGGAAGTGATTTTCTAATAATGTAAATAATTACACGAACAATTATATTGTACCTGTAAGAATTTGTATGCATTAGATCTCAAGGAGTGAGCAATTAGTATTGTAAAGTTTATTTGCAAAAGACAAATATATTTCTACATATAAATTTTATTAATTTAGCTAACAAATTTGTAAGTAATAAATTGTATTTGATTAGATGAGAGAATATAAAAGGTGGCTTATGACTCAAAAAAGAAATTGCGAGACACAGCTGTTAAAGATAAACAATGCATATCTTGATTTTGGATTTTCAATAAAATTCTGTTTTTCTTTCATTTGTGCTCTTCTTTCTCTACATTTTTAGTACACTTCTAAGCAAGTTAGAACTTTCGAGCGTCTCAAAAACTATCGAAACAAAAAAAAGTGGAAATTTTTTTTTGAGTCATAAGCCACCTTTTCATAGGCCGGGTCACATATAACTTAAATCACTGACTACGTCCATTTAAAAAGCGTTAAAATTCAATTTTGTAAACTTATTTAAAAGTTTTGGGATTCCCCGCAGACGAATTTCGTAGTTTGTTTGTTGTAAACAACTTTTGTTGCATGATAAGAAGCTTCTTTTCAATAAAAACTTGTTTTCATAGGCCGGGTCACATATTTAAATATGATCTATGAAAATGAATTTGGTATTTAAACAGAACTTAAGTTTAAACACACTTTAATTTTTAAGATAAAAACTGGCCATTACTCATATTCAGAGTACATACTAAAATCTCATTATGAATCGTAATTCGAAAAGAATTTATTAATTTACTTTGCCGACATACAAATTTATTTTTATTAAATAATATAAAAACCAAAATACAGTGATGAAAAGCAAACTATAATTTATTTATTTGTATGCACGTTTGTATACTTTTTGTGAGGAAATAAGTTGTTAAAACAAATATGTACGTCAGAGTTAAACAAAATAATAAAATGAAAAATAAAAAACAACAACATTCACCAACTACTAGATATGTATACAAAATATTTTTACACTTTCGTGCACGACTGTTTGTTCATTGAACTTGGCATAGATATTTTTTGTGCATTAATTTTCAACCAACAAAAAAATACTTGAAATTTAAACTTTTTTTTTTGTTAAATTTATAAAAAAAAAATTTTTTCTTCTATTTCTACATGAACAAGTAATGAATTGTTAACAGTTTTTAATAAACAATAATTTGCAGTTATTATTTCTACAATTCAGTTGCTTTTTCGTATGATTTTTATGTTAGTGGTTGGGATCTTAGAACTTGTTAGAATTCCTATGTATGCATAGAAGGCATGAAAACTATTTTGTGTGCTAGTCTATTTATGGGGAAGTGACAAATTTCAATTTAATACTTTATTTCAGAATTTATGAGCATAAACATACAGTAGGGAAAATAGCTATAAAGCTTAGGAGTGGAAATAAGTAGTACCCTAATTTATAATAAATTTTAAACTTTATATATATTGGTTGCAGTTTTGTAATAAAAATTTCAGTCGAACTGTTAATTTTAAATTTTTGATATATTTCTTTAGTCAGGCTCGAGTTCATTAAATTTAATTTTCATTAAATTATTTTTACTGAAGGTAGGAATTGTTTTTACATTATGAAATCTCAATTAAAATTTATTGATAATTTTTCTTGGCTGAGCTGGCTTGTCTAAGTTTAGCACGAAAGTTTAATTTTAAGAAGGTAATCTGAGTTTAAGATGGTAGTCTGTCTGAGTTTAAAACGGTTGTGTAAATTTAACACGGAAGTTTAAGTTTAAGAAGGTAATCTGAGCTTAAGACTGAGTTTAGTCTGAGTTTAAGACGGTTGTCTGAGTTTAACACGGTAATCTAAGTTTATGAAGTTATTCTAAGTTTAAAAGGTAATCCGAAGTTAACACGTAGTCTGACTTTTAGTAGTTAGTGTAAGTTTAAGAAAGTAGTCTGAGTTTAAGACAGTTGTCTATGTTTTACATGGTTGTCTGAGATTAACACGGTAATCTAAGTTTAAGAAATTATTCTAAGAAGGTAGTTTGAGTTTAACACGGTAGCAGAACACTAGTCTGAGTTTAGGAAGTTAGTCTAAGTTTAACATAAAATTTGAGTTTAACATAAAATTTGAGTTTAACATATTAATTTAAGTATAAGAGGGTATTGTGAATATAATCAGAATTTCTCTCTTAAAATCTCGTAATAACTTTTGAATATAAAAAATAATAAATATAAAAAATAAGTAATTTAGCTTTTAAAATTGGTTTAAAGACTTTTAATTTAATTTTCCTTCAAAAACTACTGGGGCCAAATTACAGCATTCGTGATCGAATGTGAGCTATCGTATCGAAAAATGATTTCGATATCGAAATTATGATAAAATGTACTAAATTTCTTGCTCGATATCGAATGCCATAATCTCAAATAAGAAAATTACGATAAATTTTACTCGATATCGAATGCGGTAATTTGGCCCCTGATATTTTTTGTAATTACTCCTCATAAAAAAGGTAACTAACGAGCTATTTATCTGTAGTTTCTAAAATCATTAAGGGCCATTATTACAACTTGCCTCTAATGTTCTTAATAGTAAAAGGCAACTTTAATTAAAGAGAGGAATAAAGTGACCTTTAAAATTTTTCGTTATTACAACTTCCTTGTAAAATAAAATATTTTTTTTTCTAAAATATGGCAATACCAGTGAAAAACCGATTACTTTTGACAAATTACTGACAAGAAACAGGAGCCAAATTACCGCATTCGATATCAAGTAAAATTGATCGTAATTTTTTTATTTGAGATTATGGCATTCGATATCGAGCAAGAAATTTAGTACATTTTATCATAATTTCGATATCGAAATCATTTTTCGATACGATAGCTCATTCGATCACGAATGCGATAATTTGGCCCCAGTAAATTGTTTGTGTTTGTGAAAAAAATATAAATCAAACGTCTGCTTTCCATTTTTGTTATCAAATTATTTATTGGCAAAACAAAATTAAAATTAATTTATTTTTCATGAAGTTGACATTTTTTCCAGAACATATGGCAACTTCAAATACATAAACCTCACTATAAAATTTAAAGGCAAGATGATCTTCCCTTTAGCTTATCGGTCGGGTCGGTTTTAGATTAAAGTAAACTTATAATAACCAAATACTTCTTATCTGTCCGATAACATCATACCTTTAACTATTGCCAAGTTGTAATAATGTGCCTAAATCGTATAATTATTATTTTTTTGTTATCAATATTCAAACATAGAAAGAAATTCAAATTATATTTGCAAAAAATATATGCCGCGAGGTTAATCAACTTTGGACTTTATCCTTCCTAAAACAAATCGTTGCATAAAAAGAGAATTTTATACAGACAGACAATCACTTGCAGTTGCTTTTAAATCTCTTTGATGTTACTCTAGTTTCATTTTTAGTTATGATTATTTTATTATTGTTGCTTTTGTTTATACAGATAAAACAATTTAAATACAAACAAATAAACCATGGCCTCATCACCCTCTGTCACTGGTTTAACTCATAATCTTGGTTTTTTTTAGCTGTTGTTTTTTATTGAAGTATAGCAAAAAAAAAAAAAAAGTTTATTCAATTTATGCTGATTAAATTTATTTATATTTCAATTAAACTGATTTTAATACAACAAGAATATAGAATATAACAAATATATTTTGTATTTTAAAACTGACACTAATAAAACATGAATAATAATCTTCTTTTGCCTTCATTTGTTGTTTTATATATTTCAGAATATCAATTCTTATCATTAATTGTTGGACGTTTAAAAAAGCAAAAATGACTTAAACTTTTTAAAGCATTATGGAAACATTTGAATTTTAAGTGCAAAATTTTGATCACAGTTGAAAGGAGACGAAATTAGCAAAAGAAATTAACATTTATTTTGTAAATTAAAATAAAATGTTATGCAATTTAAAATTGATTAAAATTTATTTGAGATTTATTTAAAAACACTCTCTCGCTGGCACTTACTCCTGCTTAAAGGCAGAGAGAAAGAAAGGGTGCATTTGAGCAGTAGAAATTCCTAAACAAATTATGGATGGTTTACATCTGGGTAGTCAATTATCTAAAGATCAGTTGTTGCCTTTGCAACCGACCTCATCATCATTGTCACTGCAACAGCAGCAGCAACAGCAGCAGCCACATCATTCACAACAACAATTATTATTACAAACCCGAACCGGAAGTCAGTCACTTTTGCGCACAAGTAGATCACCATCCGCTACTCGTAGCACCGAACAAAGTAAGTCAAATTTAAATAATGTTTTATTCAATTAATTTATGCATTTTTCTCTTCTACAACAATTTTATTTGTTGTTTTATTGTTATTGTTGCAAATAAATGTGTATTTAGTTTATAATAAGTAGAATCAGTACCCATCAGTAAATTGTATGTATTTAAATATGTACGAGTATTGTAATTGTTTTATTTTTACAATATTTACAGCAGTTTATTCATTTTTGTTTAACAATTGTATTGTAAATGTTTTATATTTATTATCACTTTCATGTTGTGGTTGCTGTTGTTTATTTTTTTTTTTTCATTTAATTTCCATATGTTCGGTTTTAAATTAAAATCCCTTGAAAATCAAGGTTATTTAAGATGTTATGATGTTTGTGGAAAGCATTAAAAATCATAAATTATTTATATATTTTTATCAATTTAAAAATAAACCATGCAAAGATTAAAATATAATAACGAATGAAAAATTATAGCAGGTTGAACATTGGTTTCTTTCGTAAAATACATGTTAATAAATAAGTGTAACTGATTAGATAAAACAAGGAAATTAAAAATTGGGATTTAAGCACCTGAATGGGTACATGAGAATCTGCACATTCCACCCCTACGTATTTTCTTAAAGACGGTAGTTTGAATTTGAAACGTTACTCTGAGTTGAGACTGTAGCTTAAGTTTTAAACGGTAGCATAAATTTAATATGTTAGTCTGAGTTTAGGACGGTAGTCTGAGTTCAATACAGTAGTTTGAGTTCAAGACGATAGTCTGACTAAAAGACGGTAGTCTGAGTTCAAGACGGTAGTCTGTGTTCAATAGCTGTTACGATGAAGTGTACTGCTGCCCAAAAGAGCATATGTAGCCTTAGTCTGCATTTAGACACGGAGACATTTGGAAGAGAAACATTCAGTTTGGAGCTAATTACGGGTGGGGAAGAGAGCATCGTTTTTGCGTTCGGTGCTCGGCGATACGCTTTGTGCACATTTTCTTTGTTGACATCTACTTTGTTTGTGACAGTAATAACGGAATGTTGCCGGAACATGTTCGACATGGGTGAATGCGAATGAACGCAAAAGACAATTCCAGATGTTTTTCTTCCAAATGTTAATAATAATTTAAGGAAATTAATCTTTGAATTTAATGTAAGGTTTATAGAGCAAATTTCCATACAAAATTTGCTTTATAAACCTCTTATAAAACTGTTGTAAGTTTTATGAATAAGGGCATACATAAGTCTTTAATTTGACTATTAGTTCGGAAGCAAAATCAGTTAGTTCACTTTTGCAAAAGCTGTAAAAAGTCTTTCTTTCACATATTCTAGGTATCTAAATCACTTTGAAAACCGGTTAAATTAAATTTTAGAAAAGTTTTGGTTCTCCTCAATTATTCAAATTCATTTATTTTAAATAGCAACAGAAGTTACTGTAATTGCGATCTGCAACAATCTGTGTTAACAGCTTTCCAATAGTAAGGTAATGTCGGAGTGGGGAAAATTTGTAGGTTGTAATTTAATAGAAAACTGCTGACATTTAACTAGATTAATGTGAAAGCCAGGGTGTTTCTTTAGTTCATCTTAAAAACATTATGCTAATAGTTATTAAAGCAATATCAGTAGTCAGGATATACATCTAACGCCTAATTTTTGGTATTTGTGGAGCTGTCAAATCAAAAGTATCAGTTAAAAGTTAATTAATTTTTTTTATTTTTATTTTTTACTTAATGTTATTATTATATGTATGTATGTACATATGTATGCATGTATGTGTAATTCTTTAATTGCAATAAAAATTATTTAAATATTATGCACGTTTTATGTCTTTGTACTCGTAGTTAATAAATTTTTTCATTTTTTTATATGTTTATCTTAATTTATCTCAATTTCATAAATTCTTTTTATCACACAGCTTCATAAAATGTATAAACAAAAGATTTAAACAAAACAAAAAGTAAAAAACACCTAAATGCAAGAATAAAAAGGATATACATACAATTCTGTACTTTGCTTAATACCAAAAAAACATATTTAAACAGAAAATTAAGCTAAATTGTTGCCAAAATTTTGGCTCATGCACACATTATTACATTTTATAATATGTATTATACATAAATATATGTATAAAAAATCTATTTATCTATCTAAACGACAAATATTTTAAAAAACATCAGCTCTCTTTTTCTATCTATTTCACATTTAAACACGCTCTTCTACTAAATCCCACTACTGAATGTGTTTTTCTTAAATAGTATTTTCACCTATATAAAAACAATACATACACAAATGTATTTGCGAAGCCTAAAAGTCTGCTATAAAAATAAATACTCGCAAATTAACACTAGCAATTTTTAATAGTATGAGATAATTTTTGTTTGCTTCTTGTGTCATACATTTAAATGTGCTTCTTCTTCCACCACAAAAATTAGCTTTTGAAAGTAAACAATTTTGTTATAAATAAATAAAGTATACAAAAAATAAAGACTAATTAACGGATTTCGCCCCACAACTACGTAAACAAAAATTGCCCAAATCTAAAAAAAAAAAAAAAACAACAAATACAAAAATAATACGCATGAATACAACAACAGTGTCCAGAGAGCGTGATTTTCATACTCATCATCATCGCGGTGATAGCGCCGAATCATCTTCTTCGGCCGTTGGCGTGGCATTTTCAGCTGGCCCAACAGCAGCAGCTACAAATACGGCTGCAAGTATAGCAGGCCTAACACCGGCCACGGCAACGAGTGCTACCAGCAGTAGTGGCACAATGACCGGCAGTGTGGGCAGTGGTGGTGGCGTGGGTGTGGTGAGCGTTGCAGCCTATCGTGGCTTTCGCAGTCAATCGCCGTCGAATCGTCGCAGTCGCGATCGTAATCGTACACATGCTCGCACCCATGGCTCGGATCAGGGTGGCCTGTTGGCCTATCATGGCGCCATGGGTGTTAGCGGTATGTCTCTGGGAGGTGTTGGTGGTTTAGCTGGTGATTTAACTAATATGGATATAGGTTTAAGTAGTGCTGGTGGTTCTGGTGGTATCATAGAAGATTCACGTTTATCAGGTAATTTTTATTAGTATAAGTACCCACTTGTTTCTATGTCTTTCAAATTCATTATTATTATTTACATAAATATTGTTTTCTATTTTCATTTTGTTTTTTTCTAGGCAATGAAGATCTGTGCTATCAATCGTTTGTCTCCGATGATTTAGATGGCAATCCTCATGGTTCATTGGGCGATAGTACTAAAAAGCATCATCGTCGTCATGAACGCACTTTAAGTTTACAAGCTTTAGATCGTTTAAATACAAAAATTCAATGTACAAAAGAGTCCATACGTAAAGAACAAACTGCCAGAGATGGTTAGTAAGAATTGAATACTTTTTACATATGCATATACTGATACTTACATACATTTATGTATGTTTTATTTTTATCGTTTACAGATAATGTTAATGAATATTTAAAATTAGCCGCCAGTGCAGATAAACAGCAATTGCAACGAATAAAGGTAATTTAATAAATCTAAATACAGAAAGAAGCTTTAAAAAGCTGACTATCTTCAAACATATATGTACATACATATATAGATGAAGCGTGATATTATTAATACAAATTTTATAAAAAACAGGGGGGTTAGTTATTGTTTATTTCGATACGAAGCCGAAAATTTACGAATTCGTAAAAATTGTATTGTGTAGTACGATTTTCGTAAACGTTCGGAATTTTATTTACAAACACTTACTTTATTTTGCTCAATTTTTAATTCCCTTACGAAAAACCAAAAAAATTGCTTTCATAAATTCAATTATGTAAAACGAAAGCAAATTTCAAAATCATTACTTACGTTTAAAAATCGTTTTTTAAAATGTAAATTAAACAGACATGTCACATAATTCGATCGGAATGGTTTCAATTCCAGATTTGCAAATCCATCGTTTTTACTTTGCGTTCTCTAGATTCCGATCAATTTTGTTTATTCCCAAACAATTTTTAAATCTCGGTTTTTAACTTAAAATGATAACGTTGTATAACCAAAACAAAAAACATATGATTTTTGTAATAAAAAGTATAACAAAAAGAGCGCTAACAAAGAAATTTTAAAAATAAAAGCAAACAAAATGTTTTAAAAATGCCCGGAATTTCAATTGTTGCTGTTTTAAACGAACAAAGACATCAAAAGGCAGTTGAAAAGCTACGAAGAAGAAATTTAAGGGATGCATCTGATCCTCTGTCATATTCCAGTGCTGTGTAAATATTTTTAATTTTTGTAATTTTTTGACAAAAGCTTTCTTGTTGCTGATACCAACTTTGAAATGTTTAACATTTTATTTAAATATCAATGAGATACATACTTAAAAAAACAGTGATATATTAAAATTAATTATTTAATTGTTACTATAAATTAGTAGTATGAGCTTTTTTCAGTTTAAAATCATAAAATATAACAATCCCACTTTAGAAATCTAAAGTGGTTTCATTCCGAAAAAAAATTCGTTTTTCATTTCCTAAAGAACCAATTAACGGAATCAAAATCACTTTCGATCGAAAATGTTCTGTGACATGGCTCAAAAAAAATAAATTAATTTTTTCATTAAAAAGTATGGGCTAATCCTGCGTTACGGACGTTACGTTTTGCAAAATGCAGTTATTTGGGAGTACTTTAAAACTGGGTTTAAACTTAAAGGTTAACTGTTTTTAAAAAAAGTTATGCTAGATTAAAGTTCCGTTACTGGCGTTACAAAAAATGGAAGTCGACCTTGAGGCTTTTGTGCATTTCCACATTTTTTAACTAATTTTGCATAATAAACAAAAAAAGTCCAAATACAAAAAATTAAGTGGAATGATCATATCAATCCAGCTTAGAAAAGAAGGCTAAGTAGTCCCGTGAAACAAAAATCTTAATTTTTGTCGGTTACGGACGTTACGTTACGGACGTTACACTTTTTCCATTCAACCAAATTGTGTATATAAAAAACATTTATGTATTTAAAAATCTTTTTAACCTTGTAATTATAAATTTATTAGTTACAAAAAAATTATAGAATATTTCATTACTCTTATATTAGCTTATATTCATTTCTTTATTCGTTTTTTTAACTGTTTAACATTGTATCTTATGCTTAAAGACCTAGCTATTCGAGCTACTTTTATAGTATTGTCATTGGAAAAGCCCGAAAAATAATGATATAATTTAATAGCTGGAATATTGTTTACATTTATCCATGTTTTGATATTTCGTCAGATATAGTTTTGACATAATTTTTAACAACGTAAATTAGGAAAACGCCATTTATATATATTTTTTTTCTAATTTGTGAAAATCTCGAGCGTTTTTTAAGATGAGATTTTGGGCTCTTACTAGTTGCCAAACTTTTCGCTTAACAAATTTTTTGTTCTGTCTGCATTTGAACTCATTTTAATTAATAATTGAAATGAAGTTTGGCAAAATTTTGAGATCAAAGATTTCTAACGGAAAATCATTCCCACGACAGCCGGATCTACGCACCGGAATGACCCGAAATCACTCGGCCAAAGGCTGTCAACTCAGCAATTACTGCTGTTACAAGAACAACAACGGAAAATCCAGTACGTAAACATTGCATGCATGAGGGTACCACCAAATATTTGAAGGGGGCATGGCGGTTGCGGTTTACAACATTGTTATTAATTAATTAGTAATTATTGATTTTCAGGAATTATTTTAGGTTCAGAAGAATTTGAAATTCATCTCAATTTAAGTTGCAGATTGGGCGATCGCATGTTATTTAAACACACTTTTTGTTACTTTGAGGTGAAGTTTTTCGGATTCTCGGCAACCTAGAGCAATTCTAAGCTCAGATTCAGATTCAGCAGGTGAAAATCCATTATAAACCTCATAATATTAAAATAATTTTTTTTTTGATCAAATTCGAATGGTTTTATTTTCCTTTTTTGTTTCTTTTCAGATTGTTTCAAGAGAAAATAATAACTTTTGTTAATAAATTAAAGTTTTATTTTTTAATAATAAATAATTCGAATCAGAACGAAAAAGATTGGTGGATGCTTCAGACCCATTGAATATGCAAGAAACTAGGTTCAAAGAATGTTTTCGTATAAAGAAGGTCGGTTTTAATTGAATTATCCAACCAAGATTATTTAACTCAAACAAAAAAGTTCTAGTTGTGGAACAATATTGATAATAACCACAAGCCAATTAAAATTAACTTGCGAATTAATAAAAATTGGAATTTATGAAAAACACGATCAATTGATAAGTTTGTTGGTTTTTGCTGTAGGTAATGTTTTTAAATGTAATTATTTTTAAAAGTAATTTTGACATTTACCAAAAAGTGTAGCAAAGTGCTGTCAAATTTTTAACATGATTAGATTTGACGCCACTTGGTTTTACCCGTAAAAATGTAAATAGTTATAAGTATGTACATCTTTTGAATGTATCACATAATACGATTTAGTTTTCGTATGGGAAATTGCTTTCGAAAGTCTTTTCGATTCGAATTTAAATACACAATAACACTCCAAAGCTTTCGAAATACAATGTAAAAAGTATACAAAATCGAAAGATTTTCTTTTCGTATCGAAATATACAATAACCCTCCAGATCTTTTCTTATTTAAACGCATATTTACAAAGATATTAAAGATTTAAGGAATATGTTTTGACTTTTTATATAAAAAATCGATTTTGACATAGAAATATGAGTGATCGCTGATCGAGATCGAGAAGATATTAAGGATTTAAGATTTTTGTGTTTTTTTTTTTTTTAATAAAAAATAGAATTTGAGATGAATGATATGATTAACAACAATAATATACTGTTTCCATTAACGTTTTCCTATAGTTTGATGATTACATACATATAAATAAAACTGTTATTGTAACTTTTTATTTAATTTTTTTTTAATAATTTTAATATATGCATTATTTTTTTTATAACAGGCTGTTTTCGAAAAGAAAAATCAAAAAAGCGCACACACTATTTCCCAACTGCAAAAGAAACTGGACAATTACACGAAACGTGTTAAAGATTTACAAAATCAACAATATCAAAATAAATCACAGCATCGACAACCGCGTGAAGTTTTAAGAGACGTGGGCCAGGGTTTAAGGTAAATTAAAGAAACTGTTAACATTTAACATCAACTAATGTGTTTCTGAACTCTTTTTTACAGAAATGTGGGTGGCAATATACGCGATGGCATTAGCGGATTCTCAGGGTCCGTCATGTCTAAACCTAGGGAATTTGCACATTTAATTAAGAATAAATTTGGCAGTGCTGATAATATCAATCAAATGACAGGTGGGTTACTTTGTTTTTTGTTGTACATATTATATAAAGATTTTATGTTAATTATATTGTTATGGTTTGTTTTAGAAGCTGAATTGAATAGTTTAAATATGCCTGTGAATCAACATGATATGTTGGGAAGTACCACGCCTAACAATGCTGTACCCAACGCCTCAACGGGTTCGGGTGGTGGTGGCGGCGGCGGAGTCGGCCTTAATGCCGGTGGTGCTGGCAGTGGTAAATTTAATAGTGAAAATGGCAGCGAATGTAGCAGTGTCACAAGTGAGAGTATACCAGCCGGGTAAGTAATGTTACTAAGTAAAAAATTAATTCTCTAATATAAAACCAGTTTGAAATATCAAGACTCCATGATATATCCTAATACTTTCATATATTTGGATAATTGTGAGCATAACAGCTTCTGTTGTTATTGTAACTTAATTAATTGCTAAGTTGACATCCCTCACGTCATTCCGGTGCATAAAACCGACAATTTTGGGAATGTTGTCGGCTTTTCTCAATGTTTTTTCTACCGGCTTTTTTACCGGTTGTTGTTGTTGAATGGCCAATAAAATTGTCATGGAAACATACATAAACAGCTGGTTAATAAGAGAATTGACAATCTAATGATTTTATTGCGCACAAATGTATGTATAAGTTGGGAGGTTTAATTAAATGTTTGGAAAAAAAAACTTAACAAAGATTTAAAATTTCACACTGGGTTTATAATTTATTAAAATATTTAAAATTGTTTCTATAGCACTATTATTTTTTCCTGTTAAACAGCTCTGGAAAAAGTCAATCGGGAGCCAGCCAGTATCATATTGTTTTAAAGTCCCTATTAACCGAATTGGCCGAACGAAAAGCAGAAAATGAAAAACTGACTGAGCGTGTAGAACGTTTAGAGGTACAATAATTTATTGTTTACACATTTATTAAAGATTCTTTAGTAACATTGTTTTGTGCTTTATTGCAGAGTGCTCAAAAGGAGGTGAACAATTTGACAGCGACACTGGAAAGTGAACGTTATCGAGCGGAAAGCTTAGAGGAACAAATTAATGATTTAACGGAATTACATCAAGTGAGTTAAAATGCAACTTTTCCTAGAGAAAAGTGTTACATTTTTCATCTACAGAAAAGTGTTAAACTTTTCAAATGTTACACTTTTCATATAGAGAAATGTGTTAAACTTTTCTTATAAAGAAAAGTGTTAAACTTTTCATCTAGAGAAAAGGTTTAAACTTTTTATATAGAGAAAAGTGTTACATTTTGCATCTAGAGAAAAGTGTTAAACTTTTCAAGTGTTGCACTTTTCATATAGAGAAAATTGTTACACTTCATGTTGAGAAAAAAATTACACTTTAGAAATGTGTTTAACTTTTCTTATAGAGAAAAGCGTCAAACTTTTCATATGGAGAAAAGTGTTACATTTTTCATCTACAGAAAAGTGTTAAACTTTTCATATAGAGAAAAGTGTTACATTTTTCATCTACAGAAAAGGTTCAAACTTTTTATATAGAGAAAAGTGTTACATTTTGCATCTAGAGAAAAGTGTTAAACTTTTCAGGCGTTGCACTTTTCATATAGAGAAAATTGTTACACTTCATGTCGAGATAAAAATTACACTTTTCATGTAGAGAAATGTGTTTAACTTTTCTTATAGAGAAAAGCGTCAAACTTTTCATATGGAGAAAAATGTTAAAATTTTCATATGGAGAAAAGTGTTCAAAGTCAGCTTTTTAATTGTCTACTAATATTTTCAAAATTTATTTTTCTTTTTAGAATGAAATCGAAAACCTAAAACAAGCTATAGCCGATATGGAAGAAAAGGTGCAATATCAAAGTGATGAACGTCTGCAAGATGTCAATGAAGTTTTAGAAAATTGTCAAACTAGAGTAAGTTTGAAAACCTTACCACAAACACTCCACCAACAAAATGAATTAAAATATGTATGTTTAATTTCTCCCTCCTTTAGATTTCCAAAATGGAACATTTATCACAACAACAATATGTAACCGTCGAGGGCATAGATAATTCCAATGCCCGGGCTTTGGTGGTGAAACTTATAAATGTGGTATTGACCATATTGCAAGTAGTGCTGTTATTAGTGGCCACAGCGGCCGGTATTATAATGCCATTTTTGAAAACAAGGTAAGAGTTCTTTAATTCAATCGAAACCTATTTATAATATTAAAATAATTTACAGAGTCCGCGTTTTAACCACTTTCTTATCGATATTTCTTATAATTTGTGTGATACGCCAATGGCCTGATGTTCAGGATATTGGCGCTGGTTTATTGCGTCATTTGAAACAGTCGTTGGTTGTTAAATAGATTTACATATGTACGATGTGCTTTATGTGTATATAAAAACAAATCTCTCTTTAGTTTTGTATGTAGAACACGTGCTGCGAAAATGCTAAGAGCTTAAATTAAGGGTGTATAAAATTATTAAGCACAGTCCGTTTATATACAATATATACATACATATATTTAAATTTATAAATACAATTAAGTTAGTGAAAAGAAAGAGAAAACAAAATAATAATCATTTAAAACAGAATTCCTAAAACTTTTATTATTAAATCATGCTAAAAATAATTATAAATAACAACAAGCATCACTCTTATATTTAAAAAAAAAAAAAAAAAAAAAAAACAACAAAAAAAAAAAACAGGAAAACTATCACCATCTATTAGACCAACCAAAATCGACCACCTTTAAACAAAAACATTTTCATTATGGCTATAATTATTATTATGGATTCTTTTTATTTTGGAAAAGAAATTTCTAAATTATTACTCATTTATATATAAGTGCATCCTTTAGTTTTAATTTAAATTATAATAATATAAGATAAAATAGAACAAAGCCGATAAAGTTTATTATCTGGCGTATTCTAAAAAAAATAGGTTTGAAGTGTGCTTTTAGATTTAGACAAAATGTTCATATAAAATGTAGATATAATTAATGAACATATATATACGTAATGCATATAAAAAAGTAAAAATTTAATAACAGTTTCATGAAGCTTCAAATTAAGATTGTTTAACACAAGTAAAATTTTTAATTTTGAATACGTGTATATTCACCCTCAGTTCTGTTTGGCGTCGTCAACATCTTCGTCAATTTTGAGTAAACATAACTTTGGCATTCCCTTAAGGTGGATTTACCCATTCGCTCTTAACAAATTTGTTCGAACAATTTTTTTTATATTAAGTTTGACGTCACTCTTTTTGAGAGAGAGAGAAAATATTTTTTCCGAACTTCAATTGGTTTTTTTTTTGAGTTTTGAGTGTATCGCAAAATATATGTTTATATGCCAGTGCTAACATATTTTTATTTCAAATAGAAAAGTTTATTCATTCTACACAATTCAAAAGATGATTTATTAGCTTTGAGACTTTGTATGTTGTATTTGCATAGCAGCATGATGAAGTATAATATGTAAAGGTGATGATTTGATTGTTAGGAATTTATTGATGAGTTGATGAAAAAAGTTTAAAATATTTGTCATTTATTTCATTGTTAATGGCGTTGCCAACAGCTAAAAGAGAGTTTTTGAAATTTGTAGCAATATTTATATTTTCCGTTGTATTGTTTTGATTAACAAGCGCAGAAATCTGATCAGCAAGTGTCTTTAGAGTCCTCTCCATCTCTGAAACGGTGAAATGTAGAGGGTTTTTAAAAACTGGTTGGGAGGGTTGAATTATAGTGGGTTGGAGTTGAGGGATAGTATTGTTGGGACGGGACACAGCTACCTTACTGTATTTTATCTTAGTAATTCTCCGTGCATTGCCGGCTTGGTCTGTTCACCCAGGCGGGGAAAATTAACGTCGTATTCCCGATCAGCCAATATCAAGTAGTAGTTGTCACTCATAGAGTACTTGGTCAATACCTCCTTCCACGAGGTATTCGACAGGGCCATGACCTCCTGTAAGTCCTTTTCATTTTTCCATTTCGGGCATTTACCACATTTTTCCTGACAGGTTGAGTTTGTTATGCAAAACTGGCATTTAAAACCCTCACATTTCACCGGGCAAATTATGTCCGCGCTACATTTCAGACATCTCTTCCTGCCTCTGCAACGAGCAACAATATGACCAAGACGCCCACAGTTTTTCCACTGTCTAAGAGGAGGCACATATATGTCGACTCCGACCAATGTACCAAACGTCCTAATAGTCCTGGGTAGAGCGTTAGCGTTAAAGACAATTTTAATGGACAAAGATGGGACAAAATTCCCAGATTCATTTCTACGTTGAAATCTGTATACCGACACTTAGTGCTAGCAAAGTATTGAGTAATGGGTACCGAGTATCGAGTATTTGGTCTTTTTTTGGATACTCAATACTCAAAAGTAGTTACTCGATACTTTCTGAGTTGTATTTTTAAGCAAGTTTTCCAATTCTTTAATCAAAACAAAACATTAATTTTCCAAAGAATTTATTGTAATTATTTCTTAAGTTGTTGTTAACGTTGAATTAAAAGTTAGCTTTACATTTATTTTTGATTTAATAATAAAAGACATACAAAACCAATAATAGTTGAAGATCTATTTTTATTTTCAATTATATATCAGATAAAAACTATGCGATACAATTTAAAAAAATCCGTTAAAAGTATCGAGTAGTATTGAGTACCCTAATGAAAAGTATTGAATATTATTGAGCAATGGAAAGTAGTAGAATTTGCCAGCACTACCGACACTACCTCGAGAGAGTTTAAGTCCTCGGTCTCCGTCGTAATTTCCCTATCAGTGAAAGACAGAGGGACATTACGAATAATTCCAAATTTCTGCGTAAATCTATCCGGGATGAAGGCCTCCAGACCCTCAGATTCAAGTTTGTCATTTAATACAAACTGATTTGCTAGATCGGCCTCTGGAAAAGACGCACGATATAGTCTCTCTCCTATGTTCATAAGTAGAATTCTATCATCGGCACCGATTTTCTTCAGTTTTTTTTTAAAGGAAAAGTTCGCAGTTTCTTTTACAATGACATTTGATCTTTAGAACGGATTAGTACAAAAAAAGGACCTGGATGATTTCCAGGATACCAGTTAAAAATATTCTGGGATTGATCTGATTTTCCTTGAGTTGCGTCTACAACAGCACCCTGTGGATGTTTCTCAAAAATAGGTGGGGTAGGTGACTTACTCAGCAATATAACTTCAGCCGCATCCATCACCGGCGGGCCATGTACTGAAGATTTTGTGGAAAAAGATGTTCCCGATGAGAAATAGGAATCCTCTGAGAAATTTGTGGCCTTTATAGTTGTAGTTGATTCATCCTCTTTTTGTATCTTTTGGTCACTAGGATCAAGTTTCTTTTTCTTCCTTTTACCCATACTGGGTGGAGTTTATATTATTTTAAACCGTGGTTTGTTTTTATAATAACATTTTTTTTCCATCAAACTCGTTTTATATTTTTAGAAAAATTCTGTGAATGTTGCTTAACAAAATGGTGGAAAAGTAACGGTTCAACTTATGAAAAAGCTTAATATACAGAGCGCAATTAATAAGTAGATTACACCATGAAGGTTGAAAAACGAATGAATGTTGGCCTTCTTTTTGGCAGATAACATTAAATTTATATAACTCCATTGCTACATTTCGCTGCGGTAAGCAATGCTCGTAAAATTTTACCAATACCTCGTTAAGGCTGCGTTGATTCACCTGTGTACCCACTTTAACAGTACCTAACAATGAACTTTTTGAGCCATCATTCGGGAAAAGGGTAGTTGTATAGATTTGCACCATCAGTCCCAATCAACCAGATGAAATTAGCAATTTTGGTATCTTCTGGTTCTTTATCCTTCCCACTGGCAATCAGGTATACCAAAAAATTTCTCTTCCAGTCAGGCCACTCGTTGGCTAAGTTGGTGCAATCTAATTCAGATGGCAAACGATCATTTGATGCCATTTTCCACGTGTTTAATCTCACAGGTCCAGGAAATGGAGTAGCTTTTCTTGTCAGTATACTTTCTCCGCTGAGGATCCCACTTCTGACACCATGTAACAAAATATACTTTTATATTATTTTATAATAAAATGATGTGTTTTAATTATTTATTCGTATTAGTTTTATTTGACAAAATTAATTTCTTATGTCTATCTAAGATGGCTGCTTATGTACGGTGTTGCTTATGTAGCGATAATTAAATCTACCATATTTACAACAACACCCAAATACTTAATGTGAACGGTAATCGGGGCCGTAATTCCTTTTTTATAATGCAACAACACATTAAACCCCTCCTTAAAGCATTTCAAATCACCCTTTTATTTCTATTACTTTTGTTAAACAATCTTTAATTAAATGTTAATACTGCTAAATAAAACTATGAAAACTAAAAATATTTATTTTGCCCAAAAATTTAACAAAAAATTTAGGAATTAAACTTTTAAAGTCCAAATTGAATTGTAAATAAAATAAAACTTTTTCTAAATTACTAAAAAAAAACTTAATATTGTTAAATTAAACATTTAGGTAAATTCACAAATATTTTTTCAATATAGTACATAAATAACGAAAACTTAAACAAAATTTAATATAAACTAAAATAAATTAAATAAACTTTTCCTATATGCTAAATAAAATTATAAACAAGTTAAAAGCAAAAAGAAACAAAATTAAATTAAGTAGAATAAAATAGCTATACAATGACTCTAACCTACCAATAAGTAAAAATACAAAAAAAATAATGGAAAAACTTAAGGAAATTTAGACAGTCTTAAGAAATGTTTATAAAACCTATTGACTTGCCCATTATTTACATGGAAAGTCAGTAGTTTAAGTATCGGCAAGAGACGAAAAATATTGAAGGTTTTTGAAAACTTTGTCTAACAGCTGATTTATAGTGCTGATATTTTACTTAATAAATAAGTCCTTGATTCCCAGCGGGAAAAATTGCAAGTGCTTCCATTTTTAGGCCCTGTCTATTTCGATTCGAAAAGGAAATCGTTCGAATTTGTATATTGAAATCTTTTTCTTTCCAATCGCAATACACAATAACCCCCCTTGTTTACATATTCTAAAAAATTCTATAATCTTTCCACTGTGAATACTCTCAGAAGACGTTTCATACACATTCAAAATTGCACAGCGAATTGTCACTAACTCGTCGTGTTGGGCAAAATTCGACGTTCGTCCCAGTTGTATTCCGAGCATTAAATATCAAACACGAATGGTTTTGCAATTATTCCCGTATATCGTACAACAAACATTATTTTGCTCACTTTGTTATACGAGTAATGAAAATTAATAAAGTTAAACTAGGGCCGAACCAACTTTAAAATCTTTAGATTTAACAAAGCTTTACGAAAGGTTTGTTTAGCTAACAATCTGTTATGAATACAACTTTAAAGAATTACGCTTAGTCCCCTTTTACAGTTACGAAATTAATAGACAGACAGACATTTTTTGTTTATTTTTTCGTTCTTCTTCTATGTTGATTGTTGTGGAAATTTTTATTATAAAAACGCATTGAAAATAAAAGAAATTAAAAAACATATTCAAACAACTGTTAATTATAAAGTTTTTGTTATCAATAAATTTATTTGGTTAATAAATTTAATTATTTTTGCAATACGCGCGTTATAGTGAGAAAAATGATGTGAAAAAACAACATGAAAAATGCGAAGGGTGGAAACTGTAAACGAAAAATGTATTAAAATAATAATGTTTTAAAATTTTTATATTTTTAACTGACAGTTACAACTGACGTGAACGTGTGTGGGGGTTCAACTGTACCGTTCTCAGTTCAATTTGTGTCGAGCGAGAGTGCGTATCATGTTGCGTAAACAAGTTGATTTTTGTTTTTTTAACTCAAGTCAGCCCTAGATTATTAGAAAGGATTTGAGGGGTTGTTGTTCACCACCACATATAATTCCTTGGCTGCGCTGGTGAGCGGAGCATCCTTTTCAGCGCTCACCTCTCCCAGGTACAGGTTTGCGAGATCATAGTCTGCAGTGTTATGCAAATCGTTAGACAACAGTTGCATGTTTTTGATCAGTGGGGCCTTGCCTGATGCAGCCATAAAGGCCGCACATCTTATAATTAACCGCGTATTTACATTTGTTTTAAACCGGGAAAAGTAAGCGCTGTTATATAAGCTACTGAATCGCCAGGTAAACTGGCTTGCCGATTTGTACTGCTTGCCAAATATTGTCACTGTCTGGGAACTCTTAGCCATTGTTTTAAGCATTTGGACGCAATTTAGAATGGACTGACGTGTTACTGTTGTAAATATCATTTGAGCGAATTCACCAGTAAGCTTTCCAACTGATGCAGCGGCTTGCTCTAAATATTTGATCGGGGCCAGCCCATACATATTGCCATGTGTAGGTAGGTAGGTAGGTAGGTAGGTAGGTAGGAAGGAAGGCTGGTATGAATTACCTCACACCCTCACTCAGAGACCAATACGGTCCATTGCGATGCCTTAGGAAAAGTAGTAATAGATAAACTGAAATAAAAGCTAAAGTAAAGACAGGAGAGGAATATTATACTGTAAAGAGAGAAAAGAGAAAATAAAAGATAGAAAAGAGAAAAATGAAACCTGACCAAAATCTTACTCGGACATATGTCCTCCATTTGTGCGACCCGCACCCAGTCTTCTGACGCGTAGCCAGGCCATTCCCATTTCGAATCCCATTAGACTCTCCAGCCCACAGCTAGAGACATCCCCTAATTCGCTCAAAAATCTATTGCCCAGCCATCTCATCCTACTGCCCTGCAGCCTGGGACAAAGGCACAGAATGTGCTCAACTGTCTCCAGCTCATCCGGGTCCTCGCATAATCTGCACATATCCGACAATTCGGATCCCATTCTCACTGCCATCCTGCCTATCATGTATTGTACATGTTGCCAATAGTCAAGTTAAGTTACCCTCATGTACAAAAGTAGTCGGCCTGCCTATTAAGAAATGACAAGGAGATAGATAATTAGTATCGATGTCTGAGGCAAACCCCAGTGGCCTAGAGTTGGTGACAGCTTCCACTTGAGCAAGGAGCGTATGCATCTGTTCAAACGTCAGTATAGTTGTGCCAATAACGCGGCGTAGGTGGAGTTTAACCGAACGTACACCTGATTCCCAAATACCACCCCAATGTGGGGAATAGGGTGGGATAAAAATCCATCTGATGTCATCTTTAGCCAAGGCTTCTGTGATGAGTCTGTTGTGTTTGTCAGCCTGTAATTGTTGATACATCTAATTCAGCTTACGTTTTGCGCCGACAAAGTTTTTGCCGTTGTCGCTATAGATGGTAGAACATTTACCACGACGTGCCATTAAGCGACGAAGAACAGCCAAAAAACATTCCGTACCGAAGTCAGTTGCCAATTCCAAATGTATGGCTGATGTCACCATGCAGACGAAAAGGCATATATAACCCTTAGAGGTTTTCGGGTTTCTTCCGGGATGTATCTTCAAAGTAAATGGCCCGGCATAGTCACATCCAGTTTTTTGAAACGGAAAGGTTTGTTTAATCCGTACTCCGGGTAGATCAGCCATTCTTTGTTGTGTCACGTGTCGAGCTTGTCGAAAGCAATTCAAACATTTATGATTGTGCTCACGAATTAAGTTCCTGGCTCCCAGAATCCAATAATGTTGTCGAACAATTACAAATAGTGCAGATACGCCAGGATGCAAATTCCTAATGTGTTCCTCTTTGATGATTAATCTTGTGATTTTGTGTTCCCTTGGAAGTATAATAGGGTGTTGAATTTCCGATGAAAGTTCAGAAGTAGAAATTCTTCCTCCGACCCTCATCAATCCATCATTATCGATAAATGGTGACAACTTGATCAGTTTCGAATTGTTGTCTATTTTTCGTCTACGTAGCAAGCATTTCCTCTCCGCTGAGAAACTATCTTGAGCAATTCTGAGACAAATTATCTTTCCGTCCTTAATTTCGTCGTTAGATACTCAGCAGCAATTCTGGTTACGTGTATACGTAGGTTTTTATAACGTTTTACATAAGCTGGTATCCGTATTAGTTTATACCAGTAGGAAACATCTTGATGAATAGGTACCGAAGATGTACCGTATGTAACGGTACATAATTGAAAATGTTTAAGTTGATCATTAGGATCCTCTCTCCACAGAATCCGTTGGAAATTCCGCTGTTTCTCAGCCACCCAAATTTGGCGAAACATTTTAATGATATCTGCGGAGAATACAACCTTATGTAATCGAAAACGAAAACATACAGCAAATAATTTGCGTTGAATTGGTGGGCCAATATGTAATTTATCATTGAGTGATATTCCTCCAGTATCCTGATGTGAGCCATCAAATACTACCCGCAATTTGGTTCCAACAATTGGATGATGTGGCAAATAAAATAGATGGCCATCGGTGACATCTACTTCTTCCGGTGAAAGTTTACGCATATATCCCAAACTGTGGTGTTCCCTCATAAATTTAATGTAATTTTCCTTCAATATTGGGTCCCTAGATAGTCTACGTTAAGTGGCAGTAAACCTCATAAGCGCACCTTGGTGTGTATCGACAAATGAGATATTCTGCTCCTTAAACGGGAGTTCCACAATGTAACGCCCATCAGTATGTCTAGTATGAGTCTCCTGGAAATGTTGTTCAACATATGCAAATATATCATCTTGTTTCATTGTAATGTCCGCTTCCTCAATTTCCCAAAAGGATTGAATCGTTTTATCGATGTCGACTAATGTGAGTAATGATGTAGATGTTTGTTGTTGAAGCGATGAGTTTACAGATGTTACAACCCAACCAAAAATAGTAGAGACAGCTATTGTTCTACCATTTTAATCCAGCAATTTCTCCTGAGTTATGACATCCCAATCATAGTCTGCTCCCAGTAAAATGTCAATAGGACTCGAACGATAAAATGATGGATCAGCAAGACGAACTGCATCCAGTTTTTGACGATCGTAGTTCGTTATCGTACTTCTTGGGAGTGATGAAGTTATTCGACCCAAAATGTGGACCTGAGCATTGATAGTATGTTGCGAATTTCTGGATTTCATAAAGAGATTACTGTCCCCGTGAGTTGATTTAGCCTTAACTGAGGAAATTCCAGAAAGTGCGATTATTGAGCAACTGCGTGGCAATCCCAAAAGTTTAATACGCAGTATCGAGCAAAAGATGACAAGTAGTAAAATCACCCTTGTGATTTCTAACATCTACTAATGCTGTTAAATATGAGTAAGATCTTTCTTCATAAATGGTGTAGTACCCGATTGAGATACGACAGTATTCAAAGATACCGGTTGAGAACCCTCAAGTTCAGACCCTATAACTTCATGAGTGGATGGTTCCGACGACACAACAACGTGTGCCTGCTGGATCGGAGCAACTTGTGTGTAATGTAAAGATGTGTAATGATTCCGTTGACAGGAGCGGCATTTCTGTTGAGATTTGCAATTGTAAGCAGTGTGTCCCTTGCGAAGGCAATTAAAACAAAGAGATTTATCCTTCACGAAAGTACGACGTTGATCGATCGATAGTGATAGGAAATGTGGACACTTGTATGTGTGATGAGTATCAGAACCGCAATCAGCACAATTTTGTTGAAAATTTGTCAAAACCAAAGTCGTAGATGAGTTCCGTTTACTGCCTGTCGATTTTGTAGCAACGTTGTCATTTTCGAGTTGCAATTCAATACAGCATTGATCCAAAAACTTCAAACATTTAGATGTAGTAGGCTTATGGTCATCCCTGGAATTCTCAATCCATTTGCGACGGGATTCAGAATCAATCTTATTCTTCAATATGTATATTAACCAATGATCACGTTCGTTGCAATTAACTGCATCCAAACCACTAACAACCTCATTCGAAATATCAGAAACTTTACGTAACGTTGCAGCATCTTCCTCCTTCATAGAAGAGAGACCCATGAATGTTTCAATATATGAATTGACTATATGACGCGGTCGATCAAAGCGTTCTTTGAGTCGATCCCATGCTGTACTGTAGGCTAATTCCGAAATTTGCATATGTCTAATAAGATTTGCAGCATCATCTTTCAATAAGGACTTAAAATAATGAAATTTCTGAATACTAGATAGGTTTGCCTTCGAATCAATCGCGCTAATAAATAAATCCTTAAAGGCTGGCAAGTCCTTGTAACTGCCAGCAAATGGTTCTATTCTCAATTTCGGTAAATATTCATTGGCGTTGCGAGAAGTCATTGATGAGTCAAGTCTTTGTAACAACGTAGAATGTTGTTCAGCCAGACGTGAAAACATTTCATTGTGAGGTTCATGAGGACCAAGAGAGTTAAGCATCCGATTGAGCATGGCATGACTGTGTATGTACTTCTCCTCATATTCCACCATATCGCGTTCGGGATCTACATACCCCTCCTCACCTTCGAAATTATACAATTCCCCTGGAATTCCAATGAATTCCTTCCAAGCGGATTCCAAACGTGTCAATCGAGATTGAATTTGTTCCATAACTAATTCTTCAGGAGGATTTTGGACAAATGTGTATGCCCGAGTAATCGCACCTTTTTCCATTCGGCATTTTTGTCTTCCTATACAGTACTCCATTTCTCATTTCATACAAAGTGTGCTCACTAATCTCAAGCTTTTCCTTTAAGTCCCTTAACTTCTGAACCCTATGTTGACATATGATCAGATTCTCCTCAAATGTGTTCGACTCTATTATCATTAAATTAGTACTCCTGTTCAACGCGTCAACATGCTGCATTCTCTTTCCAGGACATTGCTCAAGCTCGTATTCATAATTTTGAAGCTCTAAAGCCCACCGTGCCATCTTTGGATTCAGCTCTTTTCTCAATAAATCAAAAGTATTTCTACCCTTATGTTGTTGTTGTAATGTACTATCATTTGTTGCAATTTCACAACCGCACATTAAATTGACGACGGTATGAACGCTGAGTCAACACAATGGACCGTTGATTTGAAAAGTAAATTTCAACGAGTTGGGCACGTTGTTCAGTTGTGTATTGCTCCATTAGAAATTGTCCAAGTCTTTTCTTTACAAAATACTAAAACTACAAGGTGGCTCTTTCTGAGCAACCTTGTATTTGTCCTTTGCAGTCTCTTATATTTTTTGTTTTAATCAAACACTTTGTACAAATATTTTTAAATAAAATTGTTAAGAAATTAATTAAAAACGAACTCAAGCCTAATTAAGAATTTTCTCTAATATATAAATATAAAAAGTTCGAAATAATATTCTCTAAAAATTAACAAACACACAAGGCCAGTGCAAAAAGTTGTCATCCCATCTCCGGTGTTTCATAGTTACAAAACAACAAAGAATCTACCATAAAGGAGAAATGACAACAACAACATAATTTGCTGATTTGTCAACCGACGGTGGACGCAGCAAAAGTAACAACAAATTTGTAGTAATACAAAAATGTATAATAATAATAATAACAAAGAAGAATACACACACATTTGTAAAACATAAGTAAACTTTTCGTTCTAACTCATAAAATGTAATAAGAAATATGTTAATTCCCAAACTCTATTTCTCAAAAAATTGTGAGTTAAATAGACGATGTTTAAGAGTAGATCTTGGACAATAAACATTGCTGATGAAGCCCTTGGCAGGGCAGAAAATGCATTTCAGTGGTGCCATTTGTCTAAGAAAAAATATAATTTTCACAATGGTATTCTTCGAGTTATCTATTAATTAAAAACGAACTCAAGCCTAATTAAGAATTTTCTCTAATATATTGTTAAGAAACTTTATATTGTTTTACATAAAACACTAGCGTGTGTAAAAAAAACGTAAATTTTTTCTTAATCCCACTTCTGAAAATTATAGTCGCGTTAATAAAACACGTCTTCACTGTTTGGCGGGTACTAAGAATATTCTAGAACAAATAAATAAACAAATGAATGAATAAATAAATAAATGAATACACTTAAAGAAATAAACCATAATGACAGGTACACTGTTAATAAAATAGACAGCTACACTAATAATATATTGCTACACATTGGAGCTGGAGGTAATAACGGTGGGAGTTGTAGTCCGTGAGATTCCCAATTCCGTCCAAATATATGCCTATCTCGTCTGGGAAAGCCATAGGAGGAAGTTTCCTCTTAAGGGTGTCATATTCATTGACACCATCACCTCGTTCAGTCAGGACATACCTGAGGCGTTTCCATAGGAGTACAATACAGTAATACTGGTATATACTGTAAGACATAAACTTTTACAAGCCTCTATCCAGTCGAGTCATCATATCGAGCCCTAACCGCCAAAAAAACTTAAGCGACAAAAGCTGAATTTTTTAGGAGAAGGTTTTTTTTAGTTTTCTCAGTATTCAGTGCAGGTATTAGCATGAAACTTTCAAATTATACTTTTCTTTGAGTAATTAATTAACTAATCTTAGTCGTTACATTTGTCATTTTTAAATAAGAAGTAGGATTTTTGTGACTTAAGTTTTTTGCGCTGTCATTGTAACAAGCTAAAGTGATGTATTTGTGTCGGTTAAGTTTTTTTTAAATTTATTTTCGAAATGTGGACAACTTAAAAGAAAGGAAATTCACATAGTATAACATAACGTTTAATAAAATAAAAAAATTAAATTCATGGTAATATAAGGTTTATTCTTTAATGTCTTCTTCATCTGTTTCTGGTAATGTATCTTTAATATTATTTGCGTGTTTTAGGCTTAAATATTCGTTGTGGAATTTTTTATTTATTGAATTTTTATCACAAAGCTTTTTTAAATCATTGTATTTAGCAGATGAAATTTTTAAGAAATCGTTATATGCAGGAATTGGTCCATTTTTTGTTATGGGCAAATTTCGTTTTGAGCGTGATATCGTACTGAGATCGATTTTTGTTGTTTCGGAATTTTTAAAATAACCATACTTAAGTATGATAATGGAACTGTCTTTTTCAAATATGGCAGAGCGTAGAGTTTTAAATGAAATTTTTATTGAACTAGGAAACAGTACATGTGAAAAAGCTTTCCAGTCTTTAAAATCTCCATTATTCATTAAAACACATTCATAACCAGCTGGTCGAGTTCTTGCATTGGAAATCACAGTATACCATTCGCTTGGAGCCCAAACACTTCTGTCACGGATAAACGACTCTATAGTGCTGTGAATGGAGTCCACAGGCATCATTGTATGTCCAGGTAATAAATATGTAATTTTTATTTTCTTTATAAAAACAGCAGTTTCAAGAAAAAATTTCAAAGCTGAAAGCACTGCTCCTTTTGTCCTTTTTAGGCAAGTGGAAACCAATATTGAAGTTATTTTTAATAATTGAACGAAAAACTCTTAGGGACAACTGAGACGATTCCTTATGAACACTTATTAAGTGTTATGTAAAGGCCTTATATAAACCAGAAATGTTTCGAAATTCACTTGAAATATACAGCTTATTACTTTTATTTCGGCAATAATGCGATGAAACTGCGGGTAAATTTTCAATAAATGTTTTCAATACCAGTATTTTTGATTCATCAGTTTTATTGTGTGGCTTTGCTTTCGGTTTAATATCACCAAGAGCACTCATTATGTTTTTTCTATTTCTGACGTTTCTTAACATTTGTTGGGATATATTTAGTGTTTTAAGTAAAAATTGTTGACATACTTGAATATGTTTGAAGTTGTAGTTCATGTGGTACTCATAAGTAAATTGTCTTTTTGCACTTTCTGATCTTTTTCTGGCAACAGATTTATGTTTAATACATGAGCGCAACCATTCTTTTTGTCTATTGTTGTTGCTCGTTTAATAACTCCCTGTTCTTTTCAGTGAAATTGGAGCTGCAGTTTCTTCCACAATTGTTATGGATACAGGGATTCGGCTTAACTGTAGTATTTCGCTGTTTCTTTTTTTTCAATCGATTAGGAGCAGATTTAGGAGCTTTGTATCCTCTCTTTCCTACACACATTTCTTCGTCAATGTCTACCTCAGAGTCGCTGCTGCTATATGGAACAAGAACAATTTTCGTTGGTAACTTAAAAAAAATGCTTACATTAAAATCACATTTAAGAAAAAGCAGCCAAAAATGATTTGCATTTTTTATATTATTGTACACATCACTGACATGTGTATTGCAAAACTCGATGAAATTTCTATAATCAACAAAAACATAGTTACCTTTCTTTCACCAGATGCCATTTTAATAAATATTAGCAAGCAATTAACACAAAAATGTAAACTTTTCCAAAGCCGCACAAAAAAATGTAAGACTGAAAATTAAACTTAAACGACACCACGCAGTCAGGAAATTTGTAAACAAAATGTGAATGTCGGTTGAGTTATTTTTGTTTTGACTTTATGTTGGTAACGGCACATCTGTCAGCTGTGAAATTTTTACAGGGGTTGGGAATTATGTTTCTTAATCGACTTTCATCAAAAAGTCAAAATCGAAAAAAGTGTCGCTTAAGTTTTTTTTGGCGGTTAGGGCTCGATATGGTAAGATTATCGAATTATTTGGATATAAGTCTAGCTGAAAATTTCGCTCCCTGGCGCACGCAACCGCTCTATTGATACCATCAACTAGGATGGCGTCAAGAATCATTGGATCATTTTTCAATTCAGATCCTTTTGTTGATAAAGCCGTGGGTTTAAAGGTATCGGGATTCGGTTTCCCAACGTTGCTGTAAGTCCGGTTTTCTTCTTTGGTTTTGCACCCTTTCCAACTGGTTCAACAGCTACTTCTACTTGTTCTGGGTCAATAGGGTCGTTTGCACGCACTTGGCGTCTACGCGAGCCTTGTCCACAGTTAGTTTTATTGTTGTTATCATTCATATTGCGTTTTTGTTTTGTTTTGCGAGTACTAGTCTTTAACCACGATTAAATCTTGTGCCAACCCCTGCCCCACAGGCTTTGCGAAATCCACCACCGTTTGTTTAACATAATTAATAAGGTTAGGTTTAGTGATGGCACGATTAATCGAAAAACTAGTAATAATCGATTATTTTTCTTTAATTAACGATTTAATTGTATCGTGAATTCTCTTTCGATTAATTGAGTTAATCGATTATTCCAAAAAATAATCGATAGACATCCAGGAACAAAAAGAAATAGAAAAAGAGAAGAGGAACAAACGCATGGTTGAGCGCTTTTCGTGACTGCCAGATGAATTTCGAAAAAAATCATGAAAATTGAATGTTTATCTCCATTGGCAAGTAACTTAAAAACAAACATTTTGAACCAGTTTCAACGTCGCTTTGGGGAAATGGAACATTCATTTCTGCTGGCAGCATCAACATTGCTAGACCCAAGATTAAAAAAAATTCATTTTGAAGATCCCTTAGCTTTATCAGCAGTCATGAAACATCTAAGAAATGAAATGGCAGAAATTGCTCATATGGATGACAGCATTGGGAGCGGCAGTGAAACGTCTTCTGTTGGTGAAGTGGAATTTGATTTATGGGCTCACCATATAACTTTTATACAGAAACTTAATTAAATTCAATGAAATTGAAAATTTTTTTGTTGTGCCGATGTCAGCTGTTTTGTGCTGTCACTTACAATTCCTTAAAAAATTTTTGTTTTCAACAGGTTCGTCCGCAACGGCACGGAAAGTAACAAAACAACTAACGACTTCTGCACATTTTCTATTTAACAGAATCAAGTCAGCTGATTCGGAACGAAACAGAAAGTAAAGACTAATTCTGCCTTAAGTTATTTAAAAACCTTCTTTTATTTAATTTAGCAGACCTTTAATTACGCCCTCTATGACAAATTACTGGGTAGACCTCAAGTAGGCCTAATACTCAGTAGCGACTAGGCAAGTCCTTGATTTCCACAATGACGCGGTACGGTGCGCCGTGTTAAATTTAAACGATTTTTCAATACGGCTGGAAGTCCTTGTGACTGCAAAATAAGGCCTCTTTACAGCATCTTTTTCCCGCTGGGTTGCTATACCCTGCAAATAACGCGACTAGTCCATACATGCATGTAAAGACTAGTCCAAAGAGGAGTAGGAGTACTCCAAAACTACTCCAAATATATGAAAAAAGGTGGTCCATTTAACATTGCGATGTCCTAGGACTGGACCATATAACCCATCGGAGTAGTCCCAAAACTACTCCATGGAGTACTCACGAGGGTTAGTTTTAAACAACAACAACAACTCAATATGCAATCGTGTTAACACGAAACCATGTCGTTTAACTACAAACTCTTGTTTAACTATGACATGGTCCATGACTGCATTACATTGGACCATGTTGTGAGTAGTCCATATCATCTAAAATGGATCACGTAGTCCAATATTATTTGCAGGGTATATACATACATATGGATGTATATGTACATAAGTATACATACATACATACATAAAGAGCAGTGAAATTTCCTTTTGTTTATAAAATAAACTAAACTACATATTATACAATAAATAATTTATTAGTTTAACCAAACCTACAAATGCATAAAATAATAATAACAAAAGAAAGTTAAAATAAAATGAAATTAAATTAATACAAAATACCTATAGCTTAAACTTATACGACGAATATAGTTTTTAATTATATATGTATATGTACATCAATTACTTTAATTTTTTTTTCTGAAACTATCTATCTCTCTCTATAATATAGAGTCTATATACATATATTTCTAACTCTTACTGGCTCTTTCTCTCTAACTTACAATCATTTGTATACTAACTGATTAAAAGTTTATAGAATTATTGAATTATTTGTATGAAATCCAATTCTTTGCTAATAATTATACGAGTATTTTGTTTTCTACTGAGAAAGTAATAAAGTGATTGAATTGTAATAATAGTTCTAATTAATGATAAACTTAAGTGTAAAAAATTGATGTAATATTTTTTTTAATAAGTATATACATACATATACCTTTATACATATTTACATACATATATAGTGTTTTTTGTTTTGAAGGCTCATTTTTATGATTTGATATTTATGTATAAATTATACTTTAATTTATAATAGAAGTAATAATTTTTTTATTCTTATTTATATTTATGAATAGCAAACGAAAACAACAAACAAACTACAAGAAAATATAAATAAATGAAATATTAAACAAAGAAAAGAAATTGAATTGAAATGAAATTAAAAGTTGAAACAAATTTTTAATAAATGAAAAGAAAAGGTAAGTCAAGTTAACAATTACAATTTATAATAAGATTAATTTTTTAAGAGCTCACGGATTTGATTTAAAAAAAAACACACATACAATTTAGAGAAATGTATGAAATCTTTTTTTGAGTCTGTAGAACGATCTACAATGGCTTACAGCTTATTTCGTGTGATCTAAGTATTTTCCAAAGAGGTCTGATCAAAAAATAACCGTTATTTTAAAATTTCGTGAGTTTTTCTGTTATGTTGGTACACATGTCTGTTATATACAGTAAGGGACAAAACTGTTCACGAAATTAAATTTATTGACAACTAATTCAAAATTTTTTTGTTTTACACATATTTAAAAAAAAACTTTTAAACTAAATTAAATACATTATTTGCTCTTAATACAAAATCGAAAAAAATCAAGTAAATAAAAAAAAAAAAAACGTTGTGATTTAAAATATCTTTGTAAAAAAATCCAAGTGTGAACAATTATGTCCACTGAGGAAAAATTCTCTTTTTTACGACCACTAATACTTTGTATATCATCCGTGTGCCTTTGGCATACTTTTCACAAGGTTATTAAGAATTTCTGGATCGATGCATTCCCAGGCTTTAATACAACGATCGCGTTTTAGGCGGTACTTTTTTTTTGAAAAATCTTTTTTTTTTAAGATGGACCACAGATGCTCGATCGGGTTCAAATCTGAGGACTGTGGTGGCCAATCTGAAAGCTTAATACCGTTTTCTATAAACCATTTTGTCCGGGTTCAAGGCCAAATATATCAAGACTTGGTAGGTAGGAGTCTTCCAAAATGGTAACGTAGTCCATTGCGCACACCTTACCTCTAATGCGTCGTAGTACTCCAAGCTGATTTCCCCAAGCCTTCAATGATCCACCTCCAAATTTCTTTGTTTCGCATATGTTTCGTTTTGTCCCTTACTGTATGTTGGTAATGTCAGCCATTTTGGTTTGTCAGTTTGTTTTTGACAGATAATAAGGTTGACAGTGGCGTTTGGCGAGTCTACTATGAGCAGAACACAAGTTCAATTGTGGCATAAACGGTTTAAGCAAGGCCGAGAAGATGTCAATGACGATGCTCGTCCTTGACACCTACATAGTCAGCAGCTGATTCCGAATTCTGACGTTTTAATAAAAACTTTTTAAATAACATAATGGCTGAAGAGAATTTTGATGATTTTATAGAAGCTATTACTAAAATACAACACAAAAGTGAATAAAAATTCCGCGGGAGTTTTTTTCCCTTTTCCCATTTTTCTTATTCAAATTCAATGTTAAAAAAATAAAAAGGGAAAAACTACCGCGGAATTTTTATTCATGATTGGGCTGATTAGCTTTCAGTGCGTCAAACCTTGCGGGTTTGTCCTTATAGATATGAGCCCCTACAAAAAATAGTCTAAACGCGTTAAATAGCACGAATTCGCCTTTCAATTGAGTCATTGCTTTGTGGCATGTGATGGTTTCAACACCGTCACACATGCCGGCAAAGTCTAGCTTCTTCTATTTTAGGTTAAAAAGCAATTTGTAATTATTGCACGGTAGCGCACGCCATTATTCACAGTAACATTCATGAACCAACCCCCCACTGACATCACCACCAACAAATCTAAAAAAATACTTAATCTATTAATTGAAGTTTAGAAATTTAGAATAAACACTTAAAATTTTATTGCATTTATAAGAAATCCATACAAAAGCTAGAAATTAGTTATAGGCTGCGAAAAAGGCAACCGAAAATCTACATACAAACATATGCATTAAAAATAAAACTTTTAGTTTCAACTGTTAAAATGTTTAAGAAAAACCTAATAACAATATAAAAAAATCTTAATTTGCTATATAGAATCAATCTTAATGTATTAATTTCAGTTTGTAACTCTAAAAAACTTAAATTTTAATATAAAACTTAAAAGTCTTTTCAAACAACCTTTTTATTATATTCATGTTTTTTCTATGCCCAAAAACGCTATTTATTTTGTTTATTGTACATATTCTACTACATATATTATACACATTGAATACATACATACATGCAACTGAAATTTCATTACATACGTTAAGGCTTTAAATAAATTGTAATATTGGTAACACCCTGTTGCGTTTGAGGACAGCAGGGTGTAACAAATACTTTTGCCAGCCTAAAACTATGCTGTGGTAATTTTTATTTGCTAAAAATCAACTTGCTGCTTTTTCCGACATTCTGGGAGCCTGGTATTAAACACAAAAAATTGTTGATTTGCAACTTTTAAGAAAATATTTTTTTCATTACAGTGTAAATAAAAAATAACGTCGTATGGTGTAAGTTGAAAAAATCATGTAAATGTAATAAATTCTAATATTTTTTTTTCATTAACATACATCTACTGAATACAAATTTCAATGCTCAGAGTATTATTTATTTATTTTGATATTATTACAATTAAAATTATAATAAACCTTAAAAATAAAACCAAACAAATAAATAAATAAGAAGATTTAAAACGAAAAGTTTTTGATCAAAAACTCATGAATCTGCAGGTTTTTATGGCAACCTTTAATTAAATTCAAATAAAACACTTTTTGGTTTTGTATTTTGAGAAAATTTATTTATATTGATTTTCTTATATAATTTTTTGTTTTTATATTCATTTAATTTATGCGTTTTTTTTTAACATTGTACATCAAACTAAGCTTTGGTTTTGGTTTTATAATTTTAAATATAATTTCATTTAAGCAGTTTATAATTTCTTTTTAGAGTTTTTTTTTTATACATACATATGTATATATTGTAATTAATTTAGTTTGTTTTTGTTTTAATATATATTTTTTTTAATTTAATATAGATTTATTTAGATATTCTTTAAGATTTTTACAGTTAATGTTTTAATTAAATGCTTTAAATATTTGTTTATAATATTTTGACTACTTGTTGTTTTTATACTGTTATACACATTTTTAGTTAAATATATATTTATAATTTTGTTTCTTTTTTTTTGGGGTTTTGTTATAAATGCAATATCAAGTAAAAAAGGTTGTGAAATAAAATAAAATTAAAAGAAAACTGCAAGAGAAATTGAAATAAATAATAAAAATTGGATATGGAAAAGTAAATAAATAAAATTTATTTAAACATTTGTAACTGCTTTTGATGTTTCCCGATAGCTTGATTTACCTGCTGCTGTCTGATGCCATTGATTTGTAGGTTTTTGTTTAAGATTCTTGTTTTGATTTTGACAGCTTGAATGGAAACAACATACAGAAAGAAATCTCGACTGTAAAGTATAAAATATTGAGAACAGTAAAGGAATCAACTCTAAAATGTAACCAGTTAGTTGTTCTTAAACTCTGGTGATGTGTTTGTGGTCTTCATTGGTAACGTAAGGAACAGCAAATCTTTTGTCAAAAATACTGAGATAAATAATGAAAAATGTGCTTAAACGTAACGAGTTTTGGTTGTAACAAGTTCTAAGTTGACCAGCGTATAAAAGGTCTAAATTAATGAGAAAAGTTATGGAAAAAGCTCGATTAGACAATAAATTTCTATGGTATAGTTAAGAAACAAACAAATCTATCATCTGTTAAAGAAACTACTCTTAAACGTTATAACAGCTACATATTTTTGCCTGGAGACAAAAACTTTTGAATACATTGAGGCCAGTGTATTCAAAAACTAAATTAGCGAGAAAAGGCTGGATTAGACAATAAATTTCTTTGGTTACGTAAAGAAACAGCAAATCGATCATGTATTAAAGACACTACTTTGAAAAGTATACAGTTCTTGTTGCAATAGGTTTAAAAACTTACAAAGACGGCAGGTGTTGAATTGATATTCTATGGCCAGCAAATCTAAAGTCTAAATTGAAAAAGGCTTTCAAACGTAGACAGCTAGTAGGGACCTGGGTTTTTAAGGCTGGATTAGAAAATAAATTTCCTAGGTAACTTTAAGAAACAGCAAATCCATCAGCTGTTAAAGAAACTACTCTTGAACGTAACTAGTTCTTGTTTAAGTTTCTTCCTGGAGACAAAAAAACTGCCGAATACAGCAGGCGCTAAAAAGATATTCTATGGCCGGATAGTTACGGAGTACAGATCTAAAGGTTGTGGCAACTTTCTTCAATAAAGCATAAAAAGTATTTCAAAAATAACGTTTCAAAATAAAACAAATTACTGGTGAAATTTATATGTCTTGATGTCTAATTTGTAAATTTTCTTTAATAAATTTGTGTAAAACATTTTATTTGGTTTTAACAAATGTTCTTAAACATAAATATATAATAAAATTAAATTAACAACAATAATTACAAATTAAAATAAAGTTTATAACAAAAAAAAAAACAAAGAATTATAAACAATAATAAATTCATAAAAAGAAAAGGAAACAATTAAAAAAAGGACCTAACATTTTCAAACATTTGCTAAAAATGTCAGCAATTTGTCAAATTAAAACTAAAACTGACACATTTTAAAATTAATGACAATCTACTCTGCTATTGGCCTGCTGACCTTTAAGCAAATGTTAGCAAATATCACACGGACACAACTAAAGTTAAACGTTTAAAATTTCCATTGTTATTCCATAGAAATTTTAAACCAGCTCTTGTTTAATGAAACAAATCATTTAGTTTAAGAAATTTGCTATCCGTTTGGTTTTTTTTTTGAATATTACAAAACCTAGAAAATCGCAAAAAAAATTACAATTTTATTGGTTTATGTAACAAAATTAAAATTTAGTTTAAATATTTTTTATAGATTCTGGTTTATGCTTATTAATTAATTTAAACTATAAGACATACATATGTACATATGTATGTATTTGTTTAATAATTATGTTTTTTTTGTTTGTTTTCTTAGCCGTTTTAAATTAATAATTCCTTAATAAATTTAAGACAAATCCTTATAAATTATAATTATTTAGTTATTTATAAGTATAATATAATATAATTTAATTAATACAATAATATTGTGACAACACTAGATTGAAGACTACGTTTTTATTTATTTGTTTTGTTTTTGTTTTAAAAAAAGAAATTTCCAAAGAGAAAACGTTCGTAAATGCAGTAAATACAGGTTGTACAGAAATTAAGCTTTATGAAATAAATTGGCTAGCAAATTATGAAATTTCAAAAATAGAGATAGATGTCTTATTTTGAGAATTATTTAGTAGAAATTTGTTAAATTTTAACCATGGAAAGCTACACTTGGCTACAATGAATTAGACTTGTAAAAATTTACTATCAAAATGATAAAAAATATTTTATTTCTTCGAAAAATTTAAGCAGCTTATAATAAGGCGACTTCAAAAACCTTCATAAACAATTTGCTGAAATCACAAACACTATGTTCTTGGCGCCATAAACAATTGACTTGCAAAACAGCTGGTTACAGGTGCTTTGTCAGATGAAAATAGAACATTTTTACAGTTGACATTTGAAGAAGCATTTTTTTTTTGCTTTTACACGACCTGTATGCATTTTGCAGTGGAAAATTTGACAAGCACACTGCAAAATAAATACCGTCTAAAACCAGCTTTAGCGGTTGAAAGAAGGCAGCACAAATTGTTTGGTCTCGTAATTTCTGTAATTCTTGATGTCAATTGACCGTTTTGTTTTTGTGATTTAACGCCGCTGGTCTATTTTTTCTGGGGCTAGTTAAACAAAACACAAACAACTGATGCTGAGAAAGATATGCAATTCGACTTTGTATTTAAAAGATAAATGAACAGCTTTTGTAGAATATGTTTAAAAATTTTGTGAAATTTGAGCAGTTTTTCAGGCTCCTTCAGAGGCCTTTTTTGTAGTGACTATATCTAATATTGATATTAGAGATCTTCTGTTTCTTGTTGCCGGACATATATTCCGTTATCGTAAGTTTTTGATTTACTGTTGTCACTGGACTATTTTGTCTGGGGCTGGCTATTTGAAAGACCAGATTTATCTGAACAAAACACAAACAACTCATGCTCTGAAAGATATGAAATTCGGCTTTGCATTGAATACATAAAGGAACTTGTGCAAAATTTGTTTTGTGTAAAGAGCGGACGTCTACCAATGTTTTAGAGATAAACCCTTTTTTAGAGTCGCCATTATTAATTTCCATATTTATACTTTCAATAAAACTGTACAGGTCAACAAAAAGTTGTGTGTGTTTTTTTTAACTATTTTACTTAATAACCTCAAATGTTAACAGCCTTAAGGTATGGCCACACTTGGCAAATATTTACTTAAAAAAGCATAACCACTTGTTTTAGCACAAATTTGTTTGACGTTGTTTACTCTTATACTATGTTTCCACGACGACTTGAATCACCTGCTTCGCCTTCTGAATCATGTTTATGAATCATGCTGTTTACATGACCAAAAAACTTGATTCGATTTGACAGTTGTTTTTAATAAACAAACAGATTAAATTTTGATATTTTCTTTTTAGTTAGGCTTAAGTTCATTTGAATTTAATTTTCATTAAATTGTTTTTACTGAATAAGGAATTATTTAACAACTTGAAAAAATTTTTTTATTTTTGATAATTTTTCTGACTAGGATTCGAACCTGGGTTGTTGGTTGAATTGACATATGTTTCGAGAAACACCACTTTCTCTCATCAGAATTCTTTACGTTCTGACCTATGCACCACTACGGTGCCTGCTAGTCAACAGACAACATCAATCCTTTAACCAGTGACTGGTGGTTCGAAGTTTTCTGTAAATTATCATTTTTTTATTAATTTCTATTTAAGTTGTTGTTTTTTCCTTTTCTTCAGTTATTACTTTCGTATTCATGTCGAGACTTCGTCTCGAAAACCTGAATACATTTGTTTTTTATTATGTTTGTTGTGCACTTTCGTACACATGTAAACAATACGGCTTGTGCCTTAGCTATAGGGTAATTAGTAGTATTTTAGTTGAACTATTAATATTTCAATTTTGATATTTTCTTTTTAGTTAGGCTTAAGTTCATTTGAATTTAATTTTCATTAAATTGTTTTTACTGAATAAGGAATTATTTAACAACTTGAAAAAATTTTTTTATTTTTGATAATTTTTCTGACTAGGATTCGAACCTGGGTTGTTGGTTGAATTGACATATGTTTCGAGAAACACCACTTTCTCTCATCAGAATTCTTTACGTTCTGACCTATGCACCACTACGGTGCCTGCTAGTCAACAGACAACATCAATCCTTTAACCAGTGACTGGTGGTTCGAAGTTTTCTGTAAATTATCATTTTTTTATTAATTTCTATTTAAGTTGTTGTTTTTTCCTTTTCTTCAGTTATTACTTTCGTATTCATGTCGAGACTTCGTCTCGAAAACCTGAATACATTTGTTTTTTATTATGTTTGTTGTGCACTTTCGTACACATGTAAACAATACGGCTTGTGCCTTAGCTATAGGGTAATTAGTAGTATTTTAGTTGAACTATTAATATTTCAATTTTGATATTTTCTTTTTAGTTAGGCTTAAGTTCATTTGAATTTAATTTTCATTAAATTGTTTTTACTGAATAAGGAATTATTTAACAACTTGAAAAAATTTTTTTATTTTTGATAATTTTTCTGACTAGGATTCGAACCTGGGTTGTTGGTTGAATTGACATATGTTTCGAGAAACACCACTTTCTCTCATCAGAATTCTTTACGTTCTGACCTATGCACCACTACGGTGCCTGCTAGTCAACAGACAACATCAATCCTTTAACCAGTGACTGGTGGTTCGAAGTTTTCTGTAAATTATCATTTTTTTATTAATTTCTATTTAAGTTGTTGTTTTTTCCTTTTCTTCAGTTATTACTTTCGTATTCATGTCGAGACTTCGTCTCGAAAACCTGAATACATTTGTTTTTTATTATGTTTGTTGTGCACTTTCGTACACATGTAAACAATACGGCTTGTGCCTTAGCTATAGGGTAATTAGTAGTATTTTAGTTGAACTATTAATATTTCAATTTTGATATTTTCTTTTTAGTTAGGCTTAAGTTCATTTGAATTTAATTTTCATTAAATTGTTTTTACTGAATAAGGAATTATTTAACAACTTGAAAAAATTTTTTTATTTTTGATAATTTTTCTGACTAGGATTCGAACCGAAACAGATTAAAAAAAAACAGAATTTAAAATTTGTGGAAAAAATTTTTTTTTAATGGACAAAAAAAGTGAGTGGAAATTAGTTAGCTTATTTGAAAAAAAACATACATTCGTACGTATTACTTTCTTTACTTCCAGCAACAAGAAAATAATTTGTTTTGTTTACAATAATATTAAATTTTTACAGCTAGTGCAGATAAACTTGCGATAAAAATTAGAGAAGAGAGCAATTTTTCGTGCTTCGCAAGTAGATTCAATATGAATCTACTTGATTCGCTCTTGAAATTTTGTATGGTGAAGCAAGTTGTTTCGCTCATGATTGGGGTGTGAAGCATGAATAGAGAGCGAAGCATGTACCGTGGAAACATAGTATTACAAGAGTTTTGCAAGATCAAACAGCATCAAACAAAATAAGACTAAATATTTGTTGTGTCTTGTCCTAAATAAACGATTTTGTTTAAATAAATAAACGAGTTAAAAAATATTTTATTTGCCAAGTGTGACCGTAACTTTACAAAGAGCTGCAACCAAATAAAATATAAATTTATCATCACAGCTTAATGTAAATGGTTTTATGTTTTCAATGCAATTGCTTGGGAATTAACATATTTTTGCCAACTGGCCATCATTTTTCAACTGAAAACATTCTGCGGGGCAATAATTTACTGCATTTACGAATGCACTCTACATATTTAATGTTTTCTAAATAAAGGGAAAATAATAGTAAGTTATTATTTAGTATTGAGATTTTCATATAAATCGGGACATCAACTGCTGCTATTTAACACTAAGTAGCAGTTTTAACTGGCGGGATGATTTGAACATTGTTTTTACACTCAATCGGGCAACGACTATCACAAATGATTCCAAAAATGTTTCTTAATTTTTGAAGGATTAAAGGATGTCTAACATTAGCAGTATCGTTGCTGGTTTATGTTCACACTAAAGGTACGGTCACATATTTGGTCAAATATTTGCCGAATAAGACGTAACCACGTCTTATTTAAAAAAAAAGTTTCTTATTTAGGCCAAGCATAACAAATATGTATGTATGTATTTAGTTTTAATTTATTTGATTCTGTTTGATCTTGCAAAACTCTTGTAAGAGTAAATAACGTCAAACAAATTTGTGCTAAAACAAGTGGTGACGCTTTTTTTGAGTAAATATTTGCCAAATGTGACCCTACTGAAATGTGAGAACTGAAGAGAGCAAAAATCCACATGTATTAATACATACACATTTTTGCTATTTTTACCATCCAAATAATTTATATTATTTGGTTTTATTTTGTTAAATGATCAAGATTTTGCTGATAATTCACTTTGGGTTATTTTGAGAAATATTGCTCAAAATTTTTAAAAATCGTTTATAACCTAAAGGGCAGATATTTAAATGAAGTAGTTTTTATTACTTTAATTCCTCAAAACAATATACATATACATATTTGTAAAATAACGATTTTTGTTAATGTCATGTAGTTTTAATAAGTCATCATAGATAACTTTTTAATACTACATGAACACTGATTAAGAATTAAACAAGCAGTTTAATTAAAAAGAATCTGTGACATGCCTAAATATACAAGAATGTTCTGTTCCTTTTTCATATGTCCAATAAAGTCTAGGACTGGTAAAGAATTGTTACGTTTTTGGAATCCAATATAGATTTCTAATAATTTCTTCAAAGCGGAGAAAACTTTTAGATTTTCTTTTTACTAACTTGTTAAAGAGGAGCATACCCTTTTAGTTTTTAAACATTTAAATTAAAAACTTTGCTAATTATTTCCCGTTTTAACTAGAAAACATTATTATATAGAAATTGTTATTTAGCTATAACTTTTTGTTGTTTAAATTTAAGTATTAATTATAATAATAGTGTTTAAAATGATGTTTCTTTTAACTAACCATTAAAATGATTATACATATGTAGCAAGTAATTATCATATAATAATAATAATAATAACATGGTGTAACTATGTATGTACATATGTATACAAGGTGAGTGCAGTAGCACAGCTGACTGACTTTGTTTGCAATTTACTTACATATGTCAACAGTAATACTTAAGAGTTTTTGTATGTAGTACATTATTTTACACAAACAAAATGTCTGTTGTTTCTGTATTGTGTTGTATTTGTTGCCGTTTTACACTCACCTTTTATATGTAGTTACACCATGAGTAATAATATTCATTTATAATTAAGTACGTACATTACATTCTTTTATATCCTTATTATTATTTTTTCATTATTTGTGTTGTTATAATATACAAATATAAATATAATTTTTGTTTTAAATATAAATTAATTTTTGTTTGTTTGTCATTTCTTGTTTGTTTTAGAATTCTTTAGAGTTCTTTAGAATTGGTTTGCTTTTTCTCTTTTGTCTGGCAATAAGTTTTAAAGAGATTTTGTGCGATTTTTTTTCAAGTTTTAAGAGTGTTTGTCTGTTGCAAGACAATAATTGCAATGGACAATTACATATAAACACTAAAAAAAAAGTTTGAAGCAAAAAATTTCATTTTCTTTTTAACAATAAGCTCTGCGGGGTTTGAATTTGAACATTTATATGTAAGTATGTTTTATGTTTTATGCATGTTTGTTTGAATGTAATTGTTTAACTTTTTATAGGCTTAAATGTTTTCTCAAAATATTTTGTAAGTTTTTTTTTCTTTAACGCTTTGTTTAATTAAAAAGCCGTGTTTTTTTGTTCTGCTATTTAATAAAAGCTTCTTAGAAATTTGGTTATAAATCAAAACCGTTAGCTGTTGCCAGCGCTAGCAGTTTGAGCCATGGAAACATCATTAGTTGTGGTTGTTTTAGTAACAACAGCAGACTCCTTCTTGGCTTTAGCAGTGTTAGTATTTGTTGTTTTATTGATTTCCGCTTCCAGTTCGGTTTCTGTTTCGGCCAGAGTTTGATGTAAAATTGTGTTACTGGGTATACTTAAGGACTTCAAATAGTGGGTGGGCCTAATGGATTTCAATTGTGTGGTGCCATTAAATCTAACATTCACCTCTCCCACCATACTTAGAGGATGCATTGCGGTGGCCAATTCCTCTTTGCCTGAATCGGGCGAAATGGGTTTAATGGTTGACGGCGACAGGATGGTGGGTGTAGTGTTGAATGTCTGACGATTAGTTAAGGGTGAAGTAAAAACCGCTGGTGTATTTTTGTAACCAATGCGACTAAATAGACTACCCGAACTTAAGGAACTACTTTGACTACTATTACTGCTGGTGCTGGGTGGACTGAGTGGTGTACCCACTCCACTGTCCACCTCCAGGGGACTCTTAATGTTAGCCATAAATCTATCCACATGTTCGGGCAACTTCAGCTCATCCAAACGTGTTTGCATGTCCTGCATAGTCACGCCCTTATCATCGTACAAACGATTGGGCCGTTGTTGTTGCTGTATCGATACGGTCTTTGGTTTAATTTGTCTTATGGGCGATGTTGAGTCTTCACCACTGCTGTTGGCCTCATGGCGTTGTTGTTGCCGCTGTTGCCTCAACTGTTCGTAGGTGTTTTCAAAAAAGGGTGTCTTCTTGATTTTTTGGGGCGAACCATGTTCTTCTTTTTCGTTCAGCTCTTCGAGGACTTTCAGTGGAAACCCCAAGTGACTATTAACCGATACTGATTTGCCTATTTTACGCTCTGCAAACAGAGGCTTACGCCGTTGCCTCTCCAAATCATCTAATTGCTGTAGCACCCGGCGTATTTCTTGTGGTATTTCCAAATCGATATTGCGCTCGGCCAAGTGCGAGACATAGCGGCCTAACGTTTGTATGGTCAGTTCCAGTGTTTGTACTTGACTTTGTAGATTGGTTATTTGAGATTGTTGCGAGGAGCGGGTCCTTTCCAATTGAGCTATAGATGATTGGGCGAACTTTAAAAAAGTGTAAGTTATTAGTAAAGAGTTAGACAGAATAAAATTAAGTATGAAAATCTGTTTTAAACAATTCAACCGGGCGAACGGTTATCATTAACAAATATTTTTACCTACCAATTCAATTAATCCTGTAGTTTATCGTAAAATATAATTCTTGTAACTTCTGGTCAAATTGAGATTAAATTAGACATTCACACTTATTGCCTTAAAGAACTAGAATTTCTATTTCAGTAAAGCCTTTAGTTTCTTATCCATTCGAACATTTTTTAGATTCGAATTCAATAAATTTTTTAATATTTCTTAAAATTTACTGGTTGCTAATTAACCATAATTTTCTCAAGAACTGTGGTTCCTTAAGATGCATCTCAAATTGAGATTCCATTAGACATTCAAATTTATCATCCTGGATAACTACCCTTACTACCGCTATTGATCTATCAGCTTTTTTTGAAAAACTAAGATTCTAACCCAGTTAGACTTCTTGATAAGCAGAAGTTTCCAATACTTTTCAATTTAATTAACATAGGTAATACACTTCCTCAATCCAAAATCACTTTAAATTTCCCAAATCTCCTTTTGAAAATTTATTTTTTTATAAGTGCAATATTAAACATAAAAAACTTACTTGTAATTGTTGTTCTAAGTGCGTGTTTTTAGATTTTTCCTGATTTAACATTTCCAAATGATGTTTGGTGGTGGTGATTTCCTCTTGCAAAACATTGTATTCCACATTATATTCCATCAATTGTTTGTTTATCTCCAAGTTGAAGACCTGAAAACAACAGCCAATATTATTTCCACATAAGCATTAGTATCATTACGTTGCCTAACTCACCAGCTTAATGACCTTTTCCATGGTCTTGGCATCGATTTTGGGCACCACAGTTTTCAAATAGTCCATAATTTCCTCGAAATTATCGCGAGCCAGCAACTCTTCCTGGTGTACGGTGAGCAGAGCTATGGCAAATTTGAATATAACCTCCGAAGATTCCAAAAACATTAAATCAAATACACGAGCCACAAAACCCAGGGGGAATTGGGAACTGAAAACGGTTAAAATCCAGGGAGCGGCATAAAGTGTGGGCGAAACATCATTTTGATCTAGCCATACATAAAGTTCGGGTAGATGATCTTTAACCAGACGCGATAGCTGATACAATTGCAATTGGAATTTCTTCATGTCCGGCAAGTATTTGGTGCGCATTTGACGATGAAACATGAGATGTTTGAGCAATTGGAAAGCATCAGCTTCTTCACACTACAAAAGAAACAGAAAACAATAACATGTTCAAATTAAAGAAAACAAAAATTAAAACTTACATGCAACAGCAATATGCCACAAATAAAACCCAAACCCTGGCAATAACCCAATTCCGGATCCAATATGGAATAGGCCTTTAACAAATTGAATAGCGACAATTGACCCAGACCCAAAGGATCTTTGTAGAATTTGTGATTGGGGAACGTTCTGCCCAGATCTATAAAGATGGCATGCTGATGTTCAGTGAGATTTTTCAACAGCATGTGATAGGGTGTATTGAAATTGGGAAATTTATTGCTGTCTACCGGTGCCGTATTCATGGAATACTGTTCGGCCAAGAAAGTCCACACATCACCGCGTTTGGAGCGTGGCACTCCCGTCTTTATGGCCTGGGCTAATACCTTGGGATCTTTCTTGTTGCCGATTTTCATGGAATCCCTTTCAATAAACATTTCCCAACGATCGATGAGCTGCTTATCGCAAGCAACGATTTCCTCATAGTCCAGTTTCATGCGTTTCAATTCGTTTTCATTTTGTCGAGCCTGTAGCATAGCATTTTCGGTTTCCATGCGATTGAGTAGAATTGTCTGACGTATGGCGGTCTTCCAGAGTTCGCGTAACTCTTCGCGTGAACGTTTGCCGCGTTTGGGTTCTGCAATAATAAATTGAGGTTTGTAGATTTACTATAGAAATAAAAAGATTGTTTCTTAATTATTTAAATAACTTACGTGTTATTCTCATAGGTGATAAGAATTCTGATTGGGCAACTTGCTCCATGCCTTTGGAGGGAGTAACCACACTGTTGAGTATAGCCTGGCGCCAAGAGCCCTGATGAGTTTCCGATTCCTTAGGGCTATTGCCCACCTTAATAAAGCTGCAATTGGACAAATAGAATTTAATCAAAAGAAAACTTTTTTTGAAAAACTATTGTATTTTATACATACATATCCATCATAGGACTTTTTAACTGTTCAGCTGTGGGCTTACTCGGACTGGCATTTATCGAACCTGTAGTATTCGATCTAGATCTAAAAGCTTCGGGCGGTGAATCAGCCTCATCTTTTCCCGCCTCCAATTTGGGTTCAGCCGAAGTTTCTCTTATCTTATGCTCTCTTATGGCTAAAGTACTGGCACCTATATCATCCTTAGAAGCCTTGCGTTTCAATAAATGATCAAAAGAGTTTGTCAACGACCTTTTAGCTTTCATGAATATGGTACTGCCACCTAAATACTGATTCAAAAACTCCGATCTATTCTCGGCGGTGTCATGGACATGCCTCTGTTGTCTCGATTCACAATGTGCCCGCAAGAGCATCATTAGAAATTGATTTTGCTCCAAGAGCGGTGCACTCATTTTCTCAGAACCATAAAATTTAGCCCATATAGTATCTTGTTCATCATCGCTCAAGGTCTCTATACGTCTAAAGATCATATTCTGTGTTTTCTTCTCACTCAAACCCTCCACATCGGTACACAGTTTGTGATACCACAACATCGGGCAATGATCACACGAGAAGATTTGTGTGGCCTCTTTACGCTTCTGTTCGGCACATGTTACAAATGCCTGGGATATGGCGGCCACTATATCATCGCACACATGATCCGACTGGCACTTGAACACATAGCCAATGTAGCCATCATTGTGGGCCTCGCGACAGATGATGCCAAAGTGATCGGCATTCTTTTGACCCTGAGCACAGCTGGCCACATCTTTGAAATCCTTATAGAGTAAGACCTGTTTGCGATCAGGTGAGATCAAACGTAAATCGGAACGGCCGACTAAGAAGACCATAGTACGATTCTGTTCCACGTAGGGAGGTATGCAGCCGTAAGAGGCGGAGCGATCACGTTGTTTGGGTAGACTAAAGGAATGCAGCGGCAGGTGGGTGAAGGGAGGGGTAAAATATCAATTAAAAATGTGTAAGAATTTATGTTTAACATTTAAGTGGTGAAGTGGTTTAAGATCATAGTGGTGGGTATTTAAAGTTTCGTGAGGCCGTATGCAATCGTTAAAATTATTAAAAGCGAATTAATTTGTTTATTGTGATTCAGAAAATTGGCGTTGTTTATCATTTACCATTAGATTTCAGTTTGAATGAAAGTGCGAATTAAAACGTATTTAGTCTCTACCGAAATGACATTCTCTTCTCAGTTTCCTAAAGTTGCTGCATTTTTATTATTTATTAATAATCTCTTTATTCGTGTTTACAAATTCTGGGGAACTAAAGGTAGAACATTAAATAAGTCCATACAATTCTTTACAAAATGGCTGATAGTTTTTAAACGATAATTTAATAAACGCCAGAAAACTTAAGTTATTCTATGATCTCTTTTAATTTAAAGAGATTTCATACGAAATCTAAAGAACGTAAAGAAATCTAACGATTCCTTACAAAATGTTTAATCGGTAAGTTGGTTAATGGAAATAAACTAATCTCCTGCTGTGATCTCTGTGAATTTGAAAAAATTTCGGCTGAAATCTGGAGAACCTAAGAAAATGGCTGATAGTTTTTAAACCATAACTTAAAGTATTTTTAATAGCATCTGCCAAAGCCTGGACATCAGAACTCCAAATATTGAAAATATTTACAGACTAACCAAAATATATAAAAATAATAGACCCTACACGCCTAATGATGAAACTATTGTTGTAAAACTCCAATCGCCATATGAGAAAAATTATGTACTAAAGTCCATTGCCAAATATAGACGGGCCCAGAAAACAATTCTAACTTTACGTCATGCCGGCATTGAAAGTGATCAGCCAATATATGTCAACGAAAACCTAACTCCTCACAATCACAAAATATTCACAGCTGCACTGCGCATGAAAAAGGAGCACCAAATTTACTCTGCTTACACCCTTAGGGGGTTAGTCTATATAAAAAAACGTAACACTGATGACCCTGTTCTTGTTGAATTTTTAGAAGACTTGGATCGGCTTTTTCGTTAAAATAATGCTTTACCGTTCTTATTCTTTTGTAAACTATTATAATGCATATACTATTTATTATTTATTATTACATAATGCTAACCTCAAAATTAAAACCATATTATCCATTAACCACTATTTAACGAAGAATACCATGTACTTTTACTTTTTTGAATGTTGTTGCGTTGCCTTTAGGGGTGATGACAGACTTATCAACTGATCATCTTGGTTCCAGAGAAGGCAACTATAATACGATTCGCATTTTAACAAATCTAAATCGAGGATTCAAAGTTTGTCACATTAATGCTCAGAGCCTTCATTGCAAAATTGATGAGTTTCGTTACCTGTTTGAAGATTCTGGTGTTGACGCTGTATGTGTCTCCGAAACATGGTTTAACGATGCACTAAATGATAATCTTGTTAGATTAAAAGGGTACAAACTATATAGATCGGATCGTAAAGGCAATGCTGGGGGAGTAGCGATATATATAAAAAACAATGTCTCATGTAAGCTTGTGTGCACTTTTAACGCGGAAAATGATGTTGAGTTCATATTAGTTGAAGTAAACTCCGGATATGACAAATTATTGCTGGGGTGCGTATATAGACCAAACAAGTATATTAAATTAGATTCGCTTGTGGCTGAATTGGAATCTCGAACTGTAAGCTATTCAAATATTATTATATCTGGCGACTTCAATTCAAACCTGCTCACAAGCTTAGGATCGAGCATTCGTTCTGCTATGACGGCTCTTAATTTATTTTCAGTTAATAACTCCAGACCAACACATTTCACTTCAACTAGTGCAACCTTGCTGGATCTGTATTTTGTAGCTGAAAACCGGAAAATTATACACTATGATCAGTTAGCAGTACCGACTTTTTCTAAACACGATCTTATATTCCTGAACTACGATTTTAAAGTTGTACAACAAACTGAAGAATTCACTTACCGTGATTTTAAAAGTATAAATATTTTAGCACTGGAAGAAGACCTCAGCAATTTAAATTTTGATGAAATTTATTTTATAACCTCAACTAGTGAGAAAGTAAATTTTCTAAACCGTGAAATTATTTATTTGTTTAACAAACATGTAGCTCTGAAAACCAAAAGAGTTAAAGGCAGGAGAACACCATGGTTCACGTCAGAAACAAAATTATTAATTGAACGTCGGGATGAACTTTATAGGCGCTGGAAACGCTATAAAACTTCCGACCTAAAAAATGATTTTCGAATGGCTAGAAGAGCTGTTGTATCAAAAATAAGGCACGATAAATTAACCTACTACGAGGAAAAATTTCGCACTGCAGTGACCACTAAGCAAACATGGAAACAAATTCGCGACATAGGCATAGTTAGTTCTCAAAGAAGTACAGATACAAATGTTATAGATGTTGATAAACTAAATTTCACTTTTTCAAACATTCCTAAACCACCGGTTCAACTTGACTTCTACAACCAAAACTCTTCTCGAATTTCCGCAAACAAGTTTGCATTTCAATGCTTCACCATTTGCGATACTGTTGAAGGGTTCCGAGCTGTAAAATCAAATGCAGTTGGTCTTGACGACATTCATCCACGCTTTTTAAAACTAATATTACCATATGTAATACATTATATTAACCACATATTCAACTCTATTGTTACTACTAGCACTTATCCAACTGACTGGAAACTTGCAAAAGTTATACCAGTGCCCAAAAATGATAATGAATATCGCCCAATATCCATCCTTCCATACCTGTCAAAGGTTTTTGAGCGTCTCGTATATAACCAGATTTATAAGTATACTATTGACCACAATCTCCTTACCGATCGCCAATCTGGTTTCAGGCGAGGCCATAGCTGCACTACAGCCTTATCTGAAGTTAGTGAAAATATTCGAAAGAGCATGGATGAAAGTAAAACTACCTTTCTGGTTTTACTTGACCACTCAAAGGCCTTCGATACGGTAGATCACCAAATGCTGATCATGAAACTATTAAAATTGTACAACTTTTCCGATACCGCATCGAAACTTGTTGCGTCATATCTTTCTGACAGATGGCAAGTTGTAGCAAACAATGGAGCTGTATCCAGCCCTTTGTCCATGCCAAGAGGCGTTCCTCAGGGGTCGATACTTGGTCCACTTCTATACTCGATGTATGCCAATGACCTTCCTTCTCAGATCAAGTACTCAAACATGCATATGTATGCCGATGATGTCCAGCTATACATTGACTGCTCCAAAACATCGGTGAGACATGTAGTTGAAAATCTTAACTACGATCTCAACAAGATTTATAACTGGGCCACTGCAAATGGTCTATGCCTAAATCCAAAAAAATCGAAATACCTTATCATTTCCAAGAAGAGCATGAAAATCGTTGATGACGTAGGTATATATCTTGGTGGAAACAAAATTAAGGTGGTAAACTCGGCTAGAAATCTGGGTGTCGTTTTTAATAGTACACTTACATGGTCTGACCACATTAACCAAACGTGCGGCGGAGTATATGGTATGCTCAGAAGTCTATGGTATAGTCAACCGTTCACACCACCGAAAATAAGAATGATGATAGCTAGGACATACCTAATACCAAAACTTACTTATTCCTCTGAAGTTTTCGCCGGGTGCAATGCTAATGACAAACGAAAACTAAACACTACATTTAATAACATTATTCGTTACATTTTTGGTATACCCAGGTTTGCGAGTGTAGCAACATACTCCAGAAGAATCCTTGGAATGACTTTTGATAACTATCTGAAGTTCAAGAATTTACTTTTTTTACACAAAATTATTATTACTAAGGAACCCAGCTACCTATACAATAAGCTAACATTTACAGCATCTGCAAGAAATAATAGCATTATTACCTTTACGTATAGAAACAGCGCATCTTTTAACCAGTTTTTCGTTTACACAATATATCTCTGGAACCATCTTCCTACAATTGTTCAACTCACCAGCAACGCAATGAAATTCAAAAAATTGTTAATGACGTACTATGCATAAACTTTTACATTAAAATGTCTAATCTTCCTGTTATATTATTTTATTTTATCTTATTTTTATTTTATTTTATTATTTTTATTTTATTTTATTATTTTTATTTTATTTGTTATCTTATTATTTTATTACTGCTTTTTTTTTTGTTAAATATTAAATTTTATTAGATTAGTATATTTAGTTTCAACAAATGTTATTTTTACACTTTTACCATTATTATATGTGATAACTAATCTGATTCTAGAGCTGTCATTCATAAGATTTTATATCTTGTTGCTTTAGAAAGTCAATTATTTATAATAAATACAAATACAAAAAATACAAAATAAGTCAAAATAAATAATTTTTGCTATTTTACAAAATTTTAGATAAAGTCTACCAAAGATATTTATTGAATACAATCAGGTATCAAACACTACTATTCCTTACAAAATGGCCGACAATTTTAAATCACAACTAAATAAATACCTCTATGATCTGTGTTAAATTAATTGCAAATTCTTTTTAATTAAACCATTTCACCACTTACCTTAAAGTACATTATTTAATAAAACATTAACTGAAATAAACTTATAAAAGATTTTGCTATTAAAGTAAAATTGCAAGGTGTAAAACATGCTTGGAAACGGGGTGTGAAGCAAGTGTATATATACCTATATACTCTATTCTCTATTTAAGTTTAAGAAATTGTTATAAAAAATCTTTATAAATACATATACGTCCGCTTTCACACGTTTCAGTTCTGACTCTACAATTCAAGTATTTTTGGATGAGAAGGATAAAGACGGCAGTAGTCAAGTTTCTTATTTTCTATTGTTTTTCTCTTTTATTTTCTCCCTCTCCGACTTGGCATAATCGTTTGCATGAAAAAGTAGAAACTTGATGCTAAACAGAACTTGATGCTAAAGGCGTGTGAATGCAATCGCTGGTACAAAACAGAATTGAACAAAAACTGGTCAGCTAAAGCTGAAGCGTGTGAAACAGGACTAAAGGTATACTTGGCAAATATTTTCCGAAAAAGACGTAACCACTACATAACATATAAACAAATTTTTCTTATTTCGGCCAAAGCACAACAAATATTTATTTGATGATGTTTGATCTTGCAAAACTCTGGTAAGAGTAAACAACGTCAAACAAATTTGTGCTAAAACAAGTGGTTACGCTTATTTTAAGTTAATATTTGCCAAATGTGACCGTACCTTAAGGAATACAGAGAAATAGAAATTATAAAACTTAAAGTATAAATAAAACAAAGTGCCTTGCGGACAAAGTTTCGAAAGAATTATAACTTAATTTCGGTTTTCAAACTCAAATTAAATTTGAGAATTAAAAAATTATTTTAAAGTATTAATTAATTCTTTATTTCATTGATATAATTTCTTGGTCCAACAAAAGTATTGAACTCATTTCTTAAGAATTTATACTTTAAACAATTAAGATAAAATTTAAATTAAGAGAATTTTAAGAAGGAATCTTCATAAATATTCAGAATATAGAAAAATATAAATTAGAGAAAAGTTCGACATAATATTCTCTAAAAATTTAAAAATATAATTTATAAAACTATTTTCAAAATAAAAACAAAGCTTCGAAAGAATTAATTCTCAATTAATTTCTTAAAATCAAAGACAATTTGAGGTCTAAAACATTATTTTAAAGCATTTATCACGAACGTATTGTTTTCATTATTTTGCGAATTTATTCTTTAAAGAATTAATATGCCGACAGACAAAATGAAATTAAACTTAAGTTATTACAAATTTATTTCAAAATGAAACAAAGTGCCTTGGGACAGACAAAGTTTCGAAAGACTTAATTCTTAATTTGGTTTTCAAAATCAAATTAAATTCTAATGTCTAAAATATTCCTGTAAAGCCTCCAATACAAATTAATTGGCCGGCTTAATTTGGTTTATTAATATCAAATTAAATTTGATGTCTAAATTTGATGCTAGTAAAGCGTACAATACGAATTAATTCGTCGACTTAATTTCTTGGTACATCAAACGTATTTAATGCATTCCTTTTAGAATTTATTCTTTAAGGAATTAATTCCCTAAAAAATTCATTCCTTAATTAAAATATTTTAGGTTTCTTTAATTGAAATGAATGGAAAAAACAAAGGGTGATTTTTTAGCAACTATCTTTTTGGCTGCTCAGCTATTTTCGTGTAACATGTTACTGTCAAATTTACAAATTTATTTATTATCAAAATATATGCTCGATTAAAAAAGAGTAAGAGTGCACTTTTTTTTATCCGAAAATTGTGCTCAGCGACGAAGCTCATTTCTGGTTGAAATTTGGTGTGAAGAGCAGCCAGAAGCATTGCAAGAACTGCCAATGCATCCTTAAAAACACACATCATTGGAGCGTACTTTTTCAAAGTCGAGGAAAGCAGGAATGTTACTGTGAATTGCGATTGTTACTGTGAATGATTTGAAAAAAATGGAAGAAGGCTGACAATGGAAGAGATTGACTTGGTTCCAAATGTCACACAACACGCGAAACAATGGCCCAATTGGAAGGCGAGTTCGGTGAACAGTTTATTTCACGTTTGGGGCCGTTCAATTGGCCGCCAAGATCGTGCAATTTAACCCCTTTAGACTATGTTAAGGCTCATAACTATAGCTGCACTGGCAGCTAATATTAAAGAATTTACTCGTAAGATATTGCCTAATATGTTGGAGAGAATATGCCAAAATGGGAACCCGAGTATGAAGCATTTGAGGCTTAGCCGAGATCAACATATACATGAAATCATCTTTAAACATTGAATTATATAAATCATTCTTTAAATCAAATTCGGAAGCTCTTAAAAAATCACTCTTATTACGAAGAGGCTGTAGAAAATGTTTTTCAATTCACGTCTTGACCAGACATCTTTCTGGGCGCACAAGAGCAAAACGTCAGCAGAATGACGTACACAAATTTGTTTATCTATAGCTGGGTGGGAGAAAACGTGCCTATGTTCAAGTTCCTAGGCTTTGTAATCTAAGTTATTGAAAACAAAACTGATGGTCTTCTTTGTGTGAAAACTTCATTCAATGGCTAAATTCACAGTCTTTAGTTAGCTAATGACAATGATTCTTTATTCGCAATTTTTAGTTTGCCATAAGAATAACAAGTAATAGTTAAACAATAGTTAGTATTTTAGTTTACCAATGGTTAACTAATGACCGAGAATTCGGCCATTAGTTGTGCGAACATAGTTTTAGACCATCATGCTGTTAGAGCAAGAAGATGACATCGTCGAAAGTTGTCCTCATGAGACAAAATTCAATAATTTAAAGGTGGAATGAATATTATTTAAAATTTGTTTAGTTTTGTTTTGATTCAATAATGAATGAATTCAATTGAAATCAAAGCCTTGCAATAAAGGTTCATTATAGTTCGTTCTTAAAAATAATTAATTAATTGAATCATGGAAGTTTTCTTTAATTCAAATGTAATAAAAACTAGCTTAAAAAGATTTACTGATTGATTCAATTTATCTTCAATTCCAAAGCTATTACAAATAGGCTTTGGAAAATGTTTACGAATTAATTTTGCAATTAACTTCAACTTGAAGAAATTTGTTAGATTAAATTTGAATTGGCAAAAACTTAAACATTCAAGGGTTTAATTATTAATTAAAATTATTAAGAATTAATTTGAATATGAATTCATACAAATCAAAGCCCTACCTTGTAGGCAGCTAAAGAATACATTATTTTGAACAAAACGTATTGAATTTAAGCCTCTAAGGATTCATGTTTAAAGAATTAATTCCCTTTTGAAGATATTAAATATGTATGTATTTAATTCAGCTTGAATTTGAATTGGTAAACAATTAATCATTGAAAGATTGAAGGAATAATTATTAAGAATTTCTTTAACAAAGAGAGAATTCAATTCAAATCGAATCAAATCAAAACAAATCGATGCCTTTAAAAAAAGCTAAAGAACTGGGTTTTTGAGAATATATTTAAGAAATGAATGGCTTACATTATTGTAATTCTGAATCAAAATTTTAGTGAATTAAATCAAGTCCTATTCCAGTAATTAAATCAAAGAAACCAGTCGGTTTTAGTGACATTTCCTAAAATAAGACTTTTATAGATGATGTTTACAGGTAGATCTCGGACAATGAACATTGCTGATGACGTCAAGCCAAAATAAACTTTCTCTAACAATACATATTATAAATTTTGGAGCCCCGACCTCTCCAAAATAGGCGTGACCGATTATATATTTGTTTTATTTTACTCCGAATTTAAGACTGCGCTAGTGATAAAATTTTGAAAATGATTTCAAAAAATGTCACTAAAACCTTAAATTCTATAAAAGAGCTGCGGCCAGGAATAAGACATGCTTGGAATCGGATGGTAAAAGCAGGTGTGTTTTAACTTTTTCTAAAAGAATTTCTAGTGTCTTTAAAATTAAAAGCAAAAAAAATTAAAAGTCAATTAAAAGAAATTAGGAAAATCTACATATTTTATAAAATTCATTCCAAACGCTATGGTGAGTTTCTACTACTACTCACTTATCCAAACCGTAATTAGCATTTAATTGTTGTGGCTGCTGTTGCTGATTTTGTTCTGGCAATTGGGCTGGCGAAGCTGCTTGATTTTCCTCTTCTAAACGTAGCGTCGCCGAATGTTTACTTATAATCAGATTTGGAGGCAGAATTTCCGATTCCACATTGTGTTGAGAATCATGTGCCAACAATTGATCACTAATTTAAGCGATTTTTTAAATAAATATAGAGGAAGAAAACAAAGCAAAGTCAATCATACAATACATACATATGTACATATATCACAAGAAACCTTGTAATTTGAACATTTCTAAACTGAATTTTTCATAAATTTAACTATTTTCTTTGCCAAAAAAATATCCCCAGCATAATAGTTGATTAGCAAAACAGTAGCACAGTTTGCATTATAAACCTGTTACCAATATTGATATCTGTACATAGTTCGATACGAGTTCGTTTTAACTATGGCCAACTGTTTTATCAGTTTCTTATTTTCTAAATAACTACTTACTCTTTTTTCACATTTATCTCCAACTGACTAATGCCACGCAACAGTCTACCACCTATAGGTAGTTTATTTTCCTTGTTATTATCCTCCACGGATTTGGTTTCCTCCTCATTGCTGCTAGCGCCCGCTGAGTTTTCCTCTTCTTTGCTTTTCTCTTCTAATTTCACTTTTACTGCAAACACTTCATCATCTGGCTCTTTTTGTCTTATCTCTACTTCTTCTTCTCCTCCTTCTTCTTCTTCTTCTTGTTTCACTTCTTCTTCATCCTCTTCCTTGACCTCGTTGTCTTTGAGCGAACAGGTTTTCAAATCAATTGCGCCGGAGCCTATAAACGCTCCCTCACTGTTTATGGACATTTTACGATTTGACGACATTTGCATGAGACGTTGCCTCTGGGCATCATACGCCTTGAATTTGGGTAAAGCATCGTCAATGAAGGAGAAGGGCACGCGCTTGTGTGAGACTCGTATTTTGCCCACATACATGACCTCGAAGAAGTGCGTGTGATTGGGCGAGATGTCGGCTAAGAGGGAGAGGTTACTTTGAGCTGAGGTAGATGTTGGAATGTTAACCTGTGTTAAAGGTAAAAGAGAAAATAAATGTAAGAAGTATTAGACTTTTATACATAAAATTTTCTATAGAAAATTGTGTTATTAACAAAGAATTATATCTATCTGTTACAAAGAGGCATTAGAATATGTTTTTTCAGTACATTTTGTAATTCCATGGAGGACTCATCTTTTCGTGTGCACATGCACAAAAAGTCGAACGGTCACACTTGGCAAATATTTGCCGTAAAAGACGTCCCCACTAAATAAAATATATTTGAATTCATTTATTTATTTAAAAAAACTTCCGTTTACACAACAAATATTTAGTTCTATTTTATTGGCTGATGTTTGATCTTGCAAAACTCTTGTAAGAGTAAACAACGTCAAACAAATTTGTGTTAAAACAAGTGGTTACGTTTTTTTTTTGAGTAAATATTTGCCAAATGTGACCGTACCTTAAGCGGGGAAAACGAAACTATTTTTCGTATTGTATTGCAGTTTTCTTTGTAATTTTTTGCTCTCTTTTTGTAATTCTCATTATATTTAGTTGGACGGAATTTAAGATTCGGCACAGCCGAATATAAAACTCTAACTTGTTATTTATAACTTATTAAATCTGTTGCATGTCTTAATTAGATATGAAATTGTTTTAATTCTTTCTAAATCTAATAGTTTAAGATGTTATTTAATTGTCGCAAAGAGAATTGTATAATTTTTTATATTTGTAAAAATCGTAAATTTTTCTTATTTTTTCCGCAAGTTTAGAAGAAAAACTAAACTTGAGATTAAAATCTATTCAAGACTTGAGTAATAAATGCAAACGTGGTAATCTCAATAACCTTACAGATGACTTCGAATATTTGGAAAAATTTAACAAGAGAACGGAAAAATTAAACATGCTCTTCTTACTATTAATCCGACATCAATTGTCAGTGAAAGAGTCTTCTCGGTATCAACACTAACAAAAACCAAATTAAAAAACAGATTGTCTTCTAAACATTTGGATTGTGTTTTGTTTTTAAAATATTACTTTGAAAAAATTTCATAAAATTCACATTTATTTACCCCCTTATTCATAAAAACTTATAAACTATACAAAATTTGCTTTATAAACTTCTTATATAGTCTTTATAAATTTCTTTTAGTCACTATTTTTTTTTCTTACCACAAAGTACAAATTTTGCGTAACAAATGCTATTTTTGAAGTTATTTTTGTTGTTTTTTTTTTTTTTTTTTTTTTTTTTTTTTTTTTGCATTTAATTATTTATTGAATCTTCAAATTTGAAATGACAATAAGTATTCAAATCTTAATACTAAAAAGCAAATAATAAGCCCAGCCAGTGCTAGACAAAAATTTTTATGATACTAAAAAAATTTCACATCAACTGATCCAGTCATCTATTTTGCGCTTGAGTTAAAGCAAGGGTAGCCCTCCTTCTCAACCGATTGTGGCCACTAAAGTTAAGGATGTCTCGTGCAAGGGGGTTTGGATGGTGTTCAAGTTTGCTGACATACTTTGACGCATATTTTGTAAATTCGACTTTTACTAATGGCACGCCTAGATCTTTGTGGATTCGAGAATTTTTAACATACCATGGTGCTGCAGTAATTATACGTAGAATTTTATTTTGACCCCTTTGAATTTTTTCAATGTTGGATGCTGAGGCAGTACCCCATAATTGAATTCCATAGCACCAGATTGGCTTTAGTATTGCATTGTACAACAAAAGTTTGCAATCTAATTTCAATGCAGAGTTTCTGCCGATTAGCCAATTAAGTTGCACTGCTTTTAATCTCATTTGTGTAAGTTTCGCTTCAATATGAGACTTCCAAGTTAAGCGGCGGTCGAGGTGAATGCCGAGGTATTTGACTTCATTGTGTTGCGGGATAATTTGATTATTTATTCTGATGAACGAGCAGGTATCTTTTCGCAATGTGAAAGTTATATGAATACATTTCTGTTCGTTAACCCTGATTTTCCAAAGCTCTAGCCAATTCTCTAGTTTATAAACATAATTCTGCAAATTCTGTGATGCAACTTGGTGGTCCTGATGGACGCTGATAAAGGCTGTATCGTCTGCAAAAGTTGACGTATGGATTTTAGGGTCTGACGGCATGTCGGAGGCATATATCAAATATAAAGTAGGACCCAGTATGCTACCCTGTGGCACACCTGATTCAATTGGCTGAGCGGTACTTAAAAAATCACCTTCTTTGATTTTAAATTTGCGACCGTATAAATAACTTTCCATGAGTTTATGGGTGTTAGCAGGCAGAGTTAATTTTATTTTGTGCATTAAACCGTCATGCCAAACTTTGTCGAACGCTTGCGACACATCAATGAAAAGGGCGGAGCAGTATTTTTTGTCTTCAAACGACCCTCTTATCACATTTACCAATCTGTGTGTTTGCTCGATGGTGCTGTGTTTAGCCCTGAAGCCGAATTGATGATTAGGAATACATTCAGTGTCATTCAGAATTGGAGTCAATTTAGTCATTAACAATTTTTCAAACAGTTTTGAAATTGTCGGCAGTAGACTAATTGGCCTATATGACTCCACTTTGGTATGGTCCTTCCCTGGCTTAGGAATCATAGTGATCATAGACACCTTCCAATCTGCAGGATAGTATTCTAGGCGTAAAATAGCGTTGAAGATAAAGAGGATAATTCTTCTTGCTACACGAGGTAACTCCACAAGCATTTTATTGCTGATTTTATCCATACCTGGAGCCTTTCTAAGGTTCAGAGTACCAATAGCGTTTTGGACATCACGAAAGTTTAGTCTTAGAGGTACAGGAGGCCTTATAACAAGTGGTGGCAAATCAGATTCGTTATTATTTGAGTTGTTTATAGTAAACACATTTCTCAAATGGTTAACAAATAATGACCCTTTCTCGGAATCATTTCTAGCCCAGTCACCAGTCGGATTTCGCAAAGGAGGTTTTCCTCTTACTGGTCTTTTTAAACCTCTTGCCGCCCTCCATAACGAGTAGTCAGATTGTGGGGTACTATCAAGACCTTCCAAGTAAGATCTAAGAGAGGCCGTTCTTTGGGTTTCTAAGAAATGTCTTAGTATATCTCTGCATTCCCGTAGCCTAGCTTTCAGTTCAGGAGACCTGTGAATTTGCCACTCTCTTCTCATTCTTCTTTTTTCTGATAGGAGATGTTCGAGTTCAGAGAAATAAGTTCTGTTTGTCCTATTTCTACCTTCAACGTGATAAGTGGAAGCGTGATGCACAGCTCGTCGAAGGTCCTCGGTAAAGTTGCCAATCGACTCATCAATATCGTCGGTAGTTCTCAACACAACATTTTCCGTGCAATGAGAACTTAAATACTTTTTGTATTTTATCCAACTTACTCGGGTCTTAGTCATGTTCATAAATGGAGAACCACACACTTGAGGGAAATGCATTGAAATGATAGTAGGAGAGTGATCTGAGGACAAGTCCAGTGAAGGATCCACTTGCATCCATTCTACAGGGATATTTTTCATTACCCCAAAGTCAATAACATCGGGAATCTTCCGTCGGTCCGTCGGCCAATAGGTGGGTTGTCCACTTGAGAGTACATCTAAGCCCATTTTAGCAATGGTGTTGAAGAGTACGCGACCCTTTGGGGTTACCAGACGTGAACCCCAAAATGTGTGTTTGGCGTTAAAGTCACCAGCAACTAAAAATCTAGCTCCAAGGGATTTAAAGAAGTTATGGTATTGGTGTTCTTTTATTGAAAATCGAGGCGGAGAATAAATCGATGATAAAACAAATTTGTATTGACAGAATTCAATGCAAATGTTTGTTGCTTGGAGGTAATCCTCACTTATGTTATTCATTAGATAATGCTTTATTCTGTTCTTTATAAGAATTGCCGAACCTCCACAAGCTCTTCCGCGGGGGTCTTTAGTATCGTAGAACTCGTAGCCATTAATTTTGAAGTACCCTGTCGACGTCAAGTGAGTTTCAGCAATCATCATGACATCAATCTGCTTATCCATCAGGAAGTGTTCCAGTTCATTTTTATGTTGGCGGAGGCCGTTCGCGTTCCAGAAACAAATTTTTAAATAAATCATTTCTTTAAAATGGCTTGCAAGATAGTGGATTGCATTTTCAGCATTTCCTGCATCATGGATGTCATGGTGGTCGTGAAAGTGTTCATAGTTTGGACAAGTGTCTGCAATGTTGCCTCTAGATTGTTGATATGCGGCTCAGAATATTGGGGTTTAGGTTCCTGCTCCAGACCTGGCATATTAGATTTAACGACGTTTGCGTAAGAAACTTGTCTAGAACTAGGCGCGTTTACATGACTAGTGGACCGGAATAATTGAGGAAAATTGTCACTCGATGCTAAATTTGGCTGTTGAGGGCGATTAGGCAATACTGACGTCTTGTTGGTTCTTATGCCTTTCAAATGAGTGTAAATTGGACAACCTCTATAATTTGCGGTATGATTACCTCCGCAGTTACTGCATTTTTTTATTTTTGAGTCAGTTCTCGACTTATCGCATTGAGCAGTTGCATGTAGCTCCCCACACGCAACACAAACTGTCGGCAATTTACAATACGCCTTGGTGTGACCAAATTCTTGACAGTTGAGACACTGTACGGGTCCCTGACGCTTATGTGGTTCTTCCACGGTGATTCTACGATGCAGAAGGTACATCAGATTGTAGATGGGATGGGACTCATTTTTCTTTAAGACAACATCTCCAGGTTCCAATTCTACCCTGAACATGGGCTGAGGGATCTTTTCACGGTTTCTAATATTCACTACGCTCTTGATTTTGAACCCTTTGTCCATTAAACCGGTTTTTATCTCCGCGGGATCAACACATGGGTCTATACCCTTTAAAACGACTTGGAGTCCTTTTGCGCTTTTGAGCTGGTAGGTATAGAAATCCCTAGTCTCCCTTTCCAGCTGGTTGGACAATTTTCGAAAATCATCTTCCCTATTCACTTGTATCTTTGTCTCGCAGATATTTCCATGTTTCATTGAGGTTACGCTAAACATGTTTTCACCTATTACAGCAACAATTCCTTGTACCAATTTACTGGAAGTCGGCTCTCTCAGATAAATTGGTGGGGGTTTAAACGTCTTCTTCGGAAGTTCTGGCTCATCCGTCTGGAGGAGAGCAAACCTATTTTGATCATTACTCACGGTCTTAGGAGCTTTTGCATTTGATGACACTTGAGCAGACTTCGGGCTCCTCTGTCGCTTGAGAACGGTTATGTACTTATCCATACCTACTTGTTTTTTGGGTTTGACTGCACTATTTGATGAAGATGATGTTTTTTCATCTGTTGAAATCACAATATTGGGCGAACAGGAACGACGCCGTTCCACGGCTCTTGCAGTGAGAAAATTCTCCAAAGATTTTTTTATGGATTCTTCCTCAGAGATGCATCTACTTTTTCTAGTCGAGCTAAGCTCTTTCTCAGAATTACATCTGAGAGGAACACTCATACAGTTTTTATACGATTTTTAATGTTTTTTTTTTTTTTATATATTTTAACCTATTACGATTTTTTTTCACTTTTTTGTTTAATTTCAACTTTTTACACTTTTTCACCTATTACGATTTTTTCACCGAAAATTCAGCCGCACTAAAAGTAACACGTCCGAACAGTTCGATGAGACGAGACTGAATGAATGTTTTTTAAATTAAAATTAATTGTTTTTTACGTTTAATTTATTTTGTTATTTAATGGGAGGTTAACCGATTAACCGGGTTTTTCGAGTTCGGGTAACCGAAAAACCGGTTTTCAAAAAAGTCGGTTTTTTGAAAACACTAGTGGCCATGTTTCGTTTTAGCTTTTAATGTTTTAGCAAATAATGTTAAATTTTATTTTAATTGTTGTTTTATTTTTTTACTTTAAATAATTTCAATTAATTATGTATTGAAAATAGTTAATTATAAAAATTGTTTTTGCCAGTGTTTTTGTTAATGTTTATTTTTTTTATAAATATCAGCTGTATACGAATACAAAAACATTATTTTTTCGTCGTTATTGTGTTTCATGCGACGAATTTACACAGCGAATTGTCACTGACTAATTCGTCGTCGTTGGGTGAAAGTCGTCGTTCGTCCCAGTTGTGATTCTAGCATGAACTCGAAAAAGAAAATGGCGATACAAAAGCACTCAAAATATTTCTCTGACAATGGTGACATTTTCAGATGCATAAACTCTACAGAGTTGATATTAAAAAGTGTTAATCCGATTGTTAGATGTCTAACAATATTTTAACTTACAATCTACTGACAATGCTTTCTCTGACAACGTAGAAAACCAAACATTTACCCCCTGGCCCACGATGTCGAACGATAACGTTCGCTTAGATAAGACTTAAGACACGAACTTTTTATCGTATCTATTTTTTACTCAATCAAGTTTGTTTATTCCACAATTAAGTTTGTGTCTTAAGTCTTATCTTAGCGATCGTTATCATTCGACATCGTGGGCCAAGGGGTTTATGTTCATTGTGAACATATTTCTGACAATATTGTAATATCTGAAAATCGTGTGTACATAGCTTAATTCTTGTAAATTAAATAATAATCACAACTTACCGTTCCTGCGGAATTACTGAGACCATGTGTATAGGATTTGGATGATTTCATCTTTGATGATGACACTAAATTAGGACTAGCATCATGTTGGGCCTGACGTAAAGCCTCGCTAAGCTTGAGATTTGTGGCCGGCGTGCTATGAACACCATTGCCGCTCAAAGCCTTCTGCAGAGACACATCGTTGCCCGTTGTACTATTGGCCACTAATGTCTGAGGTATGCTGCCAACAGAACCGCCCAATGTGTGAGCGGGATCGCGCATTTGATGCATTAATTCGGCCATCTAGAAACACAAAACAAATAATAAGACAATAATTATCATTAATAACATATACATAGGTAAATTTCTTTAGTAAAATTTGTTAATAAAGCAATAATAAAAATTGTTAAAAAGAACAGAACAGAAACTTTCATATTTTTAAACAAACGTGTTTTAGGAGTATTTATTATTAATATGTCCTTAGAGATGTTTTAAAATACAATTAATTTTAATTGTTATATTTATGTATGACAGTCTAAAGCAGCCTCTGACACCCTCTACTTTTTCTCTAACCAAACACTACATAGTTGGAGGTTCCCCGTAATCGTTTATTACCTTTAAATTATTGTGTAACTCTGCCTTAAAGGACATTTACATTAAATGTTTTGGTTTGGAGGAGTAGAGTACAAAAATTGTTTTAAATTCGTTGCTGTTGTTTTGTTGCAATTGACATCGTTAGTTGCTTGTTTTGCCTGCACTCAACGGCAGTGAGTGGCAGTAACATTGTTGTAGTCTGGTTTTAAATGTTATTATGGCATAAGAATATTGTTGCTTGTCTGCAGAAAACACCCAGAGTCTTTGGCGGGAATCGAACCCGCAACCCTCTGACTGATAGTCCGGCACACTATCGCCTAGTCTATCGGGGCACCCGATATGGCAGTATGTATTAATATATTCATTAATCAATTGCTAAATAAGTTGTTAAAGAATAAAATATTACTTCAAATTTAATAAATCGAGGACTGGTCAATTACCCGACGAACACAAATTTGTTCATGTTTCTCTATGTGGCGAAAACGTGTCGATGTTCATGTTCTTAGTTTTTTTTTTTTTGTTTTGTATAATTTTTAAAAATAGCGTCTTTTTGAGTGAAAAGTTATTTTGAGGGCAGTGCTTAATATAGCGACATGATAACCGAATTATTTCTATCTAAACTGGATTAAAGAATTGAAAACTTGTTCCCTAGAACATTTAACACTACATATTCCTTTAATGACCCATAATATTCGTGCATTGAAGCAATAAATTTAGCCACAATTATGTCTGCAATATTAATATGCGAAATTTCTACAAAACTTTGCGCATGTGACAGCAAAACCGTGGGGGCCATTACCCCCACCTTTTATACACCCAAATCCCCAATTGTTTTTAGCACAATGCAGAACACTCTATATAAACAAATGAACATTAAATTTAAATCATGCCATAATTCATTGTAAATAAAACGAAAAAAAGGATTTCAAACATTTAACTGTAATTTAATGCGGTCATAATTGTTAATAGGAATTTTAAGAGCTCAACTCAATTAATTACAAATATAAATTAATTAATAAAAAAAAAGGAAACAACTACTATTTACATAATAAATGTAATAAACACTAGACTGCTGGAAATTTTATAAATTTAATGATTTAATTTAAAAGGCAACTGAAAATCGCTAAGGCCCTGCACAACTGCTGTCAACTGCCCAGGAAGGTGTTTGGAAAAGATACATGTCGATGGTCTCATGTAGAAAGGCCCTAACTCGCATATTTGAAACTTTATAGGAGAAAGTAAAAACATAATAGAAACTGTAATACTCAACATGTAACTTTTTTTGTACAACTGCTTATAAAAGCGTTATTTTTTACACTATTGCAATAAATTTTTGTGAGGAGGTGTATTTGCGTTAAATGCATTGGAATCGCAAAAAAAAAATCAAATTTCGAAAAAATAGCGAGTTAGGGCCTTTCTACATGAGACCAACGATATGTATGTGATCACACATATGTCTGATGAAAATTTAAGTAGACATTTTTCCTAATATTTTATTCTGTCTATGACATATTCGAGTTCTTGATACCTGATATGAATTATATATTCCTTACGAGTTTTTCAAATCATTTGATTTGCTACTTCGCAGTGCACAGTGGATCAGAAAATTAAAAATCTTAGAAAATAGTTGAAACAAATTTCATGCGTTTCACATATCAAAGGTGGCCAATTTTAAAGTCCTACAGCTCAAACGATTTAGGGTTTATGAGGTCCAACTTGAAAGCTTAAACTTTAATACTACTTGGTTACGCTCATGTAAAAATTTTATCTCGATCAAGGGAAATCTATAAAAAATAGTTTGCGACCAAACAAGTACCAATAGAAAATCATGGCGACAAACCAGTTTCTATAAAACTTTTTTTGGTGATAATGCAATTTATGTAGAAAATGATAAGCGACAATTAAGTTTCTATTAAAAATCATGGGCGACAAGCTTGTTTCCATAGAAAATTGTGGGCGATAAACATGTTTTTATAAAAATTTAGTGGCGACAAACAGTTTATATAAGAATTTATTGCCAATCAACGTATTTATATGGAAAATGAGGAGCGACAATCAAGTTTCTGTTTCATGAGCAAAAAGCAGATTTTCATAGAAAATAGTGGGCGATAAACATGTTTCTATGGAAATTTAGTAGCGACAAACAGTTTATATAAGAATTTATTGCCAATCAACGTATTTATATGGAAAATGAGGAGCGACAATCAAGTTTCTATTAAAAACTCATGAGCGACAAGCAGGTTTCTTTATGGAAAATTAGTAGCGACAAACAGATTCCATAAGCATTTATTGGGAATGAACCTATTTAAAATGCTGAGCGACAATTAAGTTTATATTGAAAATCATGGGCGATAAGCTTGTTTCCATAGAAAATTGTGGGCGATAAACATGTTTCTATGGAAATTTAGTGGCGACAAACAGTTTCTATAAGAATTTATTGCAAATCAACGTATTTATATGGAAAATGAGGAGCGACAATCAAGTTTCTGTTAAAAAATCATGAGTGACAAATAAGTTTTCTTAGAAAATCGTTAGCTATAAACCAATTGTCATGTTTGAAAAACAAGTTTTTAAAAAATCATTGTATAGAACTAAATTTCTGTTAAAAATCAGAGGTGACGATGAAGCTTTTATAGAAAATCATTGGCGAAAAGCAATTTTCTAGAGAAAATCAAAGGCAATAAACAAATTTCCATGGAAAACCATGGGCGACAAAGAAGTTTTAATAAAAAATCATTGGCGACAAACCATGAAAATCGTTGACGATAAACAAATTTTTATAAAAAATTATGAACGACAGACGAGTTTTAATAAAAATCGTTGGCAACAAAAAAGTTTACATAATAAATCTTTGGCGACCAACTTATATTTATAAAAAATCGTTGACGACAAATTTGTATAAATATTATGGGCGACAGTTATGTTTTCATGGAAATTATTGGCGACAAATAATTTTCCATAGTTAATTTTTGGCGACTATGTTTTATTTCGTTAACGATAAACCAATTTGCATAAAAAAGTTAGGCGACAGACAAGTTTTTATGAAAATTATTGGCGACAAATAAATTTCTATAGTAAATCTTTGGCAACAAGCCAAAGAAGACATTGACTTATAAAACCCAAAACAGATGGAGCTAAATTAAAAAATAAAAAACAAATAAACCTAAAATACATCTTTAATGAAGATATTATCAAGGAATATTTAAATTTTATATTTAAGCTCATTCAGATCATAAATTTATTTTTGACAATATTTTTTAACTGAGACCATATGTATTATCGTTACAATACCTCCAATAGCTCCTGATATACCGAATTATTTCTTAAAACAAAAACGCGTTTCTAAACCACTGTCATTTGTCATTTGAATTTCTTTATAACAATTTGTATATTGCCAATAGTTCCTGTTGAAATACTGTAGTATTGCGATGTATTGTAAAGCGTTGTCTATATTTGCTTTAGTTTTTAAAACCTTTTGCTTCGCGGGCCATAAATTACCCATCACAGGTTTAATTTTTAAGAAGACATTAGCTCGTCTGTTTTTGAAATGTTTGTTTTCGTTTTATTTGTTTTTAAACACATAAATGATTCAGTGCTAAAAATTTACTGACAGAAATATGTCAAATTTATAACAACAATAACAATAACAAAAGTAAAGTATCAAGAGAATTTAGTTTTTTTTTTTTTGGAATTTTTTTCTTACTGAGATTTGTTGGTGTGGCGTTTTTTAGAGAAATTTATTAGTAATAAATTATGAATATAAAAACATTTCAACGAAATTAATAAACAAGCAAAATATAAAGTAATATTAATGAGAAAAAACTAAATGTTACTTAAACTAATAACAATACATACATAGTATATATTATGTCACACAGTTAATTAAAAACTTCAACCTAATGGAAAAGAACTTCTGAATAATTTCCTATTTTATCAAGCCTTAACAGTGAAAACAGTTTAACGATTTTCATATTTCATTAGTCAGCTGAAAATATTTGTACCAAAATTTTACCTTTCGGCTACACTACCTGATAAAACATTATGCTCTGACGCTACCTTATAAATATAAAAACTGTGTAAATAATGTACATACGAAGGCGGTTCGGAAACTTTTTAGCCTAGAATAGAAAACGCGGTATAAACAGAAAAAAGTTAACCCCCTGGCCCACGATGTCGAACGATAACGTTCGCTTAGATAAGACTTAAGACACACACTTTTTATCGTATCTATTTTTTTACTCAATCAAGTTTGTTTATTCCACAATCAAGTTTGTGTCTTAAGTCTTATCTAAGCGATCGTTATCGTTCGACATCGTGGGCCAGGGGGTAAGTGTTTTGGAAACCTCCATCTGTGCTATGAACACATGTTAAATTTCGTTACGATCTGGCAACTCATTCATATAGAAACAGCTGTTCAAACAAGACGCATCCGCTATGTTTTTACAATGGAAAAATTAGAAATTCGTGGTGTCATTAAATATTTAAATAAAAAAAGGTTTATCGGCACAAGAAACTCATAATGATATGGTGAAAGTGCTCCTTCATAAGCAAGAGTAAAAAATTGGGTTGCTGAATTTAAACGTGGTCGTTCAATCATTGCGGATGAATGCTCAAAAACAGCAACAACAACAGAAATTGTAGTCAAAGTGCTTGATATGGTACTGAATGATTGACCAATTAAAGTGTGTGAAATAGCTAATAACTTGGGCATCTCAAATGATCGAATCCATTTAATTTTGCATGAAGACCTACAGATGAAAAAGCTTTCTGCAAAATGTGCCGCATTAGAATGAAAATTTCTCAAGCTTGTTTGGATTTGTTTGGATTTTTAAGAAAAATAAAATGGTTTTTAAGTGGCGTTTCATAACTGTGGATGTGGATAACACATTCATCCACCATTATACTCCAAAGGACCAATCCAAGCAATGGACTGAAGCTAGAGGAAGTAACCCAAAGAAGGCAAAAACAATTCAATCGGCTGGTAAGGTTATGGCAACGGTTTTTTGGGATTTGAAAAGTATTTTCTTGATTGACTATCTGCAAAATGGTAAAACAATAAATTCAGAGTACTATTGCAACATTTTGAATCAATTAAATATAAAAATTCGAGAAAAACGTCCTGGCTTACAACACAAAAAAATAATTTTTCATCAAGAAAAAGTGTTTTAACACTGGCTAAAATCAACGAATTAAAGTACGAGTTGCTTGACCACCCACTTTATTCTGCTGATTTAGCTACCAGTGACTTTTACCTGTTGCTAAATCTAAAAAAAAATGAAGATCTAATTACAGTAGTAAACCACTATTTTGAAGGCCTTGAGGAAAACTATTTTAATCAAGGGCTTGAATTGCTGGTTAAGCGTTAAATTCCTTCTCTAATTACTAAAAAAAACAGACACCATGGCGCGGTATATCAAAGTATGTGGTCATCATCCCATCATAATCCACCAAGAAAAAAGGGGAAATGACAACAAAAACATACATACATTGCTGTTATTGATCTACAAAAAAAGTAGACGCAGCAAGAAAAGCAAAAACAAATTTGTAATAATACAAGATTTATAAATAATAATAAAGAATACAGTGTATCAGAGGTGATCATTTCATAGAACAATTGCTTATTGGCCCAACCCACTACTTTGTTATGCTCTTTTAATTCAGTTGTCTTTCACAAGGCAAATGGTACACATGCTTAGCGGATGCTTTGAATGTTTTTTTAAAACAGTACGTTAAAAAAGTATGGTACCATTACGAGAATTTTTTGTAATCAAAAATGCATTTGGTAATTCTCAATGCCTTTTGTGTTATAAAACATTTAAAGGTCAATGGGAAACCCGTTTTTAATTTTCAAGATAGGTTTAAAGATTTTGATGCCCTTGAACCATTTCTTGATCTTTTTAAAGCCCCCTTTAAAGTTGAAGTTACAAAATATGAGTTAAAAATACAAACGGAACTCAATATTTTGCGAAGCGAAATAATTTTTTAATATTTTTTAAACCGAAACAATTTTTTACGTTTACTATTTTATAAAAATCGATCGTTTACTTTTTCGTTTTACTGTACCTTTAAATTTGTCTCATTTTCTCACCAATACATAAGCATTTAAATTTTGATCACCTCTGGAATACACACACATTGTAAACGTACGTAAATTTCATTCTAACTCACAACCATAGCTGCCAGATTTGACGATTTATCGTCATTTTGACGATTTTTGGTTTCAAAAATAGCAAAATGACGATTTGACAATTTTTTCATTGAAAGTGACGATTTTCTGAATTATTAAAAATTTCTATCATTTGTTAGTTTTATTAATGTTTTTGTTACCAAATTCTCTCTTTTTTGAGACAACAACTATTTCAAAAACAAAACTAAGTGATAGTAGTGTTTTCTTAATTATTGTTGTAAGATCAAGTAAAATAATTCCAAATAAAAATCAATTCTAAAATCAATTTTAAATACTGAATTCCATGAAATAAAATTTTAAAAGGAAACAATTTCTGAATTTCCACGGGGAAATTCTTCTACAAAAACTTCTTCTATTTTAACAAAACCTCGAAAGCATATTCAGCCGAATAAATTTAAATAACAAAAATACGGAATTCTTTGAAAATATGTAAGTACCTGTACTCGTATATGATGGATGAACTGAATTCTATACTCAAAATGATATTTAAAACTTAATAAAATAAATTGTCTTGACATTGTAATTTAACCTGAATTAATCAAATATGCTAAATTCAGATATTTATTTATATAATACTGTAGTCTTGTTCCACACTCGTCAGTTTTAGCTCACTAGTTTTTGTTTAATTCTCTTTTGAACTTGCCATTTCATTTACATACGTCAAAACAATTTTCGTACTTTTTAATGTAAATCAACATGCAAAACAAAAGGAAATAAGAAAATTGACAGTACAGTCATGTTTGTACCCCTTTTGTTTTTATTTCCCTTCTCATCCAAAAATACTTGCCTTGACGAGTCAGAATTATGGAAGTGAAAACGGATAAAAATATTACACAAGTCGTGTTTAACATTAAATTTTTTGTGATTTGTTATGTAAAAAGTTAAAATTTACGTATTTTTATTTTTCCGATTTTTTTGATTTTTAAAATTCGAAATGACGATTTTTTTCTTTTTTATCGGGATTTTGACGATTTTTTCCGAAATTCATATGGCAGCCCTGCTCACAACACGTAAAAAAAGAAATATGATAATTCTCGTATTCTATTTCTCAAAAAAACGGTGAGTAAATAGATCCTGTTTACAGATTGATAGTGGACAATGAAGATTGCTGATGACGCCCTTGGCAGGGTAGAAAATGCATTCCAATTTGCCAATTGTTCCAGTACTTTACAATAGTATTCTTGAAAATTCGAACTATTAGCCTGAATAAAAAAAAAATTTCTCTTAAAAAGATAAATATTAGTTCAATTACTTCTCTAATTAATAAGTGTACTGAAGTTTCAGGAGGATTATATTGAAAAATAAAATTTGTTTTGAAAAACTAAATATTCTCTTTCTGTGCTAGGCTAAGAACTTTCCCTCGAACCGCCCTCGTATGTATGTACATATTTATGTATGTATCTGCAAACATATACAACTATTTGCATAGTCATGTAAATAATGTTGACATGTATACAAGTAAAGTAAATTTACTGTCGTCTGTTGCATATAATTTCATGTTTATTTAAATTATGCTGCTAGTTTTTATTTTTATTTTTTATTTTTGTTTTATTTGATTTTTACATATCCTGCCTCAGAGTTTATTTATGTATTTAGTTGAGTAAATATCAACAAAATATGAAATTTTAAACATTATATTTTTGCTATTTTCTCCTGTAACGCCTTAGTTAATGTATGCAAAATAACAAAAACAAAATATATGTACACATATATGCAAACACAGTCAGTCATATATAATAAATTTACATTTAGGGATTAAAAATCTAAACATTGTTTTATTTAGAAACTAATAACATTAAGCAGATTAAATATTAAAAAATTGTAAATTTAAGTTTAATTTTAAAAACATCAAAATACACCAGAAGAAAAAACTTAATAGTCTTTGAGGCAATAATAGTAAAGGTTGATTTTTAATAGCCTTTTTTTGACAGATCACGTGTGAGTCGTGTCATGCTGTCTTGTTATTTTTGTTTAGCATTGTTTGGCATTTCATAATGGAAAGACTTACGCCTGAACAACGTTTACAAATCGTTCAACTTTATTACGAAAATTCACGTTCTGTAAGGAATGTGTTTTGTGCACTTCGCTCAACTTATGGTCAACATAATCGGCCTACGATGAGGCCCATTTCTGGCTCAATGGGTATGTAAACAAGCAACCTGAAGAGATTCAAGAGCTGTCACTTCATCCAGAAAAAACAACGGTTTGGTGTGATTTGTGGGCCAGTGGAATCATCGGTTCATATTTCTTTAAAAATGATGCCGGTGCTAACGTAACCGTCAATGGCGACCGTTATCGTGCCATGATAACCGACTATTTGATGTCTGAAATTGAAGCTCATGAGCTCGGTGACATTTGATTTCAGCAAGACGGTGCCACTTCCCACACATCGCATCAATCAATGGATTTATTGAGAGAACTCTTCGGTAAGCACATAATTTCACGTTTTGGGCCGGTCAATTGGCCACCCAGATCGTGTGATATCACACCGTTAGAATTTTTCCTGTGGGGATGTGTAAAGTCTAAAGTTTATGCGGACAAACCCGCTTCGATTCAGGCCTTGGAGGAAAACATCAGGCGTGTCATTCGCCAGTTACCAGAACGAGTCATCGAAAATTGGACTCAACGGATAGACCATCTGCGACGTACGGCCAACATTTGATAGGCACAATCTTCAAAAAATAAATGCCAAAGAATGTTCGTTCAAATGATAATAAACAATCCCCATTAAATTTGAGTTTTCTGTGTTTTTTTTTTCTTTAAAAAAGTAGGCAACCTCGAAATGGATCACGCTTTAGTTTCAAAAATATGTTAAAAATAACTTTAGTAATTTTCAAAAATGTGTCTTGTCTTTACAAAAGTCTTTTATGAAGTTTAAAATAAATAAATTATTTGTAAATATTTAGTTCTTTTATTCGACCTTTTTTTTAATATTCTATAATTTCTTTTTTTCAAGCAATTAGGTCACTTAATATTTGTAAATAGTTTTAAGTGATTTTCGAAAGTGGTCTTTGTATGGGGCTATGTCAAAATTATGGGCCGATGCAAACAAAATATTGTTTGCAGATTTCACTTTGCATGAAGCTTATTATTGCTGAATTTTGTTTAGATACGGCTTCTCTATAGAAATTTATGTACCATAAAGCCATATTCCAGGAATACTTAAGTATGGGAGCTACGAGAAATCGTAGACTGATTCCGACCATTTTCAACATTACTATAATAAAAATAAAGTGTGCAAAATTTGCAATATTTAAAGAAAACATCAAAAAATATTTGAAAAATAAGGAGGTAGTGTGAAACTGTGATCTATAACTCAGATCCTACTGGACCGAATTTGTCCATTTGCAATACCAAACATTTCGGTGGATCAAAGAATATTTGGTAAAAATTTCATTGTGCTATGTCTTTTTTTCGAAGCTCTATTGTGATTTCAACAGACGGACGGACATGGCTAAATCGTCTTAGAATCTTATGAGGACCCAGAATATATAGAGTTTTTGGTTCTACGACCATTATTTCGATGTATTACAAACGGAATCCATCTTTTTGGTGGTGGGTATAAAAATTTACTGTTTTTGCAAAAACAAGTTATGAATCATAATTTTGTCAAAATATTGAAGCGAATTTCCTGGTTTTTCTATTAAAGTAAAATGACTTTAACTGTAAAATAGATTTTGTAATAAATTATATTTTAATAAATTTAATAATTTCTAAATTAATACAAAACTTTAAGCACTTTTCACCTTGTAGTTTATGGGGGGGAAAAAACGCTTAAATAATTTTATACGATTTAACAAGATAAACAAACATTAAACGGGAAATTAATGATATTAAAATATTTTCTCTCATAATATGATCAACTAAATAATTTGTTGTAATACAATAACTATTTATACATACATACATACACACATTTGTATATTTAAATAGGTGTTGTAAACCAAAAGGAAAAAACCCAAAAACTTAATAATGTATTAAAATTTATTTGAAAAAAAAAATCCACTTCATCATTGATCACTCATTAAATGGATGATACACAATACGAACAAAACTAAAATTGTTAAAATGTTTATTCATTTTATATAGCAACAATTACAAATTGTGGTTTCTTTCTAAGTTCTCTAAATGCTGCTGCTGCTGCTGTCCCTGTAAACTGCTGGTAAAACACAATTTTCTCTGCGATCTTTGTTCTTTTTAAAATAAAAATGATTTCTATTGACCACATTTTGCTGCTGGTAAATGGTCATTAATTTATGGGTGACACATCGCTGGCGATTTTCCCTGTTTCTTGGTCTTTTATTTTTTAAACGACTCTACAGAATAATGCACGGGAATGCCTGTCATTCTGTGCCAAAATGGCAACACGACCTTTTATTTTTATTTCTGTTTTATTTTCTTTTTCTTTTCTCTTTTTATTTTATAATACAATTTGTGTTAGAAAATCTTGAAATCTTCAATTGCTTGAGTTTTGTTTTATTTTTATTACACTTGCAGACAAAACAGCGTCTTCCTTTATTATGTTGATTTTTTCTGCTCTTTTCGTTGTGGCACAAGTATTTATTCATTTATTTATTTAGCAGATGGCCTTGTTTCTAGGTTATCGCAAAAAATTCATACGAGGTCTGATCAAAAAATAACCGTTATTTTCAAATTTCGTGAGTTACGTATGTTCGATTTTCGCATTTTTTTCTGTTATGTTGGTACACATATCTGTTATATATTTTGGTAATATCAGCCATTTTGGATTGTCAGTTTGTTTTTGACAGATAAAAAGGTTAGTCGTTTTTTGGTGTGCTCTTCGATTTTTTACTATTCGAAAAAAATGGATCAAAGAAACTGTATTAAGTTTTGTGTAATAAATGAAATTAAATGCGCAAGAACATTTGAAATGTTGACTGTGGCATTTGGCGAGTCTACTATGGGCAGAACACAAGTTCAATTGTGGTATAACCGGTTTAAGGAAGGCCAAGAAGATGTCAATGACGATGCTCGTCGTGGTCGCCCAAGGAAACATTGAAGTGAATAAAATGATTTTGGATAATCGTCGAATCACTATCACAGAGGTTGCTGATGATGTTGGCATATCGTTCGGCTCATGCCAAGCAATTTTTACGGATGTTTTAGGCATGAAACGTGCGGCAGCGAAGATTGTTCCAAAAGTGCTAAATTTTGTGCAAAAAAAAAAAACGTCGCATGGACATCGCTCAGGAGCTGTTGAACATCGTCAACAACGATCCAGATTTCCTCAAAAAGGTCATAACTGATGACGAATCATGGGTGTATGGCTATGACATTGAAACCAAAGCCCAATCATCCCAATGGAAACGTCCAGAAGAACCAACACCGAAAAAAGCACGTCAATTTCGGTCAAATGTGAAGGTTTTGCTCACTGTTTTCTTCGACTGTAATGTCTTGGTGCATCATGAATTCTTGCTACAAGGTCGTACGATCAATAAGGAATACTACCGTGAAGTTATGCGCCGTTTGCCCGAAGCAATAAGTCAGAAACGCACAGAATTGTGGAAAAACCAATCATGGATTTTGCACCATGATAATGCACCAGCTCACACATCGATGCTTGTGCGTGAGTTTTTAGGCAAAAACAAAACCATTATCATGCCTCAACCACCGTATTCACCGGACTTGGCCCCCGCTGACTTTTTCCTCTTCCCAAAACTGAAGACACCGATGAAAGGAAAGCGTTTTGCTACGATTGAGGAGAGTAAAATAAAAATCGAAATAGTAGCTGTTGGCGATACCAAAAAGCGCGTTTCAGAAGTGTTTCAAGGATTGGAAAAAACGCTGGCATAAATGTATTATATCTGAGTGGGATTACTTTGAAGAGGACAAGATAGTTATTGATGAATAAATAAATACTTTTTGACAAAATTGAAAATTACGGTTATTTTTTGATCAGGCCTCGTATGCACATTTTTAGTTGTGGCAAAAAAAATTTCTACATAAAACCAAAATTTCAAATAAGTAAAATAAAACAGAAGAGAACAGAAGAGAAAATTAATGATATCACGTTTTGATTTGCTGATTTTTTGCTTTCTACATTTAAAACTTCTTGTCTATGAGCGTGTGCTAAAATAAATCTCCCACATGTTTTATGACGTTTAGTTTCTGTTGCAAGACAATTTATAAAAGAAATGTTTTAAAAATCTAGTTTAAGATGATCAAGAATTTGTTTTATACTTATTTTTAGATGTTATACATTTTAAAACTGCACATCTTCAGTTATAATTTACACATTTTCTTTTAATGAATATATCAAAAGTGACAGCTGTCACTGTGACAGCAATGCTTTGACAAACGAAAAAGTTAAGCTGCATACATCTATTTTAAGCTGGCGTAAAGGAAATTTCATATCTTTTTTACATAACATAAGCGAATTAATTCTATATATAAAATAAATTAATTACACTGTTCAAATTGTAAAATGGTACTAACGTCAAAACCATATGGTTGTGTTTGGATGAGCCCCCTGACTACTACTCCACCGATGAAAGTACCAATTTGGCTCATTGGGAAAAATTTATGGCGTTTTGTTGGAACTTCGGTCAATTTGTCAATTTTTGACCATTTGCAGCCCATTTAAGTCGCTTTTCGTATTCAAAATTTCTTATGCTATCTTTAGACGGCTCGCAATTACTATTTCCACCATTAAAATGCACATTTCAATTTCAACTGAGAAAATCAACATTTTTAACCTATTTTCATGATTTTTGCCCATTTTTCATAGTTTTTCCCCATATTTTGCTGTTTTTATGCGCTTTTTTATAGTTCTTGCGCAAACTTATCGACATAATTCTTACCGATAAGTAACAACAAATTTGTAGTAATACAAAAATTTGTAATAATAATAATAAAGAAGAATACACACACATTGTAAACGTACGTAAATTTCATTCTAACTCACAACACATAAAAAAAGAAATTTGATAATTCTCGAATTCTATTTCTCAAAAAACGGTGAGTTAAATAGATCATGTTTACAGATTGATCTTGGACAATAAACATTGCTGATGACGCCCTTGGCAGGGTAGAAAATGCATTTCAGTTTGCCAATTGTCTAGAAAAGTATAACTTTACAATCCCAGTAAAATATGTGCTCTAAAAAGAGCAGATTTTATGTATGAATTCATACCTCAAATCGCTTCAAACCTGCTGATAGGATGCATGATTTTTGTATGAGGTGTGCCCGGTTTGGAGGACTACTTTCTGCTGATAATAACCTAATCAAACATTCAAATAAAGCACTTTCCTAAAGTGTTTTACGTCACGTCGCGCACACCAATCAAAGAACAAATTCTATCTGAATATTTTCGCTTAAGAAAAATTCATAGTAACTGAGAAGCGCGATATTCATTTTGTAATTGACTTTTGTTGTCATACGTAAATCTGTAGGCTATAATTTAATTTTTGTTTTTTCGCTTTAAAACCTTCTCCGTTGTCAGCACTAAAAAAAACTCAATTATACGCGAATTTTTTTTACTGGGATGGTATTCTTTAAATTATTAATTAAATGAACTCAAGCCGAAATAATAAAAAAAATGAATATAAATTGCTAACAAAAGTCATATTTTTAATGTTAATTATACCGAAAAAATAACCTGTGACGTCATGAGCAGAGAGAGAGGAAATTTTGTTAACATTCTTTGTGCAATCTTTATTATTTGATTCATAACCTAAAAGATTTTTTACTGCATTGACTCTTTGTAAAACTGCTGGGATTTGAATTGATCATGTAGCCATTGTATGCTTTAAGTGTGATCTCCTATGATCTCTTCTGCTAAAGAAAAACCACAACAAATCAAATACAAATATGTTATGGCTATTTAAATAATATTGTGTAATTTAAATAGCCATAATCCTATTTTAAAAACTATTTAAATTTTGTTAATTGCGCCAAATTCTTTTTAAAATTATGTGATTTAAACATGTTTGAATATAGTTTTGACACTTTTTTTAATATTTAAAAATAGGGAAATAAATGTTTATTTTTACAACACGAGGAAATCATAAATTAAATAAAGAAATAAACGCTTAGTAAGTGTAATATTTTTATAAACATTAAATAATGATAAATAATTATGAATATTTGTTTATACGAGTACATACCACACATATGCACGTATATGTGTATTAATAATAAGAGGATTTAAATATTTATTTATAAAGAGGAAAAAGGGGTAAAATGTTTAACAATTTCTTTCTGGTTGTGTGATATAATAAATGTTAATTTTTAATTTATCTAATAGAGCTGTAATAATACATATAATGTTATGTGCATTGTTCACATAACATTCGGTTCGTTTTGGGTGGACAAGAACGTAGTTGTGTTTAGTTTTAATAGTCTAAGCTTTAATAGATATCAACTTCGCCAAGTGAATATCATAAATATGTTAGCTACTGTTTAACAAAACTTAAACATTTGTTTGTAAACGTTATAAAACCCCAGCCAGGTAGGTGGACGGGTAAACATTCTTGGTTTTTAATGGTTTCGCCATAATTTGAACAAAAAAGGTAAACGTAAACAATTTTTAAAATATACAGAGTTTTTGTGATTGCTGTTAATGATTCAGAAACAATATATAGGGTGATTTTTTAGCAACTGTCTCTTTGCAAAAAAAAAAAAAAAAAATGCAATTTAATAAGTGCAAAGTGAAAAGTTACAAAATTGCTTGTGGAAAAGGAGTCTGATTTCAACATCATTAAATTATATTTTGCTAACATGATTAAGACATTTTATAAAAGGGTTCTTAAACGAGAATTATGTTCTTTTTTCAACCAGAAATAAATCATTAAAAGGTTTATTGTATTTGGAAAAAGTCAGGGGCCAAATTATCGAGTAAAATTTATCGTAATTTTCTTATTTGAGATAATGGCATTCGATATCGAGCAAGAAATTTAGTACATTTTGTCATAATTTCGCTATCGAAATCATTTTCCGATACGATAGCTCATTCGATCACGAATGCGGTAAATTGGCCCCAGGATTTACTAACATCCGACAAGAGTTGTCCAAACGAGAAAATTCAACAACAGAAGACTGCAATAAATTCAAAAAAAAACCATACAAGCAAACTTTTAGCACACTTTGTAAACATTATTAGGAAAACAAATATGTTATTAAAAAGAAACCAGGAAAAATTGTATGTATAGAAAATTTTAAATAAAAACAGCAGTCACATGCCGTTTATTACAAAATTTATTTATTCGTGTCAAAATTCAATTACTTGAAAAAATTCTTTCTAAATTTATTTTATTCGCAGCAATATGTTGTCAAATTATAATCTATTTTGTAACATTAAACACAAAAAATTACAAACAAATTAAATATAATTTGTAAACAAAATTCCGTTTAAATTAAAAAATAAAAATAATAATAACAGATTTTCAAAAGAAAAATCACGTTCACACAACAAATACAGAAATTGTAATAAATTGTAACTGCAGTTGGAAAAAAAAGAGTTGCATTTTCTTTAAAACGAAATACTTAGACGTTTAGAGTTATTTGAAACCTTAGAACAATGATGATGTTAAAAATGCCAGGCAGTTCAAGAAACCTAAAACAGCAATCAGCTCTTTTTTTCACCGTCTGTAAGGACACTTTAAAGTCTTTGTAAAAGGCTTTTTGATTTGATTTTATAGTAAACCACTCCATGAAAATATCTTACTGATGATTTAATGAGCGATAGGTAATGCAGCGTGACAACAGCTGCAATTACACACTTTATAAGAGACAGTTCTTGAAGCCTTACTAGTTACAATTACAATTTACTAGTTTTTTTACTTCTTTTTGAAGGGGTTATTTGACACCTTATGCACTACCATTCGCTGGTAAAATCATCACTAACACAAATTTGGCTTAACCAAGTAAAATAAACAATTATAAGGACATTCTTTGTTGCTTAATTTGGTTTAATTGTAAATCCTTTAATGTAAATATCTAACTAGTGATTTTATGGGCGATAGGTAATGCAGCAGGAAACCAGCCGTATTATTTGGGTTTAGAAAAGCAATTACACCCACTATAAGATACAGTTCTTGGAACCTGAATCTCACAATTTACACATCTTTTTACTTGTTATTTGAATTGACACCTTATGCACTACCATTCGCTAGTAAAATCACGACTAACACATATTTGGCTTAAACAAATAAAATAAACAATTTTAAGGACTTTATTTGCTTCTCGGTTTGTTTTTAATAAAAAAATGGTAAATATCTAACTAGTGATTTTATGGTGGTTAGGTAATGCAGCAAGAAACCACCGGCTTTATTTAGGTTTTAGAAATGAAAATTCCAGATTGAAATCAAACAACTAATTACTTTAAAGCGTACTCATAGACTCAACGGGTAAATCACATAATGTTAATATCTAACTAGTGATTTTATGGGCGATAGGTAATGCAGCTTGACACCAACGGCTTGATTTGGTTTTTAGAAAAGTATTTGTCACAAAAACTATATAAAAATAAAACCAAAGAATGAAGGTGGATTCAACCATTTGTTCTTAACAAACATTTTTTCCAGAGAAAAATTTTTTTACTGAGAGTTTTTTGCAACACGATTCACCCTTTTCGAACGAGTTTTCTGAAAAATCAAAGCTGCCATATGTACACAAAATCTATTAGTTTTACAAGTGCGGCCATTGATTTATTTTGCTTGGGGTTTCAAGTGTCAAAATACAAATATTAAATTATTTTAAAGCATTGTGTATTCAAAATCACAGATATAAATTCAAAATGAATGAAAAAAGAAAGTTGCTTTTGCTGATGGCCATGGAAATACATAAGGCATTGTTATTTGTATGAAAAATGCAACCTATTGGCAATTCAATTCATTTTTGTCCAGAAAAAATATAAAATTAAACCAATTCAAGTTCGGAAAAAATATTTTCTCTCTCTCTCAAAAAGAGAGACGTCAAACTTCATATAAAAAAAAAATTGTTCGAACTAATTTTTTGTTAAGAACGAATGGGTGAATCCACCAAACAGTAAATCATTGAATCTAAATATCCTACTAGTCATTTTATAGGCGTTAGGTAATGCAGCACGACACCATCAATATTATTTGGGTTTTAGAAAAGAGAAATCCTCAATGAAACCAAACAAGTGACTACTTTAAAGCGTAACCGTAGACTCAAAGGTAAGTAGAAAGTTCTGCAATTGTTTGTTTTAAACCTACCGGGTATTTTTTTTAGTTTTGTATTACTTTTTATTAAATACCTATTGCAACTACCACATTTTATGGTCATTTGATTTTATGCAAAATGCATAACAAATACTTAAATAAAATTTCAATTAAATGCTGATACAAAAACAAAAACTCGAATAATATGAAATATTTTACACAACCAGACCGTAAATAATTTTGTAAATGAAATTCTCTTTGCTTTTAGTACAAAATAGCGTAGAGAATTACAGAGATAATAGAAATGAATAAAAGAATTGTGAAGAAATGTTTTGCGGTTTGAGTAGAACTTCTAATAAAGTCCATACATATGTAAATGTTTTATTATTCCTGTGCGTTTTATGCTGTTCTGGCCCAGACACTTTGGTATTTTAAAAGTGATTTGCGGTAATTGCTGGAAAGCAAGTCGGTGACTTGTGAAGTGTAAATTGCTTTGCAAATTTATTCCTTGTGAATATCATTTTTTTTTTACTAAATTAATCTTACATTCTTCATTCAATTTCATATTATACTACTCGATTTTTCAATTATATTTCGAAGCTTAAGAAATGTTTTTGTTTAGAAATTTTAAACTTGAATGTCGTTCAGGGCTCTATTACACAAACAATTTAGCAACTTTTCACATAGCAAGTATTAAATTGCATTTTTTTTTTGCAAAGACATATCGCACCCTAAATACAAAAGGGTTACAACTCAAAATTTTCCAAAACAAATCTCTAACTACTGCAAAAATTTCTTTCACATCACTATCTTCTTTAACTGACCTCTATCTTCTTTGACTGACATTAAAGATGATAACCCTTCCTATCCTAGGGTTGTGCACTAAGTGCACTTCCACGCGGAGACCCTGTGATTCATTGTGGATTAAAGATGATAGTGATGTTATGTTTATTTTTATGTTAAGTGTGTTGCTTGTGCACGAAGAAGTTTTTTGTCTCTCCTGAAAACTTTAATATTTTCAGTTGTGACCCTTTTGTATTAAGGATGCGATATGTAAATGTTTCTGTTCCACAATATTCTTGGCAAGTCTCATCTTTTTGCAGAAACTTTGCTCTCTTTGTAAAGACTTGAGCTCTTTGAAAAGTGTTTGCGTTCTATTGCAAATTGAGTGTGCAAGGTGTTCTAAAAAGCATTTATTCATCTCTGCATTTCTATATTATCAATTTTCTTTTTGGATTGATAAATACGTTTTGTTAAAATGAGCCGCAAAATAAAAACGCAAGAAAAACTTGCAGTGTTTCTTGTTATTAAAGAAAAAGAGATATTTTATTTGCTGGTTTTCACAAGAATAAAGTAGAGAATTTAGACATGGAAATCTTTCTTTAAGAATGCCAAAACTATTTTCAATTATGCGCTCTTGTTGTTTTGTGGCAATGATTGAAATCCTCTTTAGCAGGCTTATCGGTATTTCGGCGTAGTGGTGGTATCAACTAATTTTTCAGTCCAAAACAATAACAGCCGGAAATGGACTCCTTCCATTGTTAAATCTTTAACTTACAGGACTTACAAACGAACAACGCTTGCAAAATATTGAATTTTATTAACAAAATTAATTTATTCGTGCCGATATGTTGCAGTCCAAAATGGATTGTAACGTATGAACCATTTGAAGCATAGCCATTGTCAAAATTTATATGAAATCATCTTTAAATATTGAATTATATAGAACGTTCTATCGACTCAAATATAGATATCACAGAAATTTCGCTAAATTTTATATGTTTGTTTTTTTAAATCCAGTCCAAAAGCTCTTAAAAAAATCACACTTTACTAGCTAGACTAATTAAAGCTGTATTTAAGTCTCTATTTTTATAATACTGGTTACGTTTACACACTATATGCTAATTATGGCGTATGACATTTACTAAAAATCACGACTGTTTACCCAGCAAACTACTGGCTAGGCTTTTTATAACACTTTTAAATAAAAATTTTGGTATCAATTGATTTTCAAGTATTGCGGAAATGTTTGTAATATAAAGACAGACAGCTGTTGTTTTTAGGTTAATTATAGTTAAATTTAAGTCTATTTAAAAGTTATTCTACGTGCCCATCTCCAACAGCTAAACAAACACATAAACTTTATGATAATTTAACATAATACAGTGTAATTTTTGATGCCTATATTTTCTAAGTAAGAGATCTCGTATTTAGTACACAAAAAAAACTCAGATAATATATATGATTTATTTATTTATTAACGAGAATATTTAACAGGCGCCAGCCACTTTAACTGGTTGGTGTCCTTGTCAAATAAAAAAAGGCACAAAAACACAGCAAATATGTGTACGAGTATAAACAAAATCATAAACAATTTGCAAACGAACTCCAAACCAATAAAAACAAATTAACAAATTTTGAAATAGTTCTGCTACCAATTACCCTAAAAAAACTTTTTAACAGCCCCTCTCTCTCTGCCTGCCTCTGTAACCCAGTTAAAAAAAGGACACAATTTTCAATTTCCGTTCGATTTTGTATTGAGTCTTGCAATCTGCAACAGTTCTTTTTTCATCCATTTATTGGCAATTTTCTGTTTAATTTTTTGGCAAAAGTTTTTCAAATATGTTTTTTCTACAAAACGGAAATAAACTTTTAATTGTTTTATAGGAAAAGCAAATATATATTGCAAACAAAAATAAAAGAAAAAAAAAAAACAGCGAAAACATTTAAGGTCAAACTATTATTTTAAACTGCCATAGCTGATCTACCAAGACGAGCGGTTAAAGTACCCGGCAGTTTTAAGAACACAGTTGTTTGTTACCGTTTAAACTACTTACAATGAAATTAAGGGGGAGGGGGAAGCAGATGTAGGTAAATTTAATACGCTAATGACATTGGCAAGCAATGTTTACACTTTACTGGTGAATGGTGTTCATTTTGTGGCAAAGCAACCAATTAAGTTTTACTTTTTGCAGTTTAAATAAAACAAAAGTTTGCAGTTAGAAATTTAAGTAATAAATAGTGATTTTCTAAGAGCTTTTGGATTTGATTTATCAACAGCAACCACATGCATTTTTTATTTTCACTCTGTTGTTATAATGACGAATGTTAACTACTAAAAACTATGACTGGTTACTCAATAACCTACTTGCAATGCTTTTTTAAGTATTTTTAGATAAAGAGTTAAATTTTGTTAAAAAAAAAAATGTTAAAAAGTTTATTTATTAAATTTATTTTGAGATAACTAAATAATATCGTTTCTAATAAAGACATGCAGCAGATTTGAGAAGTTATAAATAAAAATCAGTGGCCTACATTTTGAATATTTTAAATAATATTTAAAATAAAACATTATCAGACACCATAAACAATTTGTATATTTTGGAAATTGTTTATTTTTACTTTGTATTGTATTTAGGGCGAAAGTAAGCTAGACTGGTTACCCATTAAACCACTTGTAAGGTTTTTTAAAGCAATAGTTTATATATTCCAAATATTATTTAGAAATCATCAATAGCCACTACAAAAATTGTTTATAATTTAGAAATTAATTATATTTATCCTGTCTTCGAATTAGGACGAATGTAAGCTACTAAAAACCAAGACTGGTTACCCAACAACCCACACCTAAGTATCTTTTAAGCATGGCTAAAGAAACATTGAAATTTTGAAAAATTAATGAAATTCTCTTTGCAACAATTAAATAACAATAAACTATTACATTTAAAAAGCATTAAAACTTATTAAGACATGCAGCAGATTTGAGAAGTTATAAATAGAAAACAATAACCTACATTTTGAATACATATTTTATATAATGCTTCACAAACATTAACAGAAATCACAAAAACTTTGTATATTTTATAAATGGCTTATGTTTACCTTGTGTTGTAATTAGTGTGAATGTAAGCTACTAAAATGCAAGACTAGTTACCCATTAAACCACTTGCATGGCTTAATAACAAACATTGACAGTTTGTTAAAAAAAAAATACAAAAATTTCTGATATACTCTTTGCAAAGCTTAAATAATATCTTAAACTATTAAAACCAAAAAGCTATTAAAACAATTTAAATACTTGCTGGCCTATACAAGAGAATATGAAAGATTTTATTTCTAATTTGTTAATTTTTTTAAGTTGGGAAAAGTAATTTGCACAATCAATCTAAAGGTACGGTGACATTTGGCAAATATTTGCCGAAAAAGACGTAACAACTAAATAAAATACATTTGAATTCGTTTATTTATTTAAAAAACTTTTCTTATTTAGGCCAAAGCACAATAAATATTTAATTTTAATTTATTTGATGCTGTTTGATCTTGCAAAACTCTGGTAAGAGTAAACAAGCTCAAAACAAATTTGTGCTAAAACAAGAGGTTAAGCTTTTTTGAGTGAATATTTGTCAAATGTGACCGCACCTTAAGTAATATAAAAAGGTCTCTCATAGTAATCTAATCTTCTATACAAAAGTAAACCACATACCTCCCCTAAAACTGCCTGGTAGCCAGGGTAAATAGATTTCATAGTACAAGAGCACTTAAAATGTAATAGAGCTATTCAGTGCAGTGTTTTTTTAAACTAAATCATTCATATGATTGTATAGAATTATTTTTATAACATTTATCATTTATTAATTATTAGTTTATTTCTGCTCTAGCTCTCTACATTTGTTTTAATATTTCACAACCTATAGACAACTCTTATACATACTTGTCTAATTGTTATTAATTATTTGCTAAAGAAATTCTATATACGAGTATTTTGTTTAAGATTTATGCAATTTATTTATAATTAAAACAAGAAAATATTAATATGACCCTTTAATAGTTAAGTATGTATGTATTATTGCTAAATGTTGTAGGTTGTTGTTAACTATTATTAAATGACAAATGGGTTTGAAGTACAAATATTAGATGCAAAAATATTCTGCTTACAGCAAATTTTGCATTATGAAAACATTAAGCGAGACATACATTTGTCTCGTGTGGACTAACTCTTATCGTTTGCATGTTCCTTTTTAAAGAACTTAGTTTGTTTTTACAACTATGATTGCTATGAAATGTAATTCTCATAGACAAAAAGGAAACAATTTTATTATATTACAAACAATACTATGACGATAAAATTCAACAGGATTTCTCCACACAACATAAAGAACATGAACAATTTTGTGTCTTGAATTTTTTTGATGTCTTCATCTTGTGCGCATTAAAATAATGGCTCTTCAAGTAAGTATAAAACGTTGTATTGTCAAGATGTGGCTTAAATTATAATAAAAGCTTGTCAAGCCATAAATTTGTTAACTCGGCGAACAGTAAATCATAAATTTGTCTTGTGAGGGCAAGTCTTTTCTATGTTATGTTTTTGTTTCTATCAGAACATTTGTGTACGCAACCATGCTTGCCATAAAATGTAAATTTCAAACAAAATCACTCTGCAATTTAAAGAAATTACAAAGAAAACCAAGAACATAATTATCAACACGTTTTCGCCACACATAAAACATGAACAAATTTATGTCTGTAGTTTTGTAGATGTTTTCTTCTTGTGCGCTTAAAACATATTATGGAACATATTATTTGGATATCGACATTTTGAAGAGAGTTATGGGATTTTCGGAAGTCGGCGTTATATGGAAACTGTTGATCAATTATGAACCGATCTGCACAAAATTTTTAGATGTGATTAGGATTCATGCAAAATTTATTTGTGGCGCAATTTGTTTTGGTTGCTGCATAAATCACACTTTAATGACCGATACAGCCCTTTTGCAGGAGGGCATTTGTATGGCGGCTAGGTAAAATAATGAACCGATTGTAACCAGTGCAAATCCCAACCGTCCTTTGGCCAAAAAAAAATATCATACACATTAAAATATCTTCCAATTTGTCAACTATACTCTGCGCACACGATTTACATGGACAGCCAGCCAGACGGATGGATGCACGGACATCGTTAAATCGACTCAGAAAGTGATTCGAAGTTGACCTTTATACTTAAACGCGGGTATTGGAAACATCAAGGCGTTACAAACATCAGCATAAATTCTATATAACCTCCCCACTATGGTGGTGTAGGGTATAATGATGCCACAATTCTAAACGATTTATTTATTTAGAATAGAAAATAAATTACATATAAATAAAAACTCAGGAATTCTTGTATTAGAATCTCAATTAGCAACCACAAAAACTATTGTTATATTTAACAAATTGTTACGTTTATCTTTTGTTGTAATTACAAAAGAATGTAAAGTACTAAAAACCAAGACTGGTTACCACCACAACCTTTTTGCTGGGATTATTAAAGCAGTAATTTAAATATTTAAAATATTGTTTCGAAATCAGCAATAGCCAGCACAAAAACTTTTTTATATTTTAGAAACTGGTTACATTCCTCTTCTGTTCTAATTAAGGCGAATGTAAGCTGGTTCTTTTCCAATTAGCGAGAATATAAGCTACTAAAAACCAAGACTGGTTAATGCCACAATCCACACACAAGCTTAATTTAAGGGTCTCCAAATAAACATTGAATTTCAAAAAAAATTCTTAAAAATTAATGACTAATAAAAACTCTCTATAATTAAAAAATTATTTACATTTGTCTTCTCGTCTAATTAAGGCGAATGTAAGCTACTAAAAACCAAGACTGCTTACCCAACAACCTACTTGCTAGGATTTTTTAAGCAGTTATACAAATTCTTATGACCACCATTTTGAATATTTAATGTACCCCCTGGCCCACGATGTCGAACGATAACGTTAGCTTAGATAAGACTTAAGACACAAACTTTTTATCGTATCTATTTTTTATTCAATCAAGTTTGTTTATTCCACAATCAAGTTTGTGTCTTAAGTCTTATCTAAGCGAACGTTATTGTTCGACATCGTGGGCCAGGGGGATAATGTTTTTGAATCATCAACAGTAACCACAAGAATTTTTTTTATTTTCACTCTGTTGTTATAAAGACGAATGTTAGCTACTAAAAACTATGACTGGTTACTCAATAACCTACTTGCAAGGCTATTTTAAGTATTTTGAGATGAAAATTTAAATTTTGTTAAAAAAATGTCAAAAAGTTTATTTATTTTTTAAATTTGTTTTGGGATACAGTGAAGTCGCAGAAACGTGAACCAGCCAGCAACATGAACTACCTAAAAACATGAATATTTTTTTATACTTATTACTCTAAAACGTGAACATAGGCTGAAGGCTCTAAAACGTCAACTTTATATTGAGCGTTAAAATTCAATTTTGTAAGCTTATTTAAATATTTTGGGATTCTCGCAGAAGAATTTCGTAACAAATTTATAATTATCGTAGTTTAAATTCAGCTAACCTCTAGTTTTGCTGAATTTAATAAACTAATTTAGAAATTAGTATCTCAGAAACCCTTTTGCAAAGCATAATAGCTACATATGTAGTATATTAAAATTTCGGCAGGAACTTACAAAAAGTAGCGCCAAAACATGTTTCATATGTGAAAAATAACGGACATACTTTATTTTAAATTAAATAAAAGCTAAGAGACTAAAATATGTTAAAATGCAATCTAAAATGTGAATAACCTCGGTAAAAATTAGTTCATGTTTCTGCGAGTTCACTGTAATTAAATAATATCCTGGACGATTAACCATAAAAATAATTAATTCAATTGCCTTTCTAAATTAGCACTGATGAAGAGTATTGTTGGAGGATTGGTTTATTTATTCCAGTATAATCTTTTAATTCCGTTTTGAAAAGGAGCACACCCACCACTCAATGAGATTGACAATAGGTCAAGAGTAATATGCTGATGCTAGAAAGGATATATCAAGGTTGATGGCAGTATTAACGGGACACTGGACGTTAGGCAAGCACGCCAAACGTCTGGGACTCCCTTTTAACGACCATTGTCGTAGTTGTAAGGATAGGGAAAAAGAGAAAACGATTTTCCACCTTCTCTGCGAATGCCCAGCCCTGAGTGTCAAGAGACATAAATTCATGGGAAACTATACATTAAACAACCTTGGTGAGGTAGCCGGGTCAAAACTCAATGACCTACCGATATATCTCACAGCTACAGGTTGGGTCTAGCAAGACACGACTTTTTATTGTACTCATCTTAGCTACAGCATGTTGTATAAGACATTAATCTGACGAGTGGTGTGGTCTTATTAAAACGGAGTCCCTTCGACTCTACTTAAGTGTTCGCACGTAGTGAACTAGCACATAAACCAACCAACCAACCAACCATATTCTGCTGCTAGTAATTAGAGAATACTAAATCCAACCTGTAACGTTCAGCTGTCCAATGAAATCGCACAATTTAATACTTGATGTCTCTGCCAGATTGTTTAGTGAACACTTTGTACAATTTTTGTCTTCCAATTTTTCCAATTTAACTAGCACAGACAAAAACCACATTTTTTTAACATTGATAATATTACAGTCAACATACCACTGTTAAGCACTTAACAGTCATATTCAGCCTTATTATGAGTGTCGTTTTCTTTTTACGACAACGACTCTTTCGTAATAGATTGCCGTAAAAAGAAAACGACACTCTTAATAAGGCTGAGTATCTATGTATTTGAACTTTTGAAAAAAATCAACTTTTAGGATAAAATTCTATAGAAGAATATGGACAAATATGAATTTACACAGTCCAAAGGCTCCTAAATAAGACTATGTACATGTATATGAGATGCCATTACAAAGAAAACTATAAACATGAATATCTGCATGTTTTTCCCACACTAGAGGAACATGAATAAATTTGTAACCGTCATTCCGCCGTTCTTTTGTCCTTCTGTGCCCAAAACGGTGGATTGTTAAGATGTGTTGTAATGATACCTCAATGAAATTGTAAATTGTAAATTTTTCATAAAAAGAAAAAAAAATCAAATTTTCATTTAAAAATTATTTTCTGGTTCCGGTTTTTATCAGATTATTTTATTTAGTTAAAAAAGTTTCGGTTAAAAATCTTCAAATGTTTTGTTTGTTAAATTAATATTAATTATTCTAATTGTATTCCAAAATTTCGAGCTGTTGTCAAATTTCTTTATTTTGTTTCTTTGCATTTCATTTCATTTCATTTAAACGTGTAATATTCAGAAAATACCTTAAAAAAATTGTGCTAAGTATAATATAATTATACAAGTTATTGTTTTTCAAAAAGTAAAATTAAATAAACGTGATTTTATTGTTTTGCAAATTACAACTGAGAGTGTTGTAATTAATGCATTTATTTCATTAATGTCTTCTAATGACTGATATTTAAATTGATTATAACTACAGAGATTGCCTAAAGTTTTGCAAACTGCATTGTCAGACACGCTTGATTAAATACTTGATGGCAAAGATTAATGAAGATTAATAGATATTTTAAAATCAGGTTTTTATGTTGAACAAATTGTATTAAAGTGTTTGAATTGAGGGGTATATTTCTAGCTAAAATTAAAATTAAATTTAAATTCTTTTTTTACCCCCCATATTGAAAAACCAAAAAAATTTTTTCTCACTGAAAAGCGCTCTTTTTCAAAATTCAATATTCTTGTTCCGGGGTGTAGCTTTGCAAAAGACAATCGTGACAATCGTGTATATAATTTTTTTTGGCAGAAATGGTTTTTTTTTCTAATTACACGACCAGCATTAACAAAATACAAATTAGGCTTTCAGAAAAATAATTACAGAAGTATTACCAAACTGCAGTGTAATAAAATTAATAAACAGCCGTGTGAACGGGTTTTGTAACTTCTGTTAAAATGTTTAAATTTCTTATAAATAGAGAACCTTTAAAACGATCTTTACAAAACTTGTACTATCTATAAGTTAAACTTACAGAATATTATTAAATTACTACAACTAATCTTGGGGTGAACCATATTGTGACATATTTAATTAACTCTCGTGTGAACAACTTTTGTAACTTCTGTTTAAAATGTTCAAGTGTATAATAAAAATAAAAATATAGAACGGATCTTTAAAAAAATAGCAGTACAAAGAACGGACAAGTTAAGCTTTCAGAATATTAATGACAGAAATATAACCATCAAATCTTGTTGAACTAAAGTGTGAGAAAGTTAATAAACAAACGTGTGAACAACGTTTGTTACTTCTGTTAAAATGTTTTTCTAATAAATAAAGAATTTTTTGACCGATCTTTACAGAACTAGCAGTCTTTATGAAAAACGAGTTAAGCTTTCAGAATGTTATTAAAGTATTACAACTAAACATGTCAATAAGCACAGTGTGTTAATGTTAATTAAAGCTCGTGTGAACAACTTTTGTAACTTCTGTTTAAATTTTTAAGTTTCTAAAAAAATAGAGAAATTTTAGACCTATCTTTAGAAGGCTTAAATATTCAGCCCAATCATGAATAAAAAATCCGCGCGAGTTTTTTCCCTTTTTACTTTTTTAACATTGAATTTGAATAGGTAAAATGGGAAAAGGGAATTTTTATTAATGATTGGGCTGATTACTTTAAATTAATTTCATTTAATGGCCAGCTAGACAGGCAATTTAAGCAATTTAAATTAAAAGCTCAACCATGCACAAACAAAATTCAACAAAAACAAACATGCCAACATAACAATAGAAAATAAAACAAAAATTTCGCTTCAAGTATACATACGGCACGACTTTTCGATAAAACGGAGGCATCGCTAAGCGATGTCGTCAATATAGTATCACGATGACAGGGAACAGTGAACATTTTTTTTTTTTTCAAAAAGATTTACGAGAAAACTTAAGAGTTATTAATAAAAAATAAAATAAAATTTGTGCACAGTTTTTGTTTTTATTTAGTTGTTGGTTAAAGAAAAATCTTTTTAACTCACTTTTGTTTTTTTGTTAAAAGAAAAATACTTTTAGTTTAAAAGGATTTCTTTTTTTGTTTTACAACAAATATTTAAATAAAATATCACAAACACATAATCACTTAATTATATAATATAACTTTTTTTTTTGTTTCTTTTATTTGAAATAATTTAGCTTTAGATTTCTTTAATAACAAACATTTTTCTGTATAAAAAAATATTCCTTTTTAAGATAAGATTGTTAATTTATTTATTGTTTTTGTTGTTGGTTTAGATTTCTGTTTAATAAAAAAAGATTTTAATTAAAATTTCATGTTATTCAAATTTATTGTTGTTGTTTTTATTTATCACCTTGAGTTTCAAACAAATATTACAAATATTTAAATTAACGTCTAAATAGTTGGATTTTTTGCATTTTTTTTCTCTATTTGCTTGTTTATTTACTTTGAACGTACTTGGATTTCTTGGCGTTTTTTTTTTATTTTTGGAAAGTGTTAACTTGGTTTTTTTTTTGGTAAATTTACTTTTATCACATTTATTATTAATTTATATAAAATTCTTTATTTTCTATTAAATTTGTTCTCTCTTTTTTCACCGTTGCATGTTAAACGTTAATTAGAACATTTTCAACTGAATGCTGGCGAACGTGTTAGATTTTTTTTCCTTTACAATTTGCAATGATTTTCTATTTTATTCGTATTGAAAGTAGAAAAGAAAAACACACAGCAGAAACAAAGATACAAAGTGAAAAAAAAGTATATGTAATGATCATCTGGGAACTAAATGCTCACAAATACGTTTACAAAATTAAAACAAAATATAGAAAATAATGCGAGGTGTAACAGGAAAGTTAAGGAAAAGTTTTAAGAACAAGATAACAGCTATAGACAGGCAATGGACCAATAGACCAGCATTTGCTTTTCTTCCATTCATATTTAATGAACACATTGCTGCCTTTAATATTCTGCAAGCTTAACTTGTCTTTTGCAATGGCTGCAAGTTTGGTAAAGATCACAACAAAAGTGCTAGGATTTTTTACATAAATTTAAAAACCTCTTCACACGGATCGTGTGTAATGTTGTCACACTGTAGTTCAATCCTGGGTTAATGCTAGCATATCAGCCAACAATGTTCTAAAAGCTTAACCTAAACTTTGTATGTATAGCAAGTTTTTCTAAGAGCGAGCCAAAAATTTCTATATATTGTTAATTTTAATTTTACGAAAATTTCGATAGGCTTTTGTCTTGCTGTAGCACACTGACAGTTAAAGAGATCGGACTAAAAGTTTGAATTTTAAGAAAAGTTATATAAACCTGTTCACACGTATATTAAGTTATTATGTCACACTAAAGTTCTTAGCCGTATTTAATGCCAACACTTATGCATATAATATTCTGAAAATTTAACTGGTTTTCTATAGCTATAGTAAGTTTTATAAAGATCCAATAAACATTTCTATATTTATTTTACTACATTTGAAATTGTGACCAGATGTTTTAAAAGTTGTTCACACGGGTGTTGATTAATTTTGTCACACTAAAGATCACACTGGGTTTAATTTTAACATTTCTTTTTATAATATTTTTCAAGCTTAGCTTGTTTTCTATAGATACAGCAAGGTTTTTAAAGATCCAATAAACATTTCTATATTTATTTTACATTTGAAAATGTGAACAATTATTTTAAAAATTGTTCACACGTTTGTTGATTAACTTTGTCAGACTGTAAATCAACTTGTGTGTAATGGTAACAGTTCTCACAATAATATTCTCAAAGCCTAGCGTGTCTTTTATAGATCCTGTAAGTTTTGTAAATATACTCGTATAAACATAAACATTTCTCATTTTATTCACATTTGATATTGTGACCAGATATTTAAAAAGTTGTTCACACACTGGTGTTAGTTAACTTGCTCACTCTGTAGTTTACCTTGTGTTTATAAACTTTTGTCATTAATATTTTGAAAGATTAACTTATCTTAATAGTTAAAGCAAGTTTTAATAGTTCTATATTTAATTTATAAAGATCCCACAAACATTTCTATATTTAGTTTACATTATTTTATTTAAAATGTGAACAAAAGTTTTAAAAGTTGTTCACACGACTGTTAATTAACTTTGCCACTCTGTAGCTCACCTTGTGGTAAATGGTAAAACTTTTGTATATGTGACCCAGCCTATGAAAAGGTGGCTTATGACTGAAAAAAATTTTTTCCACTTTTTTTTGTTTCGATAGTTTTTGAGACGCTCCTTCATGTGGTGAAAACTAGAAAGTCCTAATCTGCTTAGAAGTGTACTAAAAATGTAGAGAAAGAAGAGCACAAATGAAAGAAAAACAGAATTTTATTGAAAATCCAGAATCAAGATAATAAATGGAACTGAAAAATTTAAAAACAGGATTGAACACACAAAAGCTGTTTTGCACAAAAAATATTTATTTAGCAGTATTAAGTAGTTTTCTTCGTCGCTATCGTTGTTGAAACCTTTGAAGTTGCTGGAATCTCCTTCTGGAGATTAGGCCTTACGTTTTCTTGATTTTTTTTTATTGCAGTTGAAGTCGCATCGCTCTTTATATCAGGGAAAGGCAACCTATACTATTACATTTTGCAATTGTATTAGTAATATACTCTCTTCGCTCTCAACACAAATCGGTGTTGCCAGAAAACTTTCGTCACTTATCCCCAATTAAAAATTTAAAATCTCCAAAAATCTCTATTTTATTATTTGCGAAAAATTAGAAAATCAGTCAGGAAATTGCATTACATCTTCAACATTTATTTCATATGGGCAACATTTTATGCGTATTAAATTTTCAAATGTCCAGCAAAACCTTCTTTTTTACCCAACATTACATTGGCACCATCAGTGCATACAGAGGAAAGCTTACTCTTATCAGTAAAAGAAAGAACTTTTTCATAATAATAATTTAAAGAAAATAAAAAATTCATTTCATATTCATCACACATTTTTAAAAAAGTTGGGAAATTTTTTTTTCTGGCAACGCTGATTTTTAAATTACACAACCTGTCTGTTTGTATGCTCAAGCTAGACTCATTAAGCTTTGTTTATTTCTCTACAATGCGTGTGCACACGTACGTAAGATAAGAGTAAATGAAAAACGCGGCGCCCATGTTTTGCCTTTCGTTGCTTTATATCAGGGGTTTCCATTTCATAGCTCAATTGAGCCTACCACTACCAAGACATATTTTTATGCTCTTCAATTCAGTCGTCGATGTGACTTCGACAAGTGCACATGTCTAGCGGATGCTATGTTATTTTTTTCAGGTTAACAGATGATGACACTCAAAAAATATTGTGCGATCAAAAATGCTTTTGGTAACATACATAGCAAATTATAAAATATGTATATTACTATCATTTTTTTGCGGCTTTAAATAAATACATTCTCTCAATTTTATTACTCTCTCGTACTCACTAATACATAAACAAAAAATTTTTGGAAGCCCCTGCTTTATATACACACACGAAGTTATCTCATTTATGCTCTTTTGCCTTTTTTGGTTGCCTTTTGGGCATGACTGTTCATAATGCAAAAGAAAAACTACTAAGAAACAGACGAAATGTATTGTTTATCTTTAACAGCTGTGTCTCGCAATTTCTTTTTTGAGTCATAAGCCACCTTTTCATAGGCCGGGTCACATATATTATTTTGAAAGCTTAATTTGTCTTTTCTAGCTGCTGAAAGTTGTAAAACGTGCTCACACTTTAAAACCGGGATGAATTGGTTTTGTGACACAGTAGGTTTAGCCATGTTTAATGGCCACACTTGTGCCTTTATTATTCTGAAAGCTTATTTTGACTTTTGTAAATACTGCAAGTTTGTTAGCGATCGGAAACAATGTAAAAGAATGTAAACAAAAGTTGCAAAACCTGTTCACACGAGTGATAACTAACTCTGTTACACTGTAGTTAAACTTGTGTTTAATATTAAAAATTCTGCCATTAATATTTCTTAAACTTCACTTGTCTGTTTTTTATACTGTTAGTTTGGTAAAGATCGGTTTAAAAAGTTCTCTATTTATTAGAAACTTGAAAATTGTAATGGAATTAAAAAAAAAACCGGTTCAGACGTATGTTGACTCACTTTGTCACACTGTAGTTCAGACACGGGTTTAATGTTAACTCTTCTATCAATAATATTTTGCAAGTTTAACTTGTGCTTTCTTTATGAGAAACTTGAACTTTATACCAGAAGTTACAAAAGTTGTTCACACGTGTGTTGCAAAACTTTGTCACACTGTAGTGGAGACCAACGTTAATGCTTATTCTACTGCCAATAATATTCTTAACTTTTTTTTATATATTCAGTTAGTTTTGTAAAGACTGGGTTAAAAGTTTTTTATTTATTAGAAACTTGAAAATTTTAACACAAGTTACAATACCTGTTCACATGAGTGTTAGTTACTTTTGTCACACTGTAGTTCTCATTATGATTTAATTATATAACTTCTATGAATAATGTTCTGAAAGCTTAGTTTATTGTTTCAATATACAGCAAGTTTTACACAGGATCTGATTAAAATTTCTATATTTTTTATAAACATAAAAATTGTAACAGAAGCTATGAAATCTGTTCACACGGGTATTGATTAACTTTGTCATATAAATAATAAACTGATAAGTTTGCTGGGAATTAAGATTTATTGTGATTTATTAATAATAATGAAATATAAAAATTCCAAGTTATTGAAACTTTTTCTTGGGAAAATTAAAATTATAACGAAATTTTCTTTTGGAAATTAAAGTGAACTAAAGATTTCATAAAGAAAAAACAAACTAAAATTCTGTTCAATAAATATTCAATTTAAAATATATTAATCTGATTTCAGTTTTGTTTTTATAATACACCTTTCAAACATTGACAGTGACCTAAAATTTGTTGCTCAAAGTACGTGCTGCCTCAGAAGCATTTTATGGTTTTACTCAGGGACATTTGGAAGGTGTGAAAATCTGTTTTTAAATAAATCAGTTAAACTAAAGTTTTAATTGTTGTTACGATTTGTAAAGTTATTGACAGATTTGTATTCAGTAATTGTAGTTGTTTGTTATTATTGTTATTGTTTACATAATGTTTTTATTTTATTCTTTTATTGACTCTTTTATAAACAGAATTCGTCTTCAAACGAATATTTGAAAACAACGATTTTAATTGTTTTGTTTTTTTTGTTTGTTTGTAGTTCGGAAAAAATGAGAAATTTGTCAAAATATTTTTTTATTTCTGTTTTTGCAAAGAGTGTGAAAAATAGAAATACATACGTATGTGTGTTCAGTTTGCTGCATTTTATTTTATTTGTAAAATAAATAAAAATAAATTTTAATGAAATAAAAAGAAACTTAACATTAACATTAACGTTTATTTACTCAATAAATTAATACTTGGTGGTTAAATACATTCGTAATTTGTAATATACAAACGAGTAATATGTAAATTGTATCGTACATTCATTTTAAAGAGTGCGAGGGGGGTCTGCAAAGCTACTATGCAGCTCACTGTCTTAAAATTTCATGAAATGTAAACTTATTTTCAATTATAATTCCTTTGATTTTGTTGGTCTTTCTTAGATATTTGGTATAGGAATTGTACGTATCATTTTTTAACCACACTTACCCCTGGTATACAGCCAGGTAGCCACTTACTTGCTTAAGGCTATATTATTAATTTATTACCAGAGCTAATAAAAATCGTTGTATTTTCTTCACTTTTATTCTAAAAGTTTTTGTGTTTTTCAGATCACGAGCTGAAACGCAGTATAAAAAAGTTAATCAAAATCGGTGTGAACAGGTTTTGTAATTTTGTAATGTTAAAATTTTTCAAGTTTCCAATAAATATAGAACTTTTAAACACATCTTTACAAAACTGAATATATAAAAAAGTTAAGCTTTCAAAATATTATTAGCAGAAGCGTTACCATTAAACACAGTGTGACAAAAGTCAATTAACACCCCTGTGAACAGGTTTTGTAAATTCAATTTAAATAAAAAATAAATGGAAAAATTTGAGTGCGATATTTTTGAAAACTTCCAGCTTATAGAAAGAATATTAATGGCAAAACATAATAGCATTAAACCAGGTTGCGAACTAGATAATGACAAAGTGAATCAACAACCGTGTGAACAGATTTTTTAACGTCTGTCACAATTTTTTAATTTTCTAATAAATACAGAATTTTGAAATCAGTAGTCTTTTATAATATCATTGGCTGAAATGTTACAATTAAATACTGTTGTAAACTACAGTCTAACAAAGTGAATCAACAATTTTCAAGTTTTAAAAACTAGAAAATTTTTAAATCAATCTTTACAAAACTTGCAAATATTAAGAACATACAGATTAAACTTTCAGAATATTATTATCAGAAGTATTGACATTAAACAGAGTTGGTGACACAGTGTTACAAACTTAATCAATAACGGTGTGAATAACTTTTAAAACTTCTGTTCACTTCTTTATAAAAATTACTGTATCTATAAAACACAACTTAAATTTGGACAGAGTTGCAGTGCAGCAAACTCCATTAATTGCAAATGCTGGTCTAAATTTATATTTCCTCTCTGAATGGATACATTGTCTGGCTTTTCGAAAGAAAAGTCATAGCTAACTTTTGTAATCTAAAGAGAAGTTAACGTTACTTTTGTTTTCTTTTGTAAAGTTATCGCTAACTTTTGTTTCCTTGAAAGAACTTATTGCGAACATTTTTTCTTACGGAAAGTCATCGCTAACCTTATTAAAGTTGTAGCTAACCTTTGTTTTCTAAAGAAGAGTTAAAGATAACCTTTGTTTTCTTTTGGTTTCTTAAGTAAAGTTATCGCTAAACTTTGTTTTCTGAAGAAAACTTATTGTTAACTTTTGTTTTCTTAAATAAAGTTATCGCTAAACTTTGTTTTCTTAAGAGAACTTTTCTTTTTTTACGGAAGGTTATCGCTGAACTTTGTTTTCTAAAGAAGAGTTACCGCTAACCTTTGTTTTCTTAAGAAACGTTATCTTTAACTTTTGGTTTTTTAAGTAAAGTTATCGCTAACCTTTGTTTTCTTAAGAAAAGTTATCTCTAACTATTGTTTTCTTAAGAAAATTTAACGCTGAGTTTGGTTTTCTTAAGAAAAGTTCTGTTTTCAAAGTTATAGAAAATTATAAAAAAAATAATCGTGGAAAGTAAATTTGTCAGCAACTTAAATTATTTAGTGAAATTTTCAATCTTTTCGTCAAAAAAAAAAAAAAAAAAATTGAGCAATAACCTTCACAATATTAAGAAAATAAAGGAATGTATGAACATCTGGTAAATAAAGTAAAATTTGCACATTTTCTATACCAATACAAGTTGTGTTTTTATTTTTAACAAATAAATGAGTTGGCAACAAATTATGGTCTTTTTTTTGTTATAAGAGAAGAGAAAATCAATTGAATGAAATCTGATATAACAATTGTACAATTGATATTGAATTTATGTTTAATTTATTGTTGTTGTAACGAAAACTAAACAGAAAAAAAAAGCCAACAACTTGTAAGATAATAACCGACCATAAACAATATTTGTTGTACATTGACATCTGATCATGATGATCATGATGATCATGTTGGGGAAAATAAGATTGTGAGCAAAGAAAAATGCACAGCAAACACCGGGGTTTTCCTAAATATTCCTATTTTTTTTTTTGTTTGTTTTTGCATTAAAAAGGAAAAGTGAATGGCTTAGCAGTGTAACTGCAAAGTTCCGATCACTAACATTGATTTATCTAATTTTAAGGTATTTGGAAATGTTCGTTGGGTTAAACACGTGCTGCATTAAATATATAAATCGATATTAATTGAAATTCATGATTTCTATATTTTATTGCACAAAAGAAGACCTGTATAACAAATTTGCTTTCAATAATTTGAAAATATTTTTGCGTTTTTTCGTCTAAAATCAATTTATATTTAAATAAACAAGTTGTTGACAATATCATAAAAAATAGAAACTAAAAACAAATTACACAACTAACAAAATGTGGAATAACAAAAAAACCTTTTTAAATTAAATAAAATACAAGTACGAACAAAATAAAAAAAAAACAATAACAATTATTACCGTTAGTATTGTAGTAAAATGTTTTAAACAAAAAACAAATTTATTGTTTACATAAATAAACAACAGCAACCAAAAAAAAAAAAAAAAGCAACAAAACAGTGAATCAATTAGAGCAGAGTTTTACAGGTTCTTTCAATACATTGTTGCTGTAGAGTGGAAAAACGCTGGTTTTTAATTAAGCGCTTTTTTGTGTTGTTTAATGGAAGAAAAGCAATCTGTTATTTTAATTAGTTTTAGTACATTTGCACTGGTTTTTTTTTCTAGATTTATTAAGAATATTACGTTTTGATTAATTCATTTATTTATCTTTTAGCACAGTTCATCAATTGCAATATGCGAGAATATACGCATTGGCGTTATTTTTAAACATTTCTCTTTTTTTTTTTGCAAAACACTTATTTGTTTTTACTTCATTTATCATTTATTTGTTTGTTGGTGTTTAAAGTTTTAATAATGTGTATTGGCGTGTGTTTTTTTGCTCTGTCTGTTTAACACGACCGTTTGTTTATAACGTCTCGTAACAACTGATTGATCTTTAATTAAAATGTGGCTTTCGCTGTGGCTATTAGCCAAAAATAATATTATTATTATTATTATTGTTTTTATAAATTGTTTACAGCGAATTTCACAAAACACACGCACACACACACACACATACGAGTATTCGCAAATACACCCGCTGCTCAGCTGTTTAAATGCCTATAGCTGCGGCGAATTCATTTCTCATTTAACCATACAATTCAAAAAAAGATCAGTCGCTAGTCAAGACTGTTTGTATCTGAACGAGAGTGAAATTAATAATTGCTGTCTGTGTGTGGTGTCTGTCTGTATCTGTGTGTAGTTTTTTTCTGTTTTTTGTTTGTTTAATACACGCAAAATGTTTGTAAATAAAAGAAAAAAACTATTTATGCGCATGCGATTACAGCTACAGCTGTTTATAGACAAACGGCTTTACAGTGTGTTGGCTAAAAGAGCCAAACTATTTCAAATTATTATAAATAAAAATAAATCTTTTAAATACAGCTTTTAAATACAGCAATTGAGTGTGCATTTTAATTTGATAAATTGTCTGCATAAAAGTGAAATTGTTGTTTTGGAAATTTTTTGAAAATTGTTTTCAAATTCTTAATTTATTAGAAATTATAAAATTTTTGCAAAATTGTTTTAGATGAAGTGGTGCACAGTGGTGAAGAAAGTAACAAAATGGGAGCCATAACTTTTTCTTAAGAAAACTAAAGTTAGCGTTGAATTTGCTTTAGTAAACCAAAATTGGTGACAAGTTTTCTTAAGAAAACAAACGTTAGCGATAACTAATCTTAAGAAAACAAAAGTCACCAATAATGTTTTATTAAAAAGCAGAAGCTAGCGACAAGTTTTCTTTGGAAAACAATAGCTAAATACAAATTTATTAAAAAAAAAAAAACAAAAGTTTGCGTTAAATTCTCTTCAAAAAACAAAAGTTAGTCATAACTTATCTTTAGAAAATAAAGGTTAGCGATAAACTTTTTTTTTAAAGAAAAGTTAGCGTTAATATTTCTTAAGAAAACAAAAGTTAGCTTTAAATTTTTAAAAGAAAACAAAGGTTAGCGACAAGTATTTTTAAGAAACTAAAAATTAGCGAAAACTTTTATTTATTTTATTTATTTATTTTATTTATTTCAAAAATATGCCGCAAGCCAACAATTCAATAATATTAATACAATTATTTAGATATATAATAATAATTTTAAATTAGAAGAAAATATAAAAAAAAAGTTAAGATTTATATAATAATAATGTATAATTGCAGGAACATGATTGTTAATCCATGATAAAACATACAAACAAAGCACAATTTAAAAAATAAAGTTTTTTTTTTATTACAAATAATGGCACTCCTAATAATTTTGCCTGTTTGAATTTACAATGGACAGCTCGAAATAGAGAAAAAATATTTATTCAATATTCATTTATAAATTTGACAAGAAAATGAGTTTGAAATTTGATAAACTGATTCCATAATCTCGATATTGTCACGCAATACGATCGACTCATAACAATTGAGAAGTGTCTAGGTATAATAAGCGCATGCGTTCTACTAGAACTACCAAAAATGAATTTTTGGAACAGATATGATAGATTTCCATATTTAACTGTCTTATAAAAAATAAGATTTTTCTCATATTTATATATTGGTCAAATTTACACCCTAAAATTAGTTTCTGGTATTCGGAAACATGTTCCCAAACACTTAGACCGTAAATATATCGAATTACCCTATTGAAACATCGTCATAGTTATTGGCAGATGTGCCCGAGTAAATCTCCAAACAATACAGGAAAAGTGGAAGACAAGTCGCAACAGCAACACGATATCTTTCAGCCAATGGAAAGTAACAAGCCACATTATAAAGGCCGCGTAATGTCAAACAAACTCTTGTAATAACAGAATTTACATGTTTATTAAATGAAAGATCATTTTCCAAAATAACACCCAATGTTTTATATTTTGAAACAATCTCTAAAGGAACACTATCGATTAAAATTCTCAAGTTAACATCCAAATTATTCGAAAAAATCATGACTTTACATTTAGAAGGGTTTAATTCCACAGAATTTGCCCTAGACCATTCCACTACATAATCAAGATCCTCATTAATACTGTTCTGAAACCTTAGCAGATCAGAAATTTGTAAAGTGGCCAAGAGTTGTATGTCATCAGCGTAAGTATAACAATTTAAAAAAGATAAACTCTGAAACAAGTCGTTAATATATAACAAGAATAATAAAGGTCCCAATATTGATCCTTGTGGAATTCCTCCATTCCCTACTTGCACAAATTGCTTAAATAAATAAGAATAAATAAGTCTGCAACCTTTTCTAAAAAAAAAAAACAAAAGTTAACTTTAACTTTTCGTTAGAAAACAAAATATATCGTTAAGTTTTCTTTTGAAATATTCATTTATCTGCAATTTGTCCTTAAAAAATATTTGTTTTTCTTCAAAAAAATTTAATTTAGTTAAAATTTCAACTATTGTTTAACTTGTTACAATTAAAAATAAATAAGCTATTGCCTTCTATCTCTTCTAATAGAGATCCCAACAAATAAATTGCAAGAGTAAATTAAATGTATTTGAAAGAAACCCAAACGAACAATAAATACATAGATCCTTGCAAAAAAAAACTAAATAAACCAAGAACACACTAAATCAACGAGTCATAAAAGCATAAAATTTTACACACACTTGCACAGCGCAAAAACCAATATTTGTTTGAAAATCTACAAAAAAAAAACCCTGGCTGTTTTGAAAACTAAATGAACTTTTGTGGTAAACACCACTATTCCGGGTTACAATGAGAAAATACGCAAGATTATTCACAATTTAGAAAGGCTAGGGAAGGTTAGTAAGTGGAAAACAGGAAGCGAGCTGAATAGTTGTTGGGGTTGTAAAAATAACAGTAAATAATCGAAAATTGAAGTGGCTTACAAAACATTTGTTATCGCACAATACAATACAGTAGAAGCAGCAGCAGAAAAAATAACAACAACTGCAAGAGCAGAGAGAGAGAGAGAGAGAGAACTAAACTAAACTACAGAGATGGGCATATTGCACTAGATTTTTAGTGCACTAAAAATCAAATATGTGGTAGTGCGAAGCAATTTGGATGAATTCTGTAATATAATAGAAAATTAAAGGTATATTTTCAGGCTTTCATTAAAATGTTTACAATATTTACAAAATTTAGTGGTAGTGCAATTCTTTTTTAATGTGGTGGTACATCAAATTGCACTACCACTAACCATTTATGGCCGAATTCACAGTCTTTAGTTAGCTAATGACAAAGGCTTAACTAATGATTCTTTATTCGCAATGCTTAGTTTGCCATAAGAATAACAAGTATTAGTTAAAGACCTGTTAGTATATTAGTTTACCAATGGCTAACTAATGACTGAGAATTCGGCCATTAGTGGTAGAGAAAAAGAAAATTGCACCACCACTAAGTGAATATTCGTAGTGAAATTGTTAGGGCACTACAAATATAGTGCATTATGTCCATCTCTGCTAAACTAAAAATCAGTTTTTGGTTTTAGACAAAAACACACACATAGTCTAGAGTTTGTGGTTTAATCCCAGTTACAGTGGGTTTGGAAAAATATTTGAATTTAAGATTTTTTAAACACATTTTACTGAAAATCTGATTTCTAAACTTAAAAGCGATGTTATCATTATTTTTCCGAAATTGAAACATGTTTAAGATTTACCTGTAAATTGGCCCCATTGTGTGTTAGAGAGTGTGTTTAACAAACTCATTTATTCTACACTAAAGAAATTAATACATGTATACGAGTACGTGTACGAGTGTGTGTATGTGTGAAAAAACAAGAATTAAACTTTGTTGTTACAAAAAATATGGTACAAGTATTTGTTTTTATGAGGTCAAAATGTACAACAAACATTCATATATAAATATATAATCGTATAAACGTTTTTTGTAACGAGTTACCAGCGCTATTTGTTTAAGTTTTTGTACAAGTATTTAGTTTTATTTGTTTAGTAGAACAACAAAAACTATATTACAATAAATAAAACATATTTTAATGGTATTAAAATTGCGATAAATTTGCCATAACATATTTTGCAATTTTAATTTTATAATACGTTGAGCTCTCAAGTGCAATTAGTTTGGAATGGAAATTTAATTTATTTGATTTTAAGAAGAGAAAAAAAAACGCATTTTTGTGTAAAGGATAATAAAAAGTAGACACATGTCGCTTCTAAATTATGTGTGCTTAAGGTTATGCTTAAAAATCCCTTAAAACTGAACAAGTTGTGCTAGAAATTCTCAAATATATCATAATTAATATTAATCATACGTTATGTTAGACAAATTTAATAATTTCTTCAAATTATTTTCAGCAAACAGAGCAATTTAAAGATAAAAGTTATTAAAGCATAAAGCAAAGATTTATTTACAATTTTGTAAGAATATTTTTATTAAAATTATGAATTATTAAAATTAATTTCATTAACAATGAAATTCAATTCTAAAAATTTTAATTTCGAACGTAAGTTTCTTTATTTCTTTTACGTCGTATAGTGCAAAATGTTAATATTTTATAAAAACCTAAACGTTTTAATTTATTATTAGTTGAAAGTTTGCAAATAACTTAAACATTTTGGGAATTATAAAGCAAATTTTCTAAAAAGTTCTAATAAATATTAATCATACGTCATGTCAGACAAATTTAACATTTTTGCAAATTTCTTCAAAGCAAACAAAACAATTTAAAGATTAATGATACAGAAGTAGATACAGATTCTATAAGAAAATGTTTATTAAACTTATGAAAGATTAAATATTTTTTCATTGTTAAAGAAATTCAATTTTACAAATTTAATTTCAAAACTAAATTTAGCCATTTACTTTAAAGAAGGAAATGTTAATATTTTGTCAATAACTAAATGTTTTAATTTATTATTAGTTGGAATATTAAAAATCGCTGTAAAATATTAGCAATTATAAAGGAAATGCTTTAAGAAGCCGTAATAAATATTGATCAGACATCCTGTTCGAATATTTTAAAATTTATGTAAAACTCTTTAAAGAAAACTGAACATTGTAAATATAAATAAAATAAAAAGCATAAAAGCAAATATTAAATACGATTTTATAAGAAAATGTCTCATAAAATTATGAATTACCAAAATTAATTTCATTGCTAAAGAAATTCAATTTTACAAATTTGATTTCAAAACTTAATTTAGCTTTTTCCTTTAAAACATAAAGAGCGAAATGTTAATATTTTCTAAAAATCTAAATGTTTTAATTTATTAAAATTTTCGCTTAAACAGTTCAGGAATTATAAAGGAAATTATATAAATATTAATCATACGTCCTGTTACACAATTTTAACATTTTCTAGAAATTTTTTCAAGCAAACAGAACAATTTAATAATTCTATAGGCAAATTCATAAAACAAAAATTTATTTATTATTTAAACATAAAAATTTTAAAAAAATCATATTTTATTAAAATAATTTACTGAGTTAAAAAAATAATTTTTAAATTTTATTGCACACCCAAATTTTAGAATTTACTTCACACGTTAAGTGCGAAAAAGTAATATTTTATAAAAACCTAAATGTTTGCATTTATTATTAGTTGAAATTCTTTGCTAAGTATTTTCGAAACTATAAAGCTAATTCTCAAAGAAGTGCTAATAAATATTAATCATACGTCATGTTAGACGCATTTTACATTTTTGGAAAATTCTTTGAAGATTTTTGTCTATACTACTACATTTACCTAATTATTGCAGAAGTATAAATTTATAATATAATCTGCTTTTTAATGGAATTGTTTTTAACAATTAAAAAAAAATTATTTTTAACCTAAATTTTTCAACGTTTGAATTTTAATAAAAAAAATATTGAAATATATCAAAAATTATGTGTTCACAAAAATAAAATTTAAATATAAATTTAACAAATCCACTTGCTTTTGTTATTTCAATAGAAAATTGTTGAAAATTTCATTTAAAAATTCAACAACTTTAACGAATACTGGAAGTAGTGTGCATAACTGACACCACTTTAAGTTTTACTTTCAATCAGTTCTAAAATTTTGTCTTTAGAAATTTCATAAAACAGACGTGGTTTCTTTAAAAAACTATTCAAGAAAATTGTAAAAATTAAGTTTGTGTTTTATGAAATTCCTTACAAAAATTAACTATTTTAAAGCTATGCTGGATATAGGGTGCAAGTCGTCATGAACTAAAAATTTACACTAATTATTATTTCTGAAACCTTTTCTTTTGCTATATGCCAAAAAATATAAAGTTTCTTTGTTAAAATAATTGAATAGTATTCAATTGGCAGAAGCTGGGGACATTTAGGACCTTGAACTAATTTCTAATTGAATAACGTTAGTCAGCTAAATCGGCTCCACATTTTTCTGAAGAGTATTGCTAACGTTTTATAAAAGCCAGCAAACGTTTCTGCAGATATTCTATTTCAGTAAATGTTATTAAATTTTATTTACAAAAATAAAAAACTTATGTAAAGTTTCCTTTACAAAATGACAAACTCACACTCCCTGGTTTTCCCTTAAAAGAAACTAGTAAATGTATTTAACTATACTATTATTATTTAGCATTAAAATAAAGTTAAAATAATCACAATATCATTTAAAAGAAAACAAACAAAATGTGGCAAATACACACAAAAACTTAAGGACTAAAAGAAAAACAGGAAATAGCAGGAGGAGAACTTAAAGGAAACAGGAAATAAAATAGACACTTACTGTCACTCATTCAGAGACAGACAGAGAGAAAAAACAAACATACATACATGGCACAGAGCAGCAGTCACTTATGTACGTTTATAAAGTTAGATAAATGACTTGCGGATAAATAAGTCTGGGAATAATATTCGGCAACTTACCAACTGATTACCCAGCCACCTACTTACAGGCGGTCTGTAGGTGAATTAAACTGAAGCAAGTCATTGTGGGGCAATTACAAAATATTTGGTCAAAGTGTTTGTAATATTTATAATAACTACATTATAAATATTAAGCTCCAAATCCAAACCATTTAATTTATTACATTGCAAATTCAATAAAGGACTTTAATTTATCTTTGACTCTAAAGATTTTATTTCTCTATAAAGTTGTTTATTTAAACTGCCGGCCTGCTGCCGGTTAAAGTGTTACAAGACTCTAAAGGACATTATTATTTGTACATAACCAACAGGGACATGGAAAATGGAAAAAGAACAAAAACTTTCGTTAGGACAATAGTCCATACATGATGCCATATATGTATACTGACATACTGATTATGACATATACACACAACAAAAATAAACTTACCGTTTTGCAACGAGAATTTTGTTTTTCAATTTAAACAAAAAAAATCTTTATTAAAAAAATTTTTTTAAAAGCTAATTTTGCAATTGCCTTTAATGCGTAAAAAGCAAAATATTAATATTTTATAAAAACCGCAATTGTTGAATTTATAATTAGTTAAAATTTAAAAAATCGCTTAAACATTAAATTATAAAGAAAATTGTAAAAAATGTCCTAATAAATATTAATCATACGTCATGTTAAACAAAATTTAAAATTTTTAAAATTCTTTAAAACAACCAGGAAATTAAAGATAAATAATACCAAAGCATAAAATAAAGATTTATCTACGATTATATAAAAAAATGTTTAATAAAATAATGATTTATTAAAACTATATTCGTTTTTAAAGAAATTCAGTTTTACGAATTTGATTTCGAACGTAAATTTCTTTATTTCCTTTAAGACGTACAGATTTTACAAAATGTTAATATTTTATAAAAACCGCAATGTTTTAATTTATTATTAGTTGAAATTTGGAAAATCACTTAAACATTTTTAAAATTATAAAGCAAATTCTCTAAAAATCCTAATAAATATTAATCATACGTCATGTTGGACAAATTTAAATTTTTTTGAAAATTCTTTAAAATAAGCAAAACAATTTAAAGATAAATAACACAAAAGCATAAAACAATGATTTATTTACGATTCTATAAGAAAATGTTTAATAAAATTATGAGTTGTTAAAATTATGTTAATTTTTAAACAAATTCTATTTTACAAATTTGATTACAAAACTTAATTTAACCATTTACTTCAACACGTAAAAAGCTAAATGTTAATACTTTATATTTATTTAAATGTTTTAATTTATTATTAGTTAGAATTTTAAAAATGGCTTTAAAATATTAGGAATTATGAAGTAAATTCTCAAAGAGGCACTAATAAATATTAATCATACGTCATGTTAAACAACATTTAAAATTTTTCAAAATTCTTAAAAACAAACAAAAAAATTAAAGATAAATGATACCAAAGCATAAAATAAAGATTTATCTTTATATAAAGAAATGATTAATAAAATTATGAGTTATTCAAATTATTTTTATTGCTAAAGAAATGCAATTTACAAATTTGATTTCAAAACTTAATTTAGCCATTTCTTTTAAGACATAAAATAAATAAATAGTGAAATATTAATATTTTATAAATGTTTAGATATATAATTAGTTAAAATTTCAAAAATTGCTGCAACAGTTTAGGGTTTATTAAGCAAATTGTATAAAGAGTCCTAATAAATATATCATACGCCATGTTGCACAAATTGAATATTTTCTTAAAATTATTTTAAGCTAAACCGTACAATTTAATAATTCTTGATACGAATGTATAAAATATAGATCTATTTATGCTTTAAGTATAAAATTAAGCAAAAAATTTATATGCAAATCATTCAAGTATGTTGTAAGGTTTCACAATTATAAATGAAAAATGTTATTATGCTGTAAAAACTTATACAGATTTAGACTCTTTTATCAATATTTTCAATCACACTACAGCAAAATTCTTTAATCGGTTTGTATCCACAGTAATAAATATTTTTGTACGAATTCTTAAATCTAATGACTAGAATTTGACGAGGTAGTAAAAAATGATTAAGGACAGATGTGTAGCCCTTAAAGAATCATGAACACCGGTATACAAATTGTTATGATCAGACTAAAAATAGTGACACAGTGAACAAGATACTAAAAGGGCGGTATATTTAGGCGTGGCAAAAAAATAAAATTATTTCTGGAATTGTTTTTACATTACCTATCTTTAATCCTAGGGGGTGACTGACACAACTTTTTTTGTCGAACAACTCTAATGTCCCTGTTGAAAAACAAGCTTCTTGCTGTTAAACCACGTAACATTAACAGATATGTACAAGAACATGTCCTGTTTTTTTGTTGCCCACACAAATGTAAGTTATTAAAGTTTGTACGAGTATTTGAGTGTGTCTTTGTAAATATACTCGTATGTAAAATTTAAACATTGACGTCAACATTTTATAGTTTTCATTTTCATGTTGTAGTTTGTTATTGCAGTTATTGTTATTATTGTTGCTGTAGTTATTGTTACAAACAACAACAGCACTTACAAAACATGCTTTTTGTTGCTGTTTTGTATGTGTATATGTAGATAACTGGTCTCCATTATTGTTTTCCTGCAGTCCTTGGCACCAATTCTGAGTTGGCATTTAAATGTTACCGATAATTGCTGTATGACTTAAATTGTATTAAAATAATTTGCAAATATTTTAAATAAGTTGACGAATGTGGTAAATATTGTGTTACATGATAACTCCTGTGGATGTCGATAAACTCAATTAAGAAAAACAAAAATTAATATTTTCATAACTTAGAATTACTTAAAGAATGGTATTTTCGCTCATTACGCTAACTTTATTTTAGTGATAACGCTAATTGCAGTTATTTCAACGGTAACGGTAGCGAACTAAAAACGTATTAAGTTATTTTCGAAATAACGGCAGCTTAGCGATAACGCCAGTTAACGTTGTTACTTAGTAACTGCTTGCTACAGTTTCCACTGACGAATTTAAAGTATTGTCATTGCGATGGCATTAAATAAAATAATTATAGAATTTATTTTATATCAACTAAAAAGACCCTAACAATTATTTAATAGCGTAGACATACGACACAGTTAATTTGCATTAACAGTCTTAATTCAAATTAACTCGTGAATTATCCTATCTTAATGCGCATTAAGTTAGACGTAAATACACAAAATCAAACTGCATTTAGCTATTTCAATATGGCAACATCGTCGAAAATCAATAATATGTTATCAAATTGTTTACTATTCTAAAAGAAGAAGAAGAAGACAATTGTAAAATTAAAATAATGAAAATAGATTTTCACAATTGCCTTTCTCTTATTTCAGAGTGTCCCACTGCGGTCCCCACATGTAGCAACACGTTCAGGTTGATGGTTGCTAGTGCATGAACAAGTTTTGCATTATGAAACAGTTTCAGCAAAAGTAATTTTAGCTTTTTTTCAAAGAAATACTGTTTTTTCAGCAAATGCCAAACAAATTTTTTCCTAATTAAATAGTTGTTGACAAACAAACAGCTGTTACCTAAATGCAGTTTAAATGCAGAAACTTTCGTCTGTCACGGTAAAATCTTAATTCAAATTAGTGAGATTTTAATGCGCATTAACTCTGTCGTCTGTCTACGGTATAACGTTGTCGTTCCTGCTGAAACCAACATAACGAATCTATCAATTTAAACATACATCACTATATAAATTCTATATAATTTGTTAGAAAAACATTATAGAATATACTTCAAAATAATCAGCTAAACTGTGGCAAAAATGTTTGAGATATAAACACAAAAAGGTCATTTACTAAAAATCGTTTGTTCACCAAAAAAAATCGTTTTTGACTAAAATCCATTTTTTTTTTGCTTAATATTAATGAATAAAATTGTGTTCTTGCAAAACATAGTTTTTGACTAAAATCCTTTTTTACTTTAAAAACGATTTTAAACTAAAACCCGTTTTTTGTTAAACAAAACGTTTTTGAATAAAAACATTTTTTTACTTAAAACCGATGACGAAAACTTTACTATAAAAATTATTAAGTTTAAAAAAGTCGAGAAATAATAAAACCGTTTTTAGACAAAAACCGTTTATAAGCAAAACAACAGTTTTTAGCCAAACACGATTTTTAGTCAAAAGCAGTTTTTAACCAAAAACGGTTTTTAATTAAAAACGAGTTTTAGTCAAAAACGGTTTTTAGTTAAAAACGGTTTTGTTCTTTCTCGACTTTTTTAAACTTAATAATTTGTATAGTAAAGTTTTCGCTATCGTTTCGTTTAAAAACAGTTTTAAGTAAAAAAAAAATGGTTTCAATTCAAAAACGGATTTTAGTCAAAAACTTTGTTGTGCAAAAAAAACGGTTTTATCCAAAACAAAAAAAAAAACGGATTTTAGTCAAAAACAATTATTTTAGTCTAAAACGTGTTTTTGTCATTAACGGGTTTTAGTCAGTTAAAATCCGTTTTTACTTAAAAACTGTTTCTTCTTTAAAAACCGTTGTTTTACTTATTAACGGGTTTTGTCTAAAAACGGTTTTATTCTTTCTCCACTTTTTGTAAACTTTAATAATTTTTTTATAGTAAAGTTTTCGCTGTCATTTAAAATATGTATGTACAACATAACTACAGCGAAATATTTAGAAAAAAGCAAAAAGTACTTTTTAGATACTATTGCAAGAAAGTACTTTTTCTCGAAATTGTAATAGATTTTCAATAGTTTTCAAAATTATGTATTAGAAAATTAAAAAAAAAAAAACAATAAAGTACTTTATGACTTTTTGGTACTTTCGGGAAAATGTACTTTTTCTCGAAATTGAACTTTTTAAGTTTGAATTCTGTCTAAAGTAACCTATGGCGCACAGAACGACCGAACATTGTAACTGTTTTATATTTCTGTGTTTGTGTGAGTTTTTCCAACTTGCTAGTGTTCATTGGTATGTCATATATTTTGAAATCGTTCTGACACTCGATTAGTTTCCTGCTCTCTCTTTCGCTCTTTCTATGTTTTGTTTCATTCTTGCTCGTTGTTGCCAGTCAACAACAGACGCTACTTGCTGCTATTACTCCCCATCCCCATATTTAAAATTATAAAAATGGAAAGAAGATTTAATTTTGCCTGGCATTTTGAGGGCTGTTTTATGTTTATACTCCCCAATGAACTGAACACTCGCTGTAGTATGTAGTTGCTGTTGAAATATCTTTCACATGAATTATAATAAATATTTACAGCAATCATATTTTTATCTTCTTCAAGAGTTACAAAAAGAAAAAAACTGAATCTAGTCCCGTTTAAAGAATTGTTTTCTATTTTCAGCAATATTTAAAGGAAATTTAAGTGAAGGAAATAAACAAGGACTGCGATTAGTTAGATGTGGGTTTGTGATCGGAAGGATTCGTTACTCTTAAAGACCAACTGTATATTACAGGATTTGCTGACAATGTAAGGCCAATAACTTTTCTTTAGAAAATAAAATTATTTTTAAAGAAAACTTAAATGTAAATTAAACTTTTTAATTTAACTATAATTTTTCAATTGAATTCCTTATTTGCTGATCGCTGACCTCAAATACCTGTAAACTACCACAGAAACTTTGCTTCACTAGAAGCAAATCAGGTTGTTGTGCCAGAAAAATGTATTTATTTATTTATTATTGCTTGGTTAGATTCTTTCATAAATATGAATTTCCTTCTTTTCTATTATCTAGCTGAATATAACAGAAATATTAGTTTCCAGTTATCCTTATTTATAGTTTTCTACACACCCACAAAAGGACGACAGCCTTTTAAATTGTAATTAAAATATTTTCCATCAAATTAAAATGACACAAGAATGTTGTAGTGTTTTCTTCAACATACCAGCCAAGCAAGAACTTAACATTTTCATTAAATAATTATGATAAAATGCAAGCCTTTTTCTCATTTAATTATTAAAATGTTGGCGGCTTGTTTTAGCTGTACAAATTTTACGCTCGCACCACATGGCGTATGATGAACATTTAAGTGGTTTTTAATTGGAGCACCGCACAACGTATGATTTATATTATTTACTTTCATTAATAATGAGTTTATAGACGAAAACCACAAAAAATGCGGGAATTTTATTGAAAGTTTAAAAATTTGAGAATAGCAAGCAATGGATACCCATGCATAATTGGGAGCTGGAGAAGAGTCACTATCAGCAGAGCTTTATGAATGAATTATAAAAGTAAAATGTAATGCGAATGCCATTAATTTAAATTATATATTATTACTATTAGAATCTGCTACATAAATAAGGCGTTGCTTTGTTAACCCAGCAAGTTAACTATTCATAATAAAGGCTTTGAAAGTATTAATTTTAATTACAAACGACTCAGAGTGTCTATTTAATACACGACCTATTTCATAGGACTAGGACTAGATACTGGGATTACAGACTAACAAAATTTTTGTTCGGCACAAATGGGTGAATCCATCTTAAGAAATACCATGGGTCCTTTAATAAGACAATCAGTCTGAGGGTTGCGGCTTCGATTCCCACCAAGCACTCTGGGTGTTTTCTGCAGATAAGCTTAAAAAACTTCGCAGTTTGTGTTGGTTACTTATATATAAAAAAAAAACTCAAAACACACCGCCAGTATTGTCAAGGAGTGGCTACTGTACAACGCGCCTAAGCAATTAAATTCATCTCCGCAATCTCCAGACCTTAACCCTGTGGGAAATTTAAGGCAAGAACATAAGAAAAAGAATCCATTTCTCCAAAGACAAACTCTTTTTAACGGAAAAGTGGGCAAGATTACTAAAAATGTGACTAAAACAACTTTTGTAAATTCCATAAAAAGGCGGCTAGAGGCTGTAATATAGCTGAATGGAGGACCACCAAACTATTAAGTTTTTGAGGATGCTGTATCTTAATTGGTTAGCGCATTTTATCATTAAGTATGAGTTGGCATTTGTAGCCCGAGTTCGATTTCCAGCCGCTGCCACTCAAACAACATCAGTTTCTGATAATTGTTGGTTTTATATCCCATCATAACTAACATTTTTCACAGCGCCCTCCTTCGGTGGTATAGCATTGAAACGCCATCGAAGTAAATAATTAAAAAAAGGCTATAAAATCAAGCTTTAACATTAATGCGCCTACTCGCCACCAGAGGCGCTGCAGTTCTGCACTAAAAAAACAAACATAATGCGCAATTGCAGAGTTGTGATATAAAAAAGCTTTTTTCTTTCACCACCTTTACTTCTTCAACTATCCACTTTTCAAAGAAAGTAACGCAATAATATGTAGGCATATTAATTGCCTGAGTGTTACTTAATTTATCTTTCTACTGTATAGGTATACTAATTCTCTTAATGGTTTCTCTGAGTTACTTTCTTCTTGCCACCAAAATTTCCATGAAAAAAAATGTCATTGGAAAAATTTTTTTAAATAAGAAATTATTAATCGTCTTATTTTAATAAAAATATTTTGCATCATAGATGAAAGACGTATACTAAATTTTGACTCTGACTGTATATTGATGATGTGTTCTATTAGTATTTTATATATTCTAAGGTTAACGATTGTGGGTGAATGATTTTGGGTCAGCCTAAAGAGAAAACACTTTAGGTGTTTTCTTGCGGCTGTTAGGCATTTTTATTTTTTTGCAGAACATATTCAAATCCTTTCCTTTCTTGAACAAAATGATTGAGTTTCAAATATTCAGACAAATATACTGTCAAAGTATAAATATACTTTGTCGATACAGCTTTATACAGCATTGCCAAAGAAATTTTAAAATTTTTAGTAAAAGCTTGTGATTTATTGCTAAGGATTTTCAAAGGAAAAACTCTTTCACTTTTTTAGTAGATTTTTCTTTGTAAATTTAGCTTTGGGGAAATGGTGTAGTTTTTTGTGTTCTGTCTCAACAAACATTGACCTCAATATGTCTAAAATATTTCTAATACCTTAAACAACTTTATATTGCAGGTTTCTAAACAAAGTCTTTATAGTTTGGTAAAAGAAAATAAAAAAAGAAATACAAAAGATTTCAGGGACATGTCAGTTTTCATTGAGCCAAACGTGACTGTGCCTGCATAAACATGTTTAAATATATTTTTTTATTTAAATAAAGAAAAGGAAATACAAAAATGTATAAAATATTCTTACCTCTTCCACTGCCTCACACTCAAACAGATAAATGTGCAATAAAGGATCTTTGGGCTCTTTCATCAAATACACCAGACCCGTTAGGGGACCAGTAAACTCCATAAAATTATTGGGCACCGCATTCTGATCATCTTGCTGGCCATTTTGATATTGTTGTTGCTGATATGAAGCAGCTGCACTTGAAGACAATGAGCCATATGAGGTGGAAGTTTTCAAAGCTGTCTTTATACCACCACCACCACCACCACCGCCACCTGCCAGGCTCAAACCTCCGCCGGCACTATGGCTGCCATTACTCGAATAGCCATTACTGCTGCTGCTAGCAATTGCCTGCTGTTGCTGCTGTTGGTTGCTTTTTAATTGCATAAAACCATTGCCAACTTGCTTGCCGCCCTGTTTGTGTACAATGCGACACATGCCAACAATATTCTTTAGAGGATGACTAAATTGTAGTTCAAAGTCAGAATTGTAAGATTCCAAGTTGCCATTTTCAATGCCAACGGAAAGCTGCAATAGAAGAGAATAATAGAAAACATTTTATAGAAACAAAGAGTTTATGATTTCGATAACAGATAGCAGCTAGAAGTTGAACAATAAAAAAGACCAAAGAGGAAACATATACAACAAAAAAAAAAAAAAATATTGTCATAAATTAAATTCTATTTCTGCTGTTATGCTTCTTTGTTTTCCCTTTTAGCAGTCTCAAAGGAAATGAAAAGTTTTCTAAGGTTTTTTATGAAAGTTAAGTGCAGAAGTTCAAACACACACACACACACAGAATGGCTGAGAGTAGAGATAATGCAACCAGTTTATCCGTAGCAGACACAAAGTGGAGAATTATGAATACGAATATTATAATAATAACGATTAGGACTTGCAGGTATGAATATGAAACAGGAAGTATTTACTCTTTCAAAAGTTGTCATCAGTATGGAAAATTTAACATAACTTTAAGAACAAAAGTTTATTTATTTGTAAAAAAAAATTAACAAAAATTTGTTAGACTTTAAAATTTAAGATCTATATAATTAAAGAAATTGTAAATTAATTTATGTTTAAGGCTAGCTAACCTTTAAATTACAGATTTCTTTTAATTCCTTGTCAAAAATGTAATGTAAATAACATACTAACGATTTTGTAGCACCACCTGCACTACTTAGGGCTAGTAAAGTAACTAGTTGTAATAGTTACGGTAAACTAAGTAAATTTGAAAATTGTCGCATGACGCCTGTCGCTTAAGTTGTCTTTAACGGCGACGCAAAAGAACTCTTGGATAACGAAAACTGTAAGAATGAAGACCCTAAATTTCACCACTGTAGAATTTATTTCACTATGTTGACGATTTTTAATGATTTATGTTGGACTTTTCTTTTTTTTTAATTTTCGCCTGTCTTTAACGGCGACACAAAATAACTCTTCAATAACGGCAAATTGACTGATAAAGAACCTAAATTTCTCTTCTGTTAAATCTATTTGACAACAAGACACAAATAAAATACTAACGATTAAAAGCTACCACCTGCATTACTCAGGGTTAGCAAAGTAACTAGTCATAATAATCACTGTAAAATCAGCAATAATACAAGTCTATAAGAATTTCTTTTACTGATTTTTGTTAGACTTTTTGGAAATTTTCGCCTGTCGCTTAAATTGTCTTTAACAGTGAATTTAAAGAACTCTTCAAGTGAGGACAAGAAGAACTTTGAAGACCCGAAATGTTTTCGGGAATGCTTTCTACTATGTACCTCTTTTAGCGTCAAGTTTAGCTAAACTAAATCATTAAGTTATTTATGACAAGTTGATAAGTTGTTTATGACAAAAGAGTGTAGACGATAAGTGATACTGATAATGTCTTAAAATTGTCCCTTTTCAGCATTTATTGGCGACAAAGTTTCAAGTTTTTAAACGATGCGCTAAAAAGTATGCAAGGTTTCAATTTTGCCGCAATTTATGCAGTAAAATGTTGTTTATCAAAAAAAAAAAAAAAAGAAGAGAAATACATGTGACTGCTGACAATAAAGGTTTGGTAAAGCTAGAACACTGAATATAAACCTGCATCAGACGGCTGTAAGAGCCGAAATAATATTGTTCTAACAACTGCAGTTTAAATGTTTTGTTAAACTCGCTAAACATAAATCAAAACATCAGTCTACAGTTTAAACTACTTAAAATCGAAATCCAATATTAAGCAACTGGATATTTAATCAACAGTTAAAATTTTATTATTGATGGGAAAATATTGTTTTAACAATAAGAGTTTAACCTCTGTTAAACCTTTTAAAAATCTGTCTAAAGTTAGAGAAAATTTAGAGAATTTTTTTTTTAGAGAAAAAATTTTTTTTTCTCTAAAAATTAATCTGTCTAAAGTTTAAACTTTTGTTCCGCTAAACATAAATGAAAACAACATTCTACAGTTTAAACTACTTAAAACTGACACGCAAGATTAAGCAAGTGGATTTCTGTTCAACAGTTAAAAAATTAATCTCGCAATAAAAACAGTTTAAAGCTGTAACACCCCCCCCCCCCCCCCCCCCCCCATTAAACTCCAATACAAAAATTTTGTCAGTTTCACTCTATTTCATTTATTAACAACTTTTTCACATCTTCGTGATAATCAAATTTTTTAAGCTTCAATTTCGTTCTAAATTTAAGTTTTTTCTATATAGCACACATGCAATGAAATTTTCCTATTTCTCGCTTTCAAATTGGCACCGGCTACGTGTACGAGTAGCAAAGAAAGAAAGAATGCTCAGTTCTTATTGCCTGCGTAAAATAACGCATATTTTTTACTGTAAATTTTTGGTTTTTTCATTGTTTTTTCGGCGGCGCGCAAATTGGAGCAGTTTTTTTTTAGTCTGTTAGCTGAGACTCTCAGCTTTAATTTGGTATAGGACTCCATGTGTCGCACTGCTTCGCACACAACTAAAAGTCTAACGGAAAATCATAAATTTTTATTTTTTTGGCTCAAAATATATTGTCAAAGGAATTTTTTTTTTTCAATTTTTTAATTTTTTTTTTAATTTACATAATGCTTAATGTCTATTTTAAGTGAAAAAATACTTACAAGGTACATTCGGTGTATAGTTTATAAATAACAAACTTTTGAATATGATATAGAAAACTATCACATTTGAGACTTGTTCACATACTTCAACTTTGAAAACCAATGGAGATATATGCATGAAATTTTCCACACATGACCTTTAGATAGTTTTTAACCATCTGTGTAAAAATCCTCAAAATCGGAGTGCAGCTCCAAATTGATTTATTGCAGTGGACACAGTGTGCGCCGTTATTGTGTGTATTTTCATACACACAAATGTGTTGTATTTTTAGAGACGAATATTTTCCTTCGTCCCAATTGTGTTCCTAGCATAACTCAAACTTTACGGTGTGTTTTTTTTTTCTAAAAAATTACATTTTTTTTTTGGGACTAACCAACAAAAATATGGAAAAATAGGCAAAACAATTTTCATTAATTAGAGAAGTAAATGAACTAATATTTTTAAATTTTTAAGAGAAAAGTTTTTATTTAGGCTAATAATTCGAATAATCAAGAATATTATTTTAAAGTACTGGAACCGTTTTTTAGAAATAGAGTACGAGAATTATCATATTTCTTTTTTTACGTGTTGTGAGTTAGAATGAAATTTACGTACGTTTACAATGTGTGTGTATTCTTTATTATTATTTATGAAACTTGTATTATTACTAATTTGTTTTTGCTTTTCTTGCTGTGTCTACTTATTTTGTAGATGAATATGTTTTTGTTGTCATTTTCGTTTATTTGATTTTTTTTTTGTCTCTTTGGTTTAAAACTAAAAATTGCCCACAGTTTGCCTTAATCTTGCCACATTTTTCATTTCGTGTCAAAACAAAATTTCATTGGCTTCATAGAAAAGAGAATAAGACAAAACAAGCAAACAAAAAAAAAACGTGTCATATTACTCTTAAAAAAAAAACACTTAAGTAAGTTTTCTAGCAAAATATGCAGAGGAAAAAAGTAGCAACAAACAAAAGCTTTAAGAGCAGATCCTTAAGAAAACTTGCCTCAATCTCAAGTAACTTGCAACAGTTTTTTTTTGTTCTTTCTCTTTAGTAATTGTTGACGATGAGTGAGTACTTTACACACTTTCTTGCCACCACCCCTTTTCTGACAAATAAAACAACACAATGTATTTGGCCCATTTTTTTTACAACTTAACTTAGTTTTTCTGCTAAGCCGAGCACATTAACCATGTTAAAATATTAATAATCATTGCTACAACTACAACTACTCGGTACTCGCTATAATAATAATTTACACATCAACAGCTAAAAGGACTCATAAACACTTGCAATGTTGCAGAGAAAAAATAAAATTTCTTATTTTACATTTAAAGTTGTTGGTTCTTACCAGTTTGTATGGAAATTTGTCCCTGGCGTCTTATAGAGAAAAAAAACTAGAACTAAAACTATGAAGTACAAACATGCCCCAAACATTGCAACAACACATTTTACTGCAGTATTGTGGCCTGGTATTGTTTAGTGTTGTCGTTAAGTTTTTCTTTTTTTCACAAATAGTAAAATTGAAAACAACTGCAACCATCATTTCCATTTTTATATTTAACGAAAGAAAACAAAAACTATAAAATGAACTAGCAAAAAACATAAAACAATTATGTTTATTAAAAACTACAAAACACAACAGAAAACTTAATAATAACACAATATGAAATAACCAAAGTTTCAAATACAATGGACAACAACACAACCCTAGAAATGTTAAAAAAAAAAAACAGTGTTGATGACTTGAATAAACAACAGAAATTGTTAAGTGTTTTTCGTGTTCCATCAAGCTACAATTGACTCCCTTTTCTATTCTTCTTTTTTTTTTTTTGCTGGATTTTCCCTTTAGTTAATGGTCAATTAGGTTTATTTAACGAATTGTCATAAAAACAGAATAAACAAAAAGCTATGGAAACCTTTCTTAACATTGTATTGTTAAGGGAAAATGCTTGATATTTTTAATGAATGAATTAAATGGGCATAAAACAAATAAAAGGCAAAGAAATTTTATTAAATTGCCAGGAAATTTTGTAAAGAAGTAGTGTTTATAATTTTGCTATGTTAAAAATAACAATTTCCAACGTTACTGTAGTTATAACGCAGATATTACAATACACAAGTTACCTTAATGACCACTGGTATGCTTTAAAGTAGTGTATTGGCCATGTTCCATTAACACATTTACATTGATGTACCACTTAGAGTGTTATATTCGGCTGTGTCGTAACTTAAATACCCTCCACTTAAATATGTTGAGAATTACAGAATCTGCACTGCACAGTGGGGCAGCATCCAAAATTTTGTTTGGAAATAAATCCGATATTTTTAAACTTTTGTTACGATCGCGATAAAATTTTGCTTAAGCGCAGCTAAGGAGTATTCCAGTTTAAGTTTTGAAAATGGACTCTACACAGCCGCCAGGCACACAGCTTTGAGTACCCAAAGTAGGACACTTTTTACATGTAATTACATTTCCATTTTTTGTTTGTTTTTTTTTATATTTTATTAACGGTCAGAATTTTGTACCGATTTTCCACAAATTTAGTTTGTTAGTTAAACAATAAAATAAATAATGACCTGACCTTTAGCAAGGCAACAAATTTAATAAAATTACCATCACAAATATTTTAAATTGAAAATTATTAATAAATACTTTTGTTTAACAACATATATGCTGTATAATTGATAAATATTAGAAAATATTTTTAAACGTTTACAAAAAATTAATCGATTATTCGAATATTTTAAACGATTAATCGCAGAAAAAATGATTAAAACCCAATAATTTACAGAAATTTTATATATTTTTTTAACGATTACAAACGATTTTTACGATGAATCGAAAAAAAATTTTAATTTAAATTTTAAGCCTAATTGGTATTAAGGATTATTTGTTTAAGTTACTTAATAATTTTTAATTAAATTGTTATTCGAATAATCGATTTTTCATTTTAAATATTCGTATACACAAAAAGTTGCCAAGCTAGATTTTATCCAGTTATTTTACCAGACCCTTAAGAAATGCAAAGCTGATGAGCAAAATTGTAAAATTTCCCATTTCTAGAATTTTCGTCTCATTTTATGGAAAGTGCGAGATTAACTTTGAACTTTTGCTAACGAACTTGTTTACATTTTATTATTTAGAATAAATAAATTTAGATTTTAACACATTTTAACACACAGCTAGTTACTTTACTAACCCTAAGTAATGCAAGTGGTTAACACTGCATTACCTTTCGTCTATATAATCTTTAGTAAGATAACTATCTTCATTAAGTGGTTGGCAAACATCTTTAACAAATTTATAATAGAAATCTTTTAATTAAAACAACTAGTAAATTGTCTTTAAATGTCAACTAACTATAAAATTAGCTTTTCAATTATGATTTTACCATCCTTAATGATATGCAATTTATTTATAGTTTTTTTTTTAATTTATTCAGTTGTTAGCATGAATTTTATTAAACTTTTCTGTTTCTAACCAAAGAAAATTAGCTATCGCGTGTCACAAATACTTAGTCAAATAATATTTATGCTCGTGGAAATTTTCCTCTTTTACATATAAAAAAGATAAACAGAGGTTACGCTTACTAGCGGCATCATAAATAAGTTATATTTGTATATTTAAATATAATGTGGATGAAATCTTTAATAATAATAAACATCATTATAGCTGTATACATTTACATAAATTGTATGTATGTAAAAAATAATCCAGGTTTCTGTTACTTTAGAAAAACCATGAGAGAAAAGGTGCTTTTTTTAAAAAGTTTTGCAATTTTAATTCTCAACTTGTCAAAAACAGAAAATAGAAGTCAAAGAAAATAGTATTAGAAAAAGTATTTTTTAAAAAAACAGTAAAATTCAACGGCCATCAAAAACTTTTCTGTTATATACAAACAATAAAATTTATTCTGTACAAAATGTTCTGGTTTTCTGCTACTTTTGGAAAATAGTAGTAGAAAAAGTACCTTTTTAAAAAAGTACTTTGGGCAATTTTTTTTTGTTATTTTTCATTCTAGTCATGATAAATCAATAAAAAAAAGTCATATAAAATAGTATATAGTAAGAAAAGTACTTTTTTGAAAAAAGTACCAATTTTAATACTTTTTAAAAAATGGTTTTTTTTTGCTAAGAATTTTTACATAACTAACTTCAACTCATATTTATTCTGTAATAAAATACAAATTTTCTAGTTTTCTGCTTATTTCGAAAATAGTAGTAGAAAAAGTATTTTTTTAAAAAACAAAATTTTCTTATTTTTGTTTAATTTTAATTCTGAACATGATAAAAATAAAAGAAAAGAAGTAAAATAATATAGTAGTAGAAAAAGTACATACTTTTTTGCAAAAAGTACCAATTTTATAATATTTAAAGAAAATTGACTTTTTGTAGCATTTTTTTTTTTTCAAATAATAATTATTCTGTAAAAAAAAATAAAATATTCTAGTTGTCTACTATTTTCGGAAAATAGTAGTAGAAGAAGTATTTTTTATTAAACGAACTTTTCTTATTTTTGTTTAATTTGACTGCAGAACATTATAAAAATAGATAAAAGGGAGTAAAATAAAATAGTAGTAGAAAAAAAAAATACTAATTTTAAACCTTTCAAAAGAAATGCTACTTTTTTAGTTAATTTTAAATTTAAATTATATATTCTATAAAAACAATACAAATTTTCTAGTTTTCTGCTATTCTTGGAAAATAGTAGTAGAAAAAGTACCTTTAAAAAAGTACTTTTGTCAAATTTTTATCAAATTTAAATTCAATAAAAAAACGTCATTAAAAATAGTAGTAGAAAAAATACCTATTTTAAAAATGTACCAAAATTAAAATTTTTCCACGTCAGCATGTTTTTTTCAAATTCGTATTAAAAAAATCAACAAAAAGTTACAAATTTTCATGGCATCCTAAAGTAGTGCTTTTTTTATACTGTTGTATTTAAATGTTGTGTATTTTGCAAATTATTTGCTTTGCATTTTGTTTGTAATTTAATACTCAGCCACACTAGCATTGTAATTTAACAAGTTGAGTTGTTGTTTGTATAATTTATTGCAAAACATTTGTCTAGTAATTACAGTTGGTTACTGGAATTGACCCAAGATTATAAGGTCTATCTACAATGGCACCAGTTACAAAATAAATAAATTAATACTTAAATAGAAATAATGGAACAAAACAAACAAATAGATAAATTGTCTGGTTTTGTATGTACTTCTAAGTACACAGAGAGAAAAGTAATATGTTTTTAACAACAGAATTTATAGCTAATCTAAAGATTTAACTCTTTATATTTGAATTTGAGTTTCTTCAATTGTAATTATGCTTAATCAACAAAATGTCTGTTAAATGTGAGCTTCGTTTCAAATTCATCTTGTTTTCTCTGTGTAGCTACAAAGTGTAAATACTAACTTTAAGTCTCAATAATTAGCTGAAAATGTTAACAAAACATTCGTAATGGCTGTTTAAATTATTTTATATTTAAATAAACAAATTTATGATGCAAATTGTTTGGATAAACTTATTTAGTTTTTTTTTTAGTAATTCATGAAGTTAAATAATAACCAACGAAAACTAGAGTGCAAGCAAGTAGTGAGTTAAATTACTTAAACAAAATATCAAAAAATCATAAATAAAAAAAAACATTAATTTTTAAAAAAATGTAAATAAGAGTAGAAAAGAAATTTTGGTAAATTTTTTTACAATTATAATTCTAGCCATGATAGAAATACAAAAATTAAGTCCAATAAAAAAGTAGTAGAAAAAGTACTTTATTAAAAAAAGTATTAATTTTGTAACTTTTAAAGAAAATTTCTCCCTTTTGTAGCAATAGTAAGAAATTTTAGTTTTTAAGTACCAAATTTTCAAAATTATTGCTACTTTTAGACAATAGTAGTAGAAAAAGTACCTTTTTAAAAACAGAAATTTTATAAAATTTTTATTAAATTTTAATTATAAGCATGATAAAACTATAAAAAAAAAGTAAATTAAAATAGTAGTAAAAAAGTACTTTTTTGGAAAGTATTATTTTAAAGAAATTTCCTCATTTTTTACAGTTTTTACATAATTAACAAGAACTTGTATTTATTATGTAAAAAAAATACAAATTATGTATCTAGTTTATTGCTACTTTTGGAAAATAGTAGTAGACAAAGTACTTTTTTAAAAAAGGTACTTTTTACAAATTTTTATTAAATTTTAATTTTAATCATGATAAAACTAAAATAAAAAGTCAAATAAAATTGTAGCAAAAAAGTACTTTTTGAAAAAAAGTGTTAATTTATTTTACTAGAAAAGTACTTTTTTAAAAAAGGTATTTTTTAAATTTCAATTTGAAGCATGATAAATCTATAAAAAAAATCAAAAAAATAACCATTTTAATTCTAAATATAAATTTTAATTTTAGGCATGATAAATCTATAAAAAAAGTCAAATAAAATAGTAGTAGAAAGAGTACTTTTTAAAATACATATTATAAATTTTTACGAAAATTTCTACTTTTTCTAGCAATTTTTACATATTAAAAAAAAATTTATTTAGTCTGTTCTTTGGAAAAATAGTAGTACAAAAAGTACTTTTTGGCCCTTTTAATATACATTTTAAAACTTCTTTGTTTTATTTAATAAACACAATGGAAAAGAATCTTTACACATGCTGTTTTTAAGGTTTCCAATAGAGCTGTATAATCATATAGTTTTAGTTTAAAAAAAACACCAAAAATAAACATTTTAGACATGGAAACTGTAAAATGTTTTTAATTGCTATGGGAGGAAAAAACCCACAAAAGGCAGCATACAAAATTCTACTAATGTAGCAGCTGTGACTGATTGGCAAAGCTAATTAACTGCTGCTACTGAAATACAAACTTTTACATATGCTGACTAAACAACTAAAACATCTGACACAGAAATACATAAGAAAATTGTTTGTTTAAATTCAAAAAAGCGTTAACGTTATTTAAAATATACGCCAGTGGTTGGCACCCTTAGCCCTCAGGTAACGAATTATTTAATAAGTAACAAAAATCACAATAAATAGCTGGTGTGATTAAAACAGCTTTTTATTAACAATTTTCCATGTTCTTTTTATGCCCAACACTAACCAACAAAGTAAACCCAGGAAAAAATTTGCATCCTTGACAATTAAAATTTACTGTTTTCTCTCTATCTCTTACTCTCTACAATATCAAGGTTGCTACTAAACAAAATTGTATTTATTTGAGGTTGCATCTAACTAAAACTCTGTTTTCTTTCAAAAATTGTGTAACAGTATTCCTGTACAGTTAGCTCCCAAGTAGAGTAGTACGTGAGTACGTGAGTAGTTTTACTTTTATCTTGTCTTAATTATATTTGCACGGTACTTTATTCGAAATAATATGTGGAAAATAATAACAAAAAAGAATTGCTACAGTAAAATAACATATCTTACGTTTAGATGCAATTAGTTTTGAAAATACTTTCTGGTAATTTTACCTTTGCTTGGGAATTAAACATATGTATGAAAGAAAAAAAGGTTGAGAAACAGGAGCTTAATATTTTATATCTAACAATGAGATAAGACATTTTAAATGAAAATTCAAGTCTACCTTGTGTTTTTAAAATAGTAGCAGAAAAAGTACTTAAAAAATTACTTTTGTTATTTTTGTTTAATTTTAAATCTAAAATTGATAAATCCATAAAATAAAACGGTCAAAAATAGTAGTAGAAAAAGTACTTTGTTGAAAAAGTATTAATGGGTATACCTTCTAAAGAATATATCAAATTTTTCTGGAAATTAAAAAAAAAATCGCAAACAGATTTATTTATTCTGTAAAATAAAGAAAAAATTTTCTTCGTTATTGCTACTTTTGGAAAATAGTAAAAAAAGTACTTTTTTAAAAAAAGTTAAATTTTTTTATTTTGGATTAATTTTAACATATAACATGATTAAAATAGAAAAAAAGTAGAATTAAATATGTTCTATAAAAAGTACTTTTTTGAACAATGTACTAATTTTAACCCTTTTAAAGAAATTTTTATATAATTTATATGTTTAAAAAAGTACTATTTTCTTATTTTTGTTTAATTTGAATTCTAGGCACGATAAATCAACAAAAAAAATGGTACCTATGTAGTAGCAAAAGTAATTTTTTGAAGTAAGTATTAATTTAAAGAAAGTCGTATTTTCTTATTTTTGTTTAATTTTAATTCTAGACATGATAAATCAACAAAAAAAGACAAAAAAATAGTAAAAGAAAAAGTACCTTTTCGAAATAAGTATTAATTTGAAAAAAATCCCAAATTATTTTAACAATTTCTACACAAATAGCAAGAAATTGTATTTATTCTGTTCAAAAACACAAATATTTAAGTGTTTTGTTACTTTTGAAAAAAGTAGTAGAAAAAGTACCTTTTTTAAAAAAGTACTTTTGTGAAATTTTTATTAAATTTCAATTCTAAGCATGAAAAATCAATAAAAAAAAAAAGACAAATTAAATAGTAGTAGAAAAAGTATTTTTTTGAAGGAATTTTAGTTTTAAAACTTTTCAAGAAACAGGTACACAAATTCCTTAGATAGCTACTGTAAATAGATTTAAACTAACAAAAGTATGTTTTTTTTGTATCTTTTAAATAAAGCATGAAAGGCATTTCCTACAATACCTTCATTAGCCCCAAAACCAGATTAAGTATCTTTCTCCATAAAGTTTATTTATCCTTTACAATATCCTGTGCCACCTCCCTTTAACAGCCAATTATAGTTTTAGTTTTTTTTTTTTTGTCCTACAAGCAATAACACTTTTAAACAAAAGAAAACTTGTTAAACTTTTCTTTATTTTCTATTTTTTTAACAAAAATAAAAATAACTTTTTTCTCACTCACTCTCTTACATTATTGCAGTAAGTAATTAAATTTTATAAGATTTTTGTTCTTTAGTTTTCTCTAAAGATTTTGTTTTATGTTTTTTTTATTCGTTTTATTGAAAGAAAAGTTTATGAACGAACAATAAACGTTATCAGCAAAAAACAAAAATTAGTAAATTTTTTATTGGGAAAAAATGTTTGCAAGTATTTCATCTATTGTGTTTTTTGTTCAAGGTTTTTATTTTTTTGTTTCTTGTCATTCATTCCTTTCATTCATATTCATGTTGGGAAATTGTTATCGAAGTAATAAAATTTCATGCGAGTACGATTTCTTAACAATGACACGCTTACACACACTTTTATACATACATACATATGTATAAGATATTTACAATGAAAAGAGAACAATTGAATTGTAATTTGAAATATTTTTTAGCCATGTGTTGAAATAGTTTTGGTAGCGGGGGATAATGGGATGGGATAATTGTAATTTGTATGCTTTATTTTATTTGCTAGAAATGAGTATCATAATCATATTAAAAGCTTTTAAAATTATTCAAATTGATTTAAAACAAATGTTAAAGTCAAATTAAGAATATTTGATTATTTCAATAAATAGTAAAGTAGTTTTAAATATTATGCTAAATATATTAAAGATCAAAAGTCAGAGTCAATTAATATAAATCTTTGTTTTTAAAAAGAGGATAACAGCTAACTAAAACTACTTGCACATAACCCGACATGTTAAAATCATTGTTTACATAAAATCCGGTCGCTCTATAAAAGTTTTGTTAAAAAACTGTTGGAAACTCTTTTGTTTAAATTTTATTAAATAAGTTTTAATTTGTGATTCAAATGTATTCAATCGCTTTTTTTGTTATATAAAGATTAACCTCCTTATTCAAAAACGATTATTAAATCTAACAAACGTTTATTAAGGCAAATTTTATATGTCATAATAAACGTTTGTTAAATTTAATAATCGTTTTTGAATAAGGAGGTAAAACATTTATGCACCGGACTTTATTTACTTATCATCTATCTAACATATTGCAACATCGATTGATTTTAAGTGTCTATCAAAGTTGTTACATAGAAAAATTTGGTTGAAATTTTTTACAAATTTGTCTATAAGTTTTTTAAATTATTTTATAAATATTAAAATGGTCTATTGTTAACATTCTCTAAATTGTTTTTAACATATTTGTGAAACATTCCATAGCTCTATTTAGCTTGATTTCCACAGAAATGTTCGTTTTTATGAAATTAGTCTTAATTAATATCAATCATACGCACCCAGGAAAAATTTTACAAATTTTAAATTTTCTTTAGAACTAGTGGAAATTTTAAAATGTTTAAGAAAGTGTTGGCATGGCTTAAGTCTTTGAAGTGATTTATTACTTAAAATTATATTGTAATTTAACTACTAACGGATTTGGGATTGCAAGACAAATTACAAAATAATTAGTTTGTTAAATTTGTTTTTAATATAATGCAATTCAACTTCCCTAGTGACTTTAATTTGTAAAACATCTCATAGCTCTATTTAAATTGCTTCGCGGTGAAACGTTCACTTTTATAAAATTTTTACAAATTTAAATTTTTTTTAAAACAAATACAGGTTTTTAAATGTTTAATAAAGTCTAAACATCGCCTAAGTCTTTGAAGTGATTTAGAAGTTCAAATGAAATTGTTATTTACTTATTAACAGAGCTGGAAGTACAAGCAAATACGAAAACTTATGTGCTTGTGGAATTTTGTAATATAACATAATTAAACTTTCCAAATAACTACAAATTGATTTGGAAAGTGTCATTAATATGATTATACACCCAGTAATCTGAATATTGCTTTTTGTGCAGAAAAAACTTGTAAAAATTTAATTAATTTTTTATATAGCTTTTAGGGTTTTTTTTTTTTGAAATTTTCTCAAAATTCTCCATTTGTTTTTAAACCTGTTTTGTAAATATTAAAAACAGCTAATAATATTTCATAGCTCTATTTATTTTGTTTACCAGTGATATATTAATTTTTATGAAATTAGTTCAAATTAATATCAATCATACTAACCCACGAAAAATTTTACAAATTTTCGATGTTCTTTAAAACAATTAGAGATTTTTAAAAGTTTAACAAAGTTTAAGACTTTGAAGTAGTTTATAATTTAAAGTTATATTGTAATTTAATTACTATCAGAGCTGGGAGTGCTCTAATATAATTTAAATATTTTTTTTGCAATGACTACAGATTGCTTTGAAAAGTGTCATTAGTAATCTAAGTATGGCTTAAGATGAAAAGAAGCTTGCAAAATTTTCAATTATTTTTAAAATAATTTTTATATTTTTTGAAAATGTTCACAATATTAACCACAAATTGCACAATTATTTTGTATATATCGAAAACATCTATTCTTAACATTCCCTAAAGTGTTCTTAACATATATGTAGAATATTTCATAGCTGCATTTAGCGTGATTCTCAGTAAAATTTTCGTTTTTATATAATTTGTCCAAATTAATATCAATCATACGCACCCAGCAACAATTTTACAAATTTTCAATTTCCTTTAAAACAATTAGAGATGTTTAAATCTTTTAAAGCTGTACCAGTATATCAATAGTAAGCAAATTCTTTAATTGATTTTTCTTCTTACATTGTGTTTTGCAAGAGCATATATGCATTTATAATGAAAAATGAATAAGCCTGTAAAACCTGTCTCTAACATTATTTTGGATCCCTTCAATATTTTTCATTGGAAATTTGTTAAACTGCTCCAAGTTAAATAAATTACAAGACATTACGGCAAAAACCAATAGAAAATAAATTAATAATAAATGTCTAAATCTGAATACGTTGGCTAAAAAGCATTTCATTAAATTCCAAGAGAGTGAAGATGGGAGAATGAGAGTATGAGAGTAAACTCCAAAGGACAATAACAAAAGAAATACATATAAACATAAATAACGGTAAAACTCATAAACCAAAAATTTCTCGGTTTATTTTTATTGTTTGAGCTGTTGTTTGGAACTACTGTCTCATGTGAATGTATTTACTTAGAAAACAAAATTTACTCAAGCATGTGCAAGAAAATGTAGGAGAATAATTTAAATGCCAATAGCATGTCAAAGAAGAGGATTTCTTTCCTTAAGTTAAACATATTATGGGGTATCATAAAAATAATGGCGTTTAAGTATGTTGACGTTTTTATTTAAAGGTGGAAATGTCCCATAAATAATACAGGAGTAAAACTTAGAAGCAAACAAACAAACACAAGCATACTTAAATAAACAGTAAAACTACGAGGACAATTTGGAATATACTTTGCCAAACTTTGCAACTGATGTCGTATTCTAAACTTTATGAGAAATACAAGAATAAAAGTCTCAAGTCATGTGTACTCAACATGGGCTGTAGTTTATTTATATTTGTCTTAGTAGTTAGAATTTATTTCTGGGATGGAAAATAAAAAAGGATATTAAAATACACCTTAACTAAAAACTTTTTTTTTAATAATATAATTTAATAAGTTTTTGTTAAAAAAATTAATAAATTTTTTAAAAAAAATCACACGCAGTTAAAAAGAAACTTGAAAAAATTAATAAATTTTGAAAATATATTTTTAGGTTATAAGGAAAATTTACACAAAATCATTCATAACTTTTTAAAACTGTTTTGTAAATATTAATTAAATTTATTGGTGATATTCTTTAAATTCTTTTTAATATATTTGTAGAACCTTCCAATAATCTATTTATGTTAGTTCCCTGTGAAATTGACATTTTTATAAAATTAGTCCAAATTAATATTAATCATACGCAGCCCGGAACAATTTTACAAATTTCTAATTTTCTTTAAAACAAATGTTTTTTTTTAAATTTTTAACAAAGTTCAAGAATGAGTAAGAACTTTTAAGTTAATTGCAATTAAAAATAATATAAGAATTTAACTATCAACAGAGCTGGGAGTGCAAGCAATAAGTGCAAAAGTATTTGTTTATTTAAATTTGTTTCATGTAATAGAATAAAACTGTCTAAGTGACTACAGCTTTCTTTAACAAACGTCAGTAATATTAAAGTAAACTATATAAATGGCGTTTAAAGTTCAGCAGAAACTTTAAACTTAGCAAAAAATAAATAATTTTTAAAATAGTTGTTATTTTTTTCGAAAATTTTCACAAAATTGCTCATAAGTTTTTTTAATTGTTTTGTTACTGCTTATTAATTCTATTAGCGATATTGCTTAATTTGTTTTTAACATATTTGTAGAACATTCTATTACTCTATTTAACTTAAAACCCAGTGATATTTAAGTTTTTCAAGTTAGTCCAAATTAATATCAATCATACGCCCCCAAATACAATTTTACAAATGTTCTAATTTCTTTAAAACAGTTAAAGTTTTAAAAATTTTCTATTAAGTTAAAGCATGGTTTATATCTTTTGTAAGATTAACAATTTAAAATGAAATTGGGATTTAACAATTAACAGAGCTGGGAGTGCAAATAAGTGTACAATATAAATTTTTTATTATATTTTTATTTTTAAAGAGCAGAGCACTCTTCCTACCCTGATTTACTTGCTAGTACTGTTTGAGTGGGCGAGTATTTACTTTGTCTTTTTAAGGAGAGCTAGAGAAATTTTTTGTATTTTTTTTTGTGATGATTCTTGTTCTTTTTATTTTTTTTTTTCTTTCATTCTTGTTTTGCATAATAAATAGGAAAAGTATTGATTTTATTTATGTGGACGGTTTCTTTATTGTTGTCCCCAGCTCCTACTGCAAAAACACATCACAGCAACTCATGCGTATGTGTATGGGTGTGTGATTATGTTTGCATGTGTGCGTGTGGCTTGCAAGTGACGTCAATGAAGAATACTTATTTTTATTGTTTTATTTTTACTGAGGTTTTTTTTTTGTTATTAAGTATTTTCCTTCATTTTAGTTTGGGTTTTTTTTTAAATATTTTTTCGCTTCTATTTTCTGTTTTTTTTTTTTTTTTGCTTTATTATTATGTTGTTGTTGATTTAATGGCGCGTGAATTACAGGTCCTTAAATAATTCAATGTGTGTATGTCAGCATAACTATGTGTATGTGTATGTATAGATAATTGAAAGGGTCATTTATTTAATCGTGTATGTGAATTCTTAATTAAAACATAGCAGCGGGAAGTTTATCAATACAATAAAAACTTTTGTATTTTTTATTTTTCAAGGAAGGTTGTGATTTTGTTAAAACATTTAAAAATCTGTATTTGTTTTAAAGACAATTAGAAATTTGTAAAATTATTACTGGTTGCGTATGATTGATATTAATTTTCACATATTTTATAAAAATGCAAATTTCAACGGAATTTAACTTAAATAGATTATCATAATGTACTACAAATATATTAACAACTTTAAGGAATATTGTTACGTTTTTACCTTTTGAGAACAGTAGTTTATTTCATTTAAAAAAAACCGGATTCTTATTAATTTCAAGATAAAAGCGTCAAGTACTTTGAAGAAAATATAACGAGTCTTTATTTATTCAAATGCACACAAAAACAAATTAAAATGAACACTCTGTCTTTCTACACACTTATATTACGGTTTAAAAACACACTTAAAGTTTTAGAACACTTCATGTTTACACAACAATTACTCACAATAAACTGTTTAGTGTGATTGGCCCTTTTAGTCTATTTATACATCAATCATAATTTCTCGAAGGTTCGGAGCTAAAATACTAGAATGTTTATGACTGCAAGTCTAGAATATTCAGCCAAAGTCGTTAAAACTCAATGTTGCCATATTGTGCAGCTATGTTTATAACAGGGTGTTCTCAGTAAATTAAAATTTCTACAAATGCTAAACCAGCTGTATGTCGATACACACGTCATCTGTTGATAAACGTGTTGTATATTGATACCGACCGTTAAATTTATATTGAAATACAATTGCGTAACAATATTTTTAAATCAATTTGTTTAATGTTAAAAGAACAATTTTGAAAACCTATTAACAATTTCGTAAAAATATTCAATAAAACCTAAAAAAAAAGTTACCAGTTACATCTGAACTTAAAGCAATATATATTTATTCCTGTAAAAAAAAAGTTACCAGTTGCATCTGAACTTAAAGCAATATTTTTTTATTCCTCTAAATGTATTCATCATTTTACTGACCCTTGCTAAATGAAGATGTAGTTTTAAAATTTAATTATATTATATAGGAAATTTAAAACAAATTCATTTGTCATATTTTCTTGCACTCCCAGCTGTGCTACTAAACAAATTCCAAATTTATTTGAAATTGTTAATCACTTAAAGGACTTTAGCCATGCTTTAACTTTCTTAAACATTTAAAATATTCATTTGTTTTAATGAAAATTTAAATTTTGTAAAATTGTTTATGGGTGCGTATGATTGATATTAATTTGAAGTAATTTTATAAAAATGCAAATTTCACTGGGAAGCAAGTGAAATAAAGTAATAGAATGTTCTAAAAAAACGTTAAGAAAGGAATAGAATAATATCATCGATTAAACTCATTTGTAAAAAATATTAATGAAGACAAACTAATATTTTAAAAATTCAGTCGGCATCAGTTAAACAGAACTGCCGCGAATGGAGAAGTTCACCCCAGAATTCTTAAAACCAAATTTTATTTACTCATGCCTATTACACTAGAATATAGAAAATATAACAACCTACTTTCTTTTAACAACGATGACTCAAAAAAAAACTTAATTTTCATTCATGCTATTTCCAAATTAAGATTTTTATCAAACATGTTTACAACCCTCGTACTTACACTTGTATGTGGCCAACAACAAGACATTTTTACGAGTAGATATCTAGCTAATAAAATAAAAACTGCTCTATTTTTTTATAATCCCCAGAAAATGTTAGTTTTTTTGGTGGATTTTGAAATTGTAAGGGGTGTGTGAAAACGTGTGAGCATTAATTCCAACTATTTAGTCGTAGTTAAACAAAAATCTGCTGCAAGTTTTGTAGCATTAGGGTGTTAAATAAAGACGGATTATTTTTAAATAATACAAGTAAAAGATTTTGAAGATTTAAATATGTAAGTTAAAAATTCATGAAATTATACTTGAAATCAAGAGTTAAAGATTTAAAATAATTTAAATAAAACAAAAATATGTGTAGCTGGAATTGGATTATTAAACACAATGTCAGTAATAAGTCTTTAAATATGATCTGTCATATACTGTCCCAAATTATCAAAAATAATTAATTTTTAAAATAGTTTTTGTTACAAAATTATTTATAACTTTTTAAAATTATTTAGTAGATGTTATTGAAATAGATTTATTAAATTCCTTAATTTGTTCTTAACATATTTGTAGAACATACTATTACTCTATTTAACTTAAATTCCAGTGATAATTTCATATTTATAAAATTATTCCAAATTAATATCAATCATACGCATACATGAACAATTTTAAATATTTCTAATTTTCTTTAAACTATTGGAGATTTTAATATTTTTAAACAAGTTTAAGCATGGCTAAAGTATTTTAAGTAATTTACAATTTAAAGTAAAATTAAAATTTATAAACCAGCAGAACTGGGAGTGCAAGAAAATATAACATCATAATTTTTGTTAATCTTTTTAAATATAATATTAAAAATTACTTCAGCTAGTCATAACAAAGCTCAGTAAATTGATAAAATATATTTAGCAATATACATGCTGTTTTAGGTTTATAAAAAATCTTGTAAAAATTTGTTCATTGTAAAAATATTTGTTGGCAAAATCGTTCGGTTGTGGGTTGTTGGTTGAATTTACTTACATATGTTTCGAGAAACACCACTTTCTCTCATCAGAATTCTTTACGTTCTCACCCTCTGCCTCTAGCGGGCAACGCAGTAGTGCAGAGGGTGAACCAACAACCCAGGTTCGAATCCTAAGCCAAGAAAAATTATCAATAAATTTTAATAATAATTTTCATGTAACAATTCCTACCTTCAGTAAAAATAATTTAATGAAAAATTAAATTTAATGAACTCAAACCGAAATAAAAGAAATATCAATAAGTCTAAATTAATATCAATCATACGCACCCATGAACAATTTTAGAAATTTCTAATTTGCTTTAAAACAAATGGAGATTTTAAAATTTGTAAACAAGTTTAAGCACGGCTAAAGTCTTTTAAGTGATTTATAATTTAAAATAAAATTTATTGTTACTACTAACAGAGCTGGGTGTGTTACAAAGAAAATAAAAAAAAAATATTTTTATACAATTTTAAAATTTTGTTTATTATTGTGGTTTTTGGTTTGGTTAAAAATTTAAAAGTTCATAGATGGAAAATGTATTCTAATGCTCAATACTAGAGTCCAAACGAAATCGTTTTTTTAGGCCGAAACCGAATCGAAATTAATATTCGCTTAATATATCTGCTTAATCCGAAACAAACCAAAACTTTGAAAATATACCATTAATTTCCAAAACCAAATGTTTAATTTAACTTTATAATATGTTTAGAAAATTTTGAGGTGGCCGAAAGTAACGACACAACTTTATAACACTGCATTTGACATTTAAAAGTTTGGGAAACGCTGTACTAAACACAGCAAATAAGTATCTAGAGGTCATAAAGTCTAAAAGGGTATGACAGTAAAAAACCACATATTCTCTCCATCCGTCTAAATATTAAATTGCCTTTTTTATATTCCTTTACCATACTGCCACAAATGTCAATTAAAATATCAAAAAAAAAACAACTAAAACTTAATAAACAAAAGAAATTAAAATATTTCTCAAATAAATGCCAAGAAAATATTTCCTTTTCCTTCAGAAAAAAATAAAATAAAAAAAAAAGTTTCCAGAAATTTGAGTCATTTAACTGCTTTGCTAACATGACCTTTTTTACACACAACTAAAGAAAAGAAAATTTCAAATTCCAAAAGAAAAGAAACAATAACTTAAACTAAACCAATTTACATACAAATTTGTGTAAATTGACAAAATCAACATAAAAGCAGCAAAATGTTTCAAATTAATTTGCTGCTTTTCAAACCAAACACAAACACGTCTCAGTTTAGTTTAGTTGCCTCTTCCGTCTTTGTAACCAGCCAACTGTTTGTTTTGTGTGTGACTTTCTAGGAAACCCTACACAAACAGTGGCTATAACTTGTGGGATTTGTTGATGTAACTGTCCCCAAAGCTTTGTACGAGTATAGCTACTTGCAACTTTGATTTTGAACACACAACACACAGCGGGCTGCAATTAGGGAGTTACAATCACAGTCAATGTGCCACAGCACAAGCATGCCATAATTAAAATTATTAAAGCTTAAGGAAAATATCAGAAAATTATTGTTCAATATGTATTGAGGGGGGTTGGTAAGGATTTACTTAATGGTCTTATGTCTATCTAGCAAAAAGAAAATGTTTAACTAAGTTATGGCAGGATATTTTCAAAAATTGAATTAAATTTGTAGGTTTATTTAGGAACTCATATCATTGACACATTATGCTTTTAGTTAAAACAATTTATCAAAGCATTGTAAGGTCATTAACAAAATAAATTAGATTTTATTAGTAGGGGAGAGGGGGGCACCTTAGAACACTTTTTGCTTTCAAGCCACATAAAAATTTATATTTTTGAATTATTGACTTTTTACATAATTTAACTAATATATATGGAAATAAACTTTAGCTTAAGTCTACAAGTAACTTATTTTTAGTTCGATTTATATTTTATTTTTTTATGGATGAAGTCATTGTGTTCAAATGTGCCCCCCATACGGGGCAGCTTTGAACTAGGCTGGGGCAGTTTTGAACAGCAATATATACAACAGTTATATTTTTTATATATATAATAAATTTGATTTATTTATTAAGAAAAACATAAACATTAACATTAACAATTTAAAATATAAAAAAAATTCAGATCAAAAATAAGTTTTATATTATTAAGACGGAAAAGGCCTTGCGATTTCAGGTGACATTACATTTTCCTTTAAAGCATCATGATCAGCATTGGATTCGTCATTTTCAGAAAATAAGAGAGAATCAACAATGTTTGGTATTTCGGTTGATAAATTAACATGTTCAAAGGTGCCCCCTTTTTCTTTGTTCAAACCTAAACTGGCATGCCATTTCACGGAAATTTATAATAAATTTTTTTTTTACATAAATATCAAATAACTTAACTTAATTTTGTTTGAAATGAATTTTGAAATGCAATAAATTTAACGAAAGAAAACGATCACTGAATACTTCTTACCCTCGTACAAAAAAATAAAAAAAAAATTTACAATGGCACTGCGAAAACTTGTTCACCCAACTACACTGAACTGAAAAAACTAGCAAAAGTTGTTAACGTTGCTAGAAAACAAGGTTGTCATGTGAAAAACTCGGTTAAGGGTCGTAAAAAATGTTAAACTGAGATTTTATCAACATAGTTCAAAGGTGCCCCGCGTATAAACGTGCCCCCACAGTGGACACATTTCCCTTGCTATGGTTGTATATAAGTTATGGAAACAGCATGCAAATGCTCTTATACAAATTTACAAAACTGTCTTTTAAATAAGTTTCGTTGAACCTAAAAATAAATTGCTGACAGTTAATAAGATATTTATAAAAAATTGTTTACAAATAATATCGCTGAACATTAAAAATATAATATCAAATTACAAATAATTGTGCTGCAACTCAATATTATGTTTTTATTAATTAATTGCTGATTGTGCTTCTTATTTGGTATAAATATAACACTTAGAATTAAGAAGGCTGGTTAATTGTAAGACGCGCTTGTAATTCATAGTGTTAAGTTTAATAATGTATAAGTGAAAATAAAAATATGTTTTTCTTTTTAAATATAAACTAAGCAATTTAATTTGTATACGTGTGAAGAATTATGACATCATTGACAATTTTAATTCTAGTTACTTTATATAACAGAGACTTTTTAAATCAAATTTAAGTTTTATCTTTACAATTTATAGTATTTATTGGGTTGGTTAAAAAATTTTTGTTGTTTTTTTTTTTTTTTTGTTTAGTTAAAAAATTCTAACTTGGTGCTTCTTAATACATATTAATTCGTTAACTTTTTAATCAAATCCACCAAATCTACACTCTATGACATCGAGCTTTCTTTGGACACCAACTTTTATTATTGACTGATGCGAGTTGCACTCCCTCTGAGTATCTGCATCTCCAAACTATCCTGTTGCCTTAAGAAGCAGTGCTCTTTTTCGCACAAGAAACACCGCCATATCATCATCATATGCTGTTGCGATATGTACAGCCTGAATATATCACTCCCTCTGAGTTTCTACAGTATTTACATCAACTATCCTGTTGCCCTGATGAGGAGACAAACACAAGTTCTCTAATTTCCAGATCCTGCGCTTAGTATAAATTGTGTTGGGATAACTATCTGGGATTTATTACTTATCCGAATATGTACTGGAGAAGAAATCGGCAAACATATTACTAATATTAATATCGTTGGAAGATTCATAATTGTTGAGTTTTATTACTGAAGGATTTTTTATTTTTTGTAAATATTAAGGATATGTGACCCGGACTATGAAAAGGTTTCTTATGAATCACTCTTTCACGTGGTGAAAACTATAAAGTCCTAATCTGCTTAGAAGTGTACTAAAAATTTAGAGAAAGAAGAGCACAAATGAAAGAAAAACAGAATTTTATTGAAAATCCCAGAATCAAGATAATAAATGGAATTGAAAAATTTAAAAATTAGGATTGAACGCTGCAAAAACGATTTTACCAAAAAAACGCTGTTTTGCACAAAAAATATTTATTTATGCTCTTTTGCCTTTTTGGTTGCCTTTTGGGCATGACTGTTCAAAATGCAAAAGAAAAACTACTAAGAAACTGACGAAATGCATTGTTTATCTTTAACAGCTGTGTGTTTAACACCTTTTCATAGGCCGGGTCACATATAGGGAATTGTTGAAATTACTATATTCAGCACGAGCAACTGAGTATTTACTATAATCTGCAAGCAATCCAAATTTTGTAAAGTTTTTATAATGTTTATTCTTTAAATTCTTAACTTTAGATAACAGTTTTGAATTCCAAGAAATTATAGTCGGTCAAGCCCGACCATATAATACCCTACACCCAGTATATGTATAAAACAGTTTTTCAGAAATGGGCGTTATATGGAAGATTTAGTGTCATAATGTCTGTGAATATAAATATTATAAGTGTTAAATAAACTTTATCTCGATATAAATACTTTTAAAAGATTTATGGAGGTTAAAGTGAATTACGGAGAGGGTCTTTCTTATATGGAAGTTTCGACTAATTATGGACCGACCATTATAAAATTAGGCGTCATTATTTCTGTATATAAGAAACTTATTTGCGTCGAATTTTATTTGATTGTCAACATTTTTAAGAAATTTATGATCTTTAAAGTGATTTTCGGAAGTGGGTCTTATATGGAAAATTCGACTAATTATGGACCGATCATAATAAAATTGGACCGTATTATTTGTATACATATACATATATGAAATATATTTGCGTTAAATATTATTTGGATACCAACATTTTTGAGAGAGTTATGCTCTTTAAAGTGATTTTCGGGAGTGGGGCTTATATGGGAGCTTTGATAAATTATTGACCGATCTGCACAAAATTTGTAGATGTGATTTGGCTTTATTTATTACTCATTTGTGATGAACTTTGATTGGTTCCTTGCCTAAATCAAACATTTATGATCGGTAAACCCCAATTTCGTGCGGACTTTTGTATGGGGGCCAGGTGAAATAATGAACCGACTTCCACCAGTTTCAATCCCATCCATCCTTGGGCCAAAAATATATCACGTACCAAATTTTAGCGAAATATCTTTAAAATTTCGACCTGTACTCTGTGCACAAGCTTTACATGGACATCCGGTCAGCCAGACGGACGGATGGACACCGTTAAATCGATTCAGAAAGTGATTCTGACTATACCGGTATTTAATATTAAATTATTTAGTTTAACATAGTTCGTTAGTTAAAAATTATAAACTTTCTCATTATTAATTTGAGTACAGGATTTTATGTACAGCAGGTAAAGAGAAAATAAATTCAAATATCGAATTAAATTTATCTTCAGGCAAAGTAACAGGATCACAGCGAGAAGTTACACAATTGCTTGGATCATTTTACAAATACCAAATCTAATAATTTACCAAATTCATTATAACTGTTAATTAGTTGATAAAGACGCAGTGATGTTGGACCGAATGGCGGGAAATCACGATAATCTTGAACAAATCTGTGCGGCGGAATATAGCCTGATTTACAGCGAAGAGTGTGTGAAAATTTAAATATTGATCATTTTTAAGGTGTAATTAAGACTAACAGTTTCAACTTACCTTGGAATAACTCTCCGTGGATCTGATGTCATTAATAGTCCAGGGCAACATGGCAGCCGAGTAGCGCGGATCAACCGAGGCACTGCCGCGATAAGTTAACGAAACCAAACGGGTTTTCATCTTAACGGAATATTTATAGAAACGAGAAACTAACTTAATCAAAGCAAAATTTGAGAGCACACTTAAATTGTATAATAATTTAACAATAATTTATTAAATTAATTTCTAATAAACACTTAAAACATGATGACTGAAAAGTTTATAATTTGCTTAAATTGTCTTTTTACTTTTTATTTTAAATCAATATGGCAAAAAGGCGTCTAAGAGACGCGTTTTGATTATTGTTATTTTTTTTCGTATTTATTATTATTATTATTATTATGTTTTCTGTTTCTAAATAGCAATAAAATGAAGCATGCACTCTTTGCTTCTTTTCTGTTTTGATGGTTTTTTTTTTTGCTTGTTTTCCACGTAAATACGGAAATAATGCAGTTTTATGAGTCAGAAGGGACAATAAAATTAGAGTAAGGAAACGTGTACACAACGGAGCCAATGGAGGTCATTTAAGTTGTTGTTGCATGGCATTATTTCATGTTTTATTTTTTTAATAGGGGGTGTTTGCAGCCACAGTCGGCTCTTTAAACAGACACTGAGTTAAGGAATTTAGCACAAACACGACCATAACGGCGACCACGACTTAAACACACGACAACGACTTAACAATTTTACGAAAACGCCGACAATAATGATGACGGCGATAAAGTTAAAAAATGGTTGTATGATGAATGAAGAAAAATGGCTGGATTATAGTATTTTGTTATTAAATAAAGACACGCAACTTATGGGGGTTAACAAACAGTATGATTTTATGATTTTTTTTTTTTTTTTATTTTTATACCTATCTGTTTTTTAGTTTTTCTTATTTTAAAATAATTGTAGTAAAATATTTTTAAATTTTTTTTTAAATTTCTAATAGAATCTTATTGATTTTTCTATTTATTTTCTTATAACTGACTTTATATTTTTATGTGTTTTCTTTGTTTTGTCTGGCCGAGGGTTTTACAATAAGCGGGGCATGTATCTGCTTGTTTTTTCTGTTCTTATTAGTTTCCTTATTTAGTATTTTTTTCTGTTGGTTTGTTGTCTCTTTTGTTGTATTTGTTTCTAGTTGGATAAACACTCAGTTGTACAGGATGAGACACATTTTTTCACTGTCTGTCTGTCTTTTACACATAAAAACCACCCCTTTAAAAAGATTCAGTTTAGAAAAATGTTGAAATGCCGTAATTTCTATTATTTGAAGGAATTATTATTTTCTATTGTTTAATAAAAAACACCACTGCTTGTTCTTTAAGAAAACTTCCAGCTTTTAAACACAATGTTTTATTTGAATTATTATTGATTAAATCCTTTAAACTTATAGGCATTTATATTCAGCAATCTATGTATGTTTGTGTTTTCTATAAACTGCCGCTAACTGTTTCAAGTCAACCGTCTCCACTGAATAATCAAAAATTACTAAAGGATTTTTTAATTCGCACTTCATTCACTCAAAAATATATTTTTTATGTCTCTTTATTTCTATCAGACACTCTCTTATTATTTTTTGCACTCTCTTTCTACTATTACATTAAGATTTTTTTTACACAATCAATTTCTTCTTTTATTTTTTCTAATAATTTTTTTCTTTTAAAAACTTAATTTTGCATATATTTTTAATAACAAAAATTTGTATATTTTCATAATTCACATACTTGTTCGTAATTTTTTTTAAAGACGCGCAAACTCAACAAAAAAATAATTAACTAAAAAAATTTTTGTTTTTTTAGTTTGTCATCTGTCAAAATTTACAAAAAACTTTTTTTCTATTTTCTTCGCAAAAACGTCAGTACACAAAAATGCAACACTATTGCCAGAAACAACTCTGTTTTTAAAAGTACGGTCGGTAACAGCTGACGACAGCAGCCAATAGAGGGCGCTTTGTCATGATTTTTTGTCTAAAAATAGAACCACAAAAATTCCCGTATTCTTTTTCTTCAAAAGTTCGCAATAGAACCTCCGGGTTAGGTCGTCATCAGCAAGCGCAAGCAAGCAGCACACACACACACAGAAAAAAAAAACAACCACACACACACCACAACCACACGACGACACGACGCGGAAGTCGTCGTCGTCACAGACGACGGAGAGAAAAAAAGACGACACGACGCGGACGACGGAAAAGAGGAAGAGAAAAAAAATAAAAGATGGTCGGGAAGGAATCAGAAAAGAAGGGGGGCGGAGGACGGAAAAAAAAGTCAACCGACCGACCGGCGAAAATTTTTTTTATGCCTATGGTGAATTTAAAAAAGGTGGTGAATAAAAAACGTGGTTAAAATAATCGTGGTGAGTATAAAAAATTGTGGTGAGTATAACAAATCGTGGTGAGTTTTTCAGAAATTCACCACAAATTCCGTTATTCGAAATTTTTCAAGGTCATTGAAAATTTGTCATCCTAAAAGCAGGCAATGGATGTGAGTTACAGGTTTACGGGGTGGTTGCTGAATCAGCTAGTGTCAAAATTTTTCATAATTTTGTGATTTTATATGGTTGTTTAAGGTTTGTGTATTGAGTAATAACTATTGCAAAGGTGCTTGGAAATACTATCAGTCCAATCATGAATAAAAAAATCCGCGGGAGTTTTTTTCCTTTTTATTTTTTTAACATTGAATTTGAATAGGAAAAATGGGAAAAGGGAAAAAACTCCTGCGGAATTTTTAATCATGATTGGGCTGTAATAAACAACAAACAAGCTGACTCTGTTATATTTTTTGGTGGTATTTTAAGTAAAAGCTATTTTATAAAAATGTTAAAAATACGAAATATTTATTAAACGTATTTATAAGTGTTGGAAAAAATAAGAAATAGGAAATAGGAAAGGAATAAGGAAAAAGTATGAATGAAATTGCAATACTGATGAATTGGTCCAAAACAACGGGTTTTCAAGTAACATAGAAAAGTGAAACCAGAGACAAAGAAAGAAAGAAACCCATTCTTTTAGGTCGTTCATAGTTTCAATTGAGATTTAATTTTTAGGAACTCTAGGTTTCTAAGTTGAATTTCAATCGCATATTTTTACATAGTCTTCAGTTGTAAGCCATTATGTAGTTTTATTGAGATTGAAACGTATGCAGGTCTTTATAAAATCTAGGAGGTTAAGCTTTAATTATAGTCTAGGTTGATTTTTACTCGCAGTTCTTTAAGTAGTATTGAGCTTAAAACCTAGGTCTTTAGATATATGACGAGGTTATTCATCAATCATTTATAAGTTCATCAATCTTTTATAAGTTTCAATCCACATTTGAGTTGAAACTTAATCGTAGTTCTTTTTGGAAGTATGTGTGTATTGCATTTATTATTAAACTGAACTGTAACAGAAACTGCTGGGAATTAATAACATTGATATTTTCCCAACCAGTTTTAAAATTTCAAGAGATAGTTGGAGATAAAGATGTGTTCAAAATAACGTGGGTTCATCCTAGCGACGCTCTTAAACGCAGGTAAACTCGGCTCACCACCGCATAGTATGTCCAGCAAGAACATACTAATGTATGTCTTGCAAAGAGCCTACTTGCCAGTACCATACAATTTGCGATTTCTCGTACATGACTGCAACGATCAATGTAACGAGTACCTTGCTTAATAGCTTTGGCTATCTAATCCCTGCCATCCATAACTTAGTGTATTTGCATAACCCAAGACTATTACTAAAAAAGCAGCAATAACAACATCGCACTGACCGACCACTACTGCCACGGACAGAGATTAGAATTTACTACGGTTGCCAAACGCCACTATCTAACCCTGTCCAAAGGTGAACCGTCAGCTACCTAAAACGAAAGCAGATGGCTCCATTGTTTCAGCAACAGCATCTATAGATACACTGGTGTCCCGAAGTTTGCTGCTCAAACAAACATCAGTCTGTTAACCAACTGCCATTCTTCCCGCTTTGGGTATCAACCAAAGACACCACATGCACTCAGAATGGACCTCAACGAATTATCAATTAGGGGAAGAATCCCCGGATAGATCAGACTCTAACCAGTTTCGAGCCCGTTGTCGCCATATATCTCCTAAAGATTGTAACAGCGTCAAGGTGATGTACATCAACACTAAGGCATATTACCACTTTTTTTTTTTGAACCAGCACTCAGGGGACGACCCCATTTATGCAATGATTGTCTTGGAAGTAGGAAAATAGGTTATGGGAGGGAGGATAGAGAGAGTAGTGTTTGTGAACATTTGATTTGAATTTTCCTATATTGAAAGTGGCAGGGATTACTTCTGCTGGTAGTTTATTCCTCATACGGACAGTACGGCTAAAGAACGAATTATCCATGTCCAGTCGACCACAAATGTGTGAGCCCTGACTGAAGAACGTGTATTACGTAAGAAACTACGTGTTTCAGGAACAAGTTCCCTGATTTAAGCAGAACACATTCCATTATAGTATCGATAGAACAGTGAAACATAACCCACATTGCGACAATGGTCCAATGCATAAATAGAGTTGGATACCATACTGTCACCGATAAGCATCATCGCCCTCTCCTGGACGTGGTCGAGTAACTCCAAAATAGACTTCGAAGCACCGGCCCATACATACATGACTGTTGTATTCCATTTTCGGTCGAATATAGGTGGTGTAAATAATATAGAGATCAGATGGAGTGAAGTATTTCCTACGCCGTTTTAAGAAACCAAGGCACTTAAGCGCTTCTTTTGCCACTTGAAAAATGAGTTAGGTTCAGCGGCCGTCACACTCAATTCTCATGCATAGAACGTCAAGAACGTCTAATTCCTTAATATTTACACCGCCCATGAAGCAACATGATCTGTTGTGCGTTAATAAACAACACTGAGTTTTACGTGCGTTAAAATCGACTCTGTTTGCACAACCCCAATCCGCGATTGTCTTAAGATCTTGGCTCAGCGTATCATTCATATTTTGTCTCATTTCCACAATCACCAAAAAATTTTGCTATCATCTGCAAAAGAATAGATAGGGTTTGAATTTTGACATAGAAGGACATTTATAAAGATGAGAAATAAGTTTTAAGTGCGCGCGTGCGAAAGAATATATTTGGCATAGTTTGAATTATTTGCAAATAATTCAGCCAAAAAAGTTCAGCGTTGTCAACCGGGTCAGTGAATGATTCGTCATTCTTTAAAAGAGTAGGAATTTAAGAACTAGCATTATCCTTTATTCTTTTAACGAATAACCAAAAGCTTTTACTGCCTCCGAGCGTTGCTCGTGTAGAGATTTTTCACGCCTCAACACTTTGGCATAAAAAATACAATTGGAAATACAATTCAAAATAGATTAAAACATAAACTGAAACAAGTAATTTTTATTTTGTAAACCTAGTTCCAAAACTCTGGGCAAATTATATCAGGCTGAACAACAGCCCAACCATATAGATTCTATTGTAAAGACAACAGGTGGTAGTAGTTGAGAGTTTTTGGATTTTTGGCAAACAATTGCTCAAATTATTATAAAACATTTTATTGCAGAGTTGTGCTATTTCCCGTAATAATAAACGTGAGAAAATTTTCGTATGTGTTTTCATAACTCTAAAGTTAGATTTTCAGTTTCAAAAGCACCTGCAAAATGGATTTTCTCATACTTGCAGGAAATTGCATCAATATTAGAAGCATATTTAAAAAAAAGTAACAATTATGACAATGTAGTAAGTTCAGGTTCAGACGGTAAACACCCTTGAAATATTCAAACGACAAGTGTCAGAAACTATTTTGTTTTTTAAAGAATGTTTTCAAAAGACAAGTACTACTACTTACTTATATGTACATAATTTGAGACCGACATACAAAATCCCAGGCTTAACATGACAACAACAACAACAACATTTTTTTTCTTATTGTAAAGTACAACACAATGAGAAACTACAATGTTTATTCCCTGTTTAGGAAAAACTACCGTTTTCGTTTATTTATATATTTTTCATTTGCCTGCTGTGTGCGTCGAAGTGTGGAAATGAAAGTGAAAACTATTTTTATCTTCCTACTTCCTTTGTAAACTGCTGCTACTGCTGCTGCCTTTGCAGCGCGTATAACACAACACAGCCCTTGGTTAATCAGTATAGTAAACACAACTATAGATCAGTTTGGTGCCGTTGGGGGGAATGCCAAGGCATCATACTAAATGTCGCATTGCTTCATTTGCTGGCTGATGTGAAACATTGTGTATGCGTAGACATCATCACTGTTTCCTTTTTCTCCCACAGCCATCATCAAAGTCATATAAGATTTGAATTTTTTTTGTTGTTTTGTTTTATTTAAAATAATGACAAATAGTACAAAAAAATATCTATAAAAATCACATTTGCTTTTGCTGTATTTGGCATGTGCAGCCACATTTGGTTAAAAGCGTTTAATTTGCAATGCATTGCACATTTCAATATCACCAGCAAAACACAACACACCATTCCACAGCACAGCACCATAAACTGCCAATGTTACACCACCACCAACCAATCCCATTGATGTCTAAATGACTGGCTAAAAACAGACAGCATACGGATTTACAAACTAGCAAACTGGGTTCGTTCGTTGACTTTGCCGCCCTAGTCGTAATACTAGATTTTATTTTTTTTTTTGTTTGTTATAAAAAAATATTTTGTCATATTTTTATTTCTTTGTTTTTTTTCTGCATCGTTTGTATAAAAAAAATTATTATTTATTTGTAGCATAAACAAAATAAAAGAAAATAAAAATCTGGTTTCATGATCGACCACGCATTTGGCATTTTAAACTCTTCTCTCAAAATAAGGCTAATAGAAACTGGTTGAAATATTACATAAATAGTTTAACAGCAAGTTATAGACTGGAAACTGAAAAGACGGCTGCTGCAATTGTCAAAGTTATACGATTGAACGTTTAATTTAATGAATGATTTTCAAATTTATATGGCTAATGCATTTTGCAATGAATTTGCTTAAAATATTACACATAAATTATCACAGTGAAAGAGAGACGGAGAGAGAGAGAGCTGCTTAATAGTAAACAGCGTAGTCAACTTGGTGCGTTTCGCACCATTTTTGGTGCTTTTTTAAATTTTGGTGCGATTTTTAGTTTTTGGTGGCACCAAAGCGAATTCAACACAATTTTTTGTTTCAGTGTGAGAAAAATTCTTTCTACAATAAAATACACCTGTTTGAGTACCATTTTATTCAACACTGCAAAATTTTTGTTGTATATTTCAGTGCGTTATTTAATTTTTTCGAAAATGTGATGAAATCTTTATTTTTACTAATTTTTAATTGCAGTTTTTTAATAATTGATAACTCATATACGATGAAAAATGTATTTAAAATACGAATATATGATAAATGAAATCAAATTCTTCAAAAATCTTTGTTTGAAAATCAAATTAACATTTTAAACATGTAAATAAAAATTCTTGTATACAGTTCAGTAGATCAAACCATCAGGGGTCTACTGAACTGTAGACGAACAACCAGGTTAGAGTGGAAAAAATCAAATAGAAGTACTTTAACTAGAAAACAAAAATATATAAAAAAGTACCAAATATGTACTGAAATTAGCTTTTTACCAATTAGTACTTTTGTTCCGAATATCATATTGTGAGTTAAATTTTGAGTGGTTAAATGCTTATTTTATCTTCATTTATTAAAAAAGGCTTTTACTATTATTGCTTTTACTAATAACGCTTTTTTCTCCATTTTGGTGCGTTTTGAAATTTCAAAGTTGATAACGCTGATAGTAAAAGAGAAATTAGTGTTGTCAAAACCAGCGTTGTCAACTTGGTGCGTTTCGCACCATTTTTGGTGTTTTTTTTTGCGCAAAATTCCTTAGTTGTTGCTCGGTGCGCTTTTTTTAATTTCGGAGCGTTTTTTAAGTTTTCCGAAAATGTGATGAAATCTTTCTTTTTACTAATTTTTAATTGCAGTTTAGTAATAATTTATTATCATGAAATCTATCCGATGAAAAACGACCCCATTAATTGTATTTTAAATACGAATGTATGATAAATGAATCCATACTATCAAATTCGTCACATTAATGCTATTGCTAAAGGTGAATAGGGTGAAAATCTTTGGTTTGGTCTAGTGAAGTGTGGACGAACAACCAAGTCCCAGTGGAGTCCTAATAAATTTTATTGAAAAAAATTCAAATAGAAGTACCTAAAATAGAAAACAAAAATAATTAAAAAAAATATACCAAATATGTACTGAAATAAGCCCTTTTTACCAATTAGTACTTCAGTTCCGAATAGCATATTGTGAATTAAATTTTGAGTGGTTAAAGGCTTATTTTATATTTATTAGCTCGTTTATTTGAAAAAAAATAAATGCTTTTACTATTAATTGGTTTATAAAGCGAATTTCCATACAAAATTTGTTTATAAACCTCTTATAAACCTGTTATAAGTTTTATGAATAAGGGCAATAAATAGCAAGCACAAATCTAAATAAAAACTTCAGCAATTACATTACGATGCTGCACAAGTGCATTACATCTACACTACACTCAAAACCCCATTATACCACAGCACTTTACCAATTGATATTAATCTAAATGACTTCCCCTCTTCATGTTAACTAAAATACCTAAGTATAATGACAGAAATAATAAAACATTTTCCACGAATCGAAAAACAAACATAATTTTCTACTTAAATAAATTAGCGTTATCAATCACAATTGGAAATTTAATTTATAGGTAAAATGATCTTAAATCAACAGTTGCAGTCTTCTCTACAAAAGGATTTTAAAAACCGGAAGTATAGAAATAATTATATGTAAATACTACAGATTCTGAATGCCACACCCATATCTACATACGTATATGTATACATATGTATGTCTAAAAGCAGGGGAAGGAAATGAACACATGAACACATAATTAATTACTTAATTTTTGGAAGGTGTAAGAATAAACCGAAGAATAAATAATCAAAAAAAAAAAAAAAAGAAAACACATAAATAAAACTATAATAAAGTTACAATACCTGAACAACATTCAATTAAATAATATTTTATTATAAATAACTACATCATACAATAGATACATATGTATGTACTAATAAACTTAAATGTTTATAGTAAATCAACATGTTCTGGGAGGCATCATGACCTTGATTTTGTTAACACTCTTCCAACTGCTCTTCCCAAACAAACAAAACACCGCATGACTACAGCAAGATAAAAACACAAAAGCCAAAAAGATGCTGCAGAATATTTTTTTTAAATACCTAAACTCAAGTAAATTCCTATTTACTTGCACAAAGTACAACAATCTTATTAAATAGCTGGTTTATTAGAACTTTTAATTCGAAACAAAAAAAAATTATTACTATGACGTCATCATTTAACACCATTAGACAATTAAAACATCCCAGCCAACACAAAAGTTTAAGCATAAATGCTTAATGACTTCATATTAACATTTTTGTTTCACGTTTCCCCTGACGACTAAAATGACCAAGTCAATATTATACAATTAACTTTTTAAAAAAAGTTAAACAATTTAAAATAATTTTCTAGAAATTCCTAAATATATTTAAAAAATCCCCAAAATTTCCGTTTTTCCAAATTCTTAAAAACACCAAAAATAGCTTAAACTTAAATTAGACGAATATTTAACAAAATAGATTAATTCCCCCACAAATTTTAAAAATCCCAGAAAGAAGCTAAGCATTTTAAAGTTTTCATGAAATTCCTGAAAATATTTTTAAAATCCCACAAATTCCCAAATTTTCCCGGCTACTTATGAACACTAAAACTAGCTTCAACTTAAATTAGAAAAATATTTAATAAGTTAGATTAACTTATTAAATATTTTTTTTCACAATGGGACCAATATAATGAACCCAAGTGAGCTGTTTCAGAAAACGGCTACCCATATAACCTAGATTAACTATTTTACAGCTACCCATAAACATTTTAAAAATCCCAGAAATATCCGCAGAACACTAAAAACACGAAAATTTAAAAAGGTATATAAAAATTAAACTTTTAAAAATAAGCTAAACAGTTCAACGAAATTTTCCAGAAATTTCTAAAAATATTTTTGAAATGCCAGAAATTCCCATATTTTCTTACTTAAAAACTCAAATTAGCATAAACTTAAAATTAAAAAAAAATTAAATAGATTATCCACAATATTTTTAAAAATCCCAGAAATGACCAAAAAAAAACTAAAATCACTTAAAATTAAAACATGTAAAAATAATTCAACATCAAAATTTAATTTAATAATTCAACATCTTTCATTTTCCCGCTAACATAGCTTAAACTGAAATGAGAATTTCCAAAAATATCAAAACTTCTTAACAACATGTTTGCTGGGTAAAGCGTAAAATAAATAAAAAAAATTTATGCCTTTTTTGTTTTATAAAAATATTTATGGGCTTGTTTTAATAGTGTTTTGAAACCATAGTTTAAAAAACAGTATTGAAATGTTGTTCAATCAATACTTAATAGAATTGTTGCGGAGTATCTTTATTTGGTGGACAAGTTTACGTTAGAATGAAAGTGTGCAAATTGTTTGAGTATTAACGGTTTATTGAAAATATCCGCCGTTTTTTTATTTCAATATTTTTTGTTTGTTGTAGTGTACTATTGCCGTAAATGTTAAACAAATAGAAAATTAAATAGAAATAGTTATTATTATAATAAAAGTATTTACATATTGTAGTGAATGTAAGTAAAAGAGAAATTAAGTTACAGTTCTATGATTTATATAAGGAATATTAAGTTATTCTCTTGAAATTCTTGTCTCCATCACTTCAGGTTGGTTTATGTTGTACCTGGATGACAATAAATGGCAATCAAGTAGTATCGAAATGATTTCGTTGATGAAGATGTATGACTTTGAGAAACTAGATCATGACCAGATTCTAGTTTGATGATTACTAGATACAAACTCTCGCATTCAGGGATCCAACAAGTTCGCATAATCTAGTTCGCTATATCTTAGAAAGATCGTTTCGAAGCCACAAATGTATTAATCCAGAAATCCATTCTGGGCATTCGTAGAGGAAGTTAATCTAGTCAGACTCCTAGACAGGCTCTAGTCAGACTCCTGGTCATACTCCTAATCAGACTCTTGTCAGATTCCTAGTCAGGCTCTAGTTAAACTCCTAGTAAGACTCCTAGTTAAACTCTAGTCAGACTGTAGTTAAACTCCTAGTCAGACTCCTAGTCAGATTCCTAGTCAGACTCTGGTCAGACTTCAGTAAGAATCCTAGTCAGACTCTATATTAATCCATCAGATTCGCCTTCTTAAGACAGCCAAGATCATGGACTCCTGATGTCCAAATAAATATCAATGGTAGACAACATTTTATTCTCGAATTCTTCTTCTGGAAAATGGTAAAAATAACAAGCTATTTTTGTTTTTTTTTTTAATAACAAAAACATTACAGAAAATAAGTTCATTAGATCATTTTGTTTATTATTTTAAATTCTTGACCCTATTAATTTCTTTAAAACACAAAAAAAAACAAGAACTTATCTTCATAAGTTTTATTTTTTGTTAAACATAATAATTTCTATGCATTTCATTCATAAATTAGAGACCTTTCATTATGACACTGTACTTGCATACAAATATAAATATGTATGTATGTATGTATATAATATTTACAAATATTTACAGGCTGCACATACACTAACTATACATATTAATAAATAATTAAAAATATTAACGGCAGTTTTTAAAAAATGTTTTTATAGCGTTATTAAAAGACAGCTCTTGCTGACAAACTTTCTCTTAAAGTGAAATAATAGTAAGAAGAGAGAGCTAACAGGCTACTTTTCACTAACTAAAACGCTAGTTCTGCAGAGACATAAAGTGGTCTGCAGGGTAGTAAATGTATGTACATAAATGTCGGTTTAACAGTATAATTTATTTATGTATACAATTGCATGTAAAAATTAACAATTGCATAACTCAATTACAAGAACTATTATTAATTATGTCTAATAGTTAAATGTCGTTTGTTTAAAATGGACACGACACTGCTACTTTTTTATATTAAAAGCAGAAATTGTTGGAGAAAAAAACTAATAATTTCAACTTAATTAATTTATAAACATGAAAAGTTCAAAAATGTTAATAGAATAAAGACGACAAGGCGGCGGTAATCAAGTGTTGACTTATGTAATAGACATCAAACATTTTAAAAATACACATACATATGTAATTAACACTTAATTTAAACTTAACTAGTTAAAACAAAAAAACACAGTACGTCATCATTAAATTGAGACTTAAAAACAATTTCAATTCTTTTATAATTCAACTAGCGGACCCGGCGAACTTTGCCTCGCCCCAATTTTAGGCCTTCAGACAAACTTTAGAGTAATAATATAATACAACAGGAATAATTTCACACAAAATTTCGTACAAAAAATTCAATTTTCCAATTTTTCCCATTTTCCGACTTTTGCGAAGAGATTTTCCAATTTTCCGCGTTTCGCATTTCGCATTTTTCATGATTTACACTAAGAAATTTCTATTTTTTTAGTTGGAAAGTCATTAAGTCAAAAACTCGATTTTCCAATTTTCCGACTTTTCCGGAGGGATTTTCCAAAATTTTCTTCCGTAAGAACCTTCTCCTCGAAAATACGAACAACTGACAAAAAATTTTATAGAAATCGGCCCAGCCGTTCTCATTTGATGAATTACTATACATTTTTTACACCATTTTTATATATGTATATAGATTCTAATATATTTTATTATATAATATATATTCAATTTCTATAGTTAAAAAGGGTAAATCAAAATTTTCTCAAGAGTTTCCTAATCGTACCTACTATTTAATAATAAATAACTTCCTCTAAGAATTATTCGGCTTAAAGAAACTTGTCATTAAAGGGGAACTTTGCTCTGTGACAAAATTCTTCTTATATTTTAAGTCTTATCTGCTAAATATACGTAGGTACATACGTATGTACATATGTTCTCTTGAATTCAATATCTTATCTTAAAAAAAAAATAACCTAAAATGTAACTAATCTACAGACTTTAAAATGAGTACCCTCGAAAAGGAAAAACATTCATTCCAACTCGGCAAATAAAAGACAAGATTTCTGCAACGGTTTTTTTAAACAAAAAAATACACACAAAACACACAAACACAAACAGACTCACACCCACCCAAATCAAACCATATTGAGCAACATTAGAGTATAATGATATTTATCAAAGACTATGATGATGATGACAAACTCCTTCAACATACATATGTATGTACATTGTACATACATACTCGTACATAATACTAGACGCTTATCTTTACACCAACCAAAACAACAATAAACCAACACTTTATAAACAATAAAGCAAATAATATAATAATAAGCCTTATCTTCGTAAAAACTAAGAAATACTGGTAACAAAATAAAAACAATAAAAATACCAACTGATACTGAGCTACTAAATACAAAAAAAAAACATTCAATAGCAAAATACCAAAACATAAAAATTGCATACAAAAATCATTTAACCAAAATAAAACAAAACAAAATAATTACAAGAGAGTGTGAGAGAATAAGTGTGTGAAAGAAAGAGCTAGAGAAGAGAGGAGAAGATCATGTGTAAGTATTGAATAATCAAAATAAATACAAATAATTTATTTATTTACAGTCAGAGTTAAAATTTAGTATACAGAAAACAATAATTTCTGTGAAGAATAATAATCTTCAAAAGAAGTCTATCAGGTATGTGATGAATATCGATCGGTTTTCAAATAAAATCGAAAATTAAAACGAACGTTTTATTGTAAATGTGATCAAAATCGAACGGTTTATCAGCGTCTTAATAATAAATAATTGGAATCGCGTTGAAAACATACAACGAAAAAGATTGAGGAATGCTTCAGACCCATTAATATGCAGGAAACCAGGTTTAAAGAATGTTTTCGTATGAACAAGGTCGGTTTTATTTGGATTCTGCAAATCTTTCTACAATTTTTCAAAGGTGAACAGCTTATTTAACTCCTGAGCGAAAGTTTGCTAAAACCTTTCTACTTCAACTCTATCAATGAATTTTTTTTTATTTCAGATTGTTTAAATATACTTATTACATATGTACATATTTTAAAGTGTTTACTTACATTTTTCTTTTAATATTTTCCAAATTTTTGAAATTTGTGCTTAAATTTCCTTTTTTTCTTTAAAACGTACACAATTATCGTCTCGGTTTAAAAACAGTTTAAACAATGAATTTTCGTTCTTCATCACATTCTTTTTATCTTACATTTTGATAGAAACAAATGGAACATGAAATCGCATTCGGTCAACTGTTCAAAAACTTATTGAAAGAAGTAAAGCTCGAGAAAACAGCATAACTGAAGACATCTCTAAGACACTCGGTGACCTAGTCAGTGCATTGAAAATTAGAAGACGGCTGAATAACCATGGACTTCATGGAATAGTAACTAGAAAAACTGTATATTTCTGCAGTAATTCGTACTATGGATGACCTACAAAATATTAACTATTAGTTTTTGGATTTTGGTAATAGTTATAAAACAGAGTGTTATCTATCAACTGTATAGGTATACTAATTTTTTATTGTTTCTCTCAGGTACTTATTTCTATTACACCTGTCGTAGGATGTTTGGTAGGAAATGGGGACTTAGTCCCAGCATAGTTAAATGGATGTATACGGCTATAGTACGTCCAATTCTTACTTACGGATCTCTTGTATGGTGGACTGCAACTAGAAGGAAGTATGTCGTAGACCAACTATACAAAGTTCAGAGATCAGCCTGCATAGGCATAACGGGTGCACTAAGGACTAGTCCTTCAGAGGCACTGAACACTATATTGCACCTTATGCCAATTGACCTTCACATAATGGCCACTTCTGCCTGCAGCGCAGCGAGGCTTCAAGCGTCCGGTTGTTGGAAATCGAGAATATATGGCCACGCGGGGATTCTTGACCAGTTGCCTTCAAACGTTCTCCAACCATCTGACTACATTACTCCATACACGGACTTTGATAAGATATTCAAGGTCTTAATTCCCTCTAGGAGTGAGTGGAATAGGGGCAATCTCGTGCACAAATACGACACTAGGATATACACAGACGGTTCTAAGATGAGCTGCGGTGTGGGTTCTGGGGTCTTCTGTGACGAACCTGGGGTAGACACCTCGTATCGTCTTCCGAATGAGTGTAGTGTTTTCCAGGCGGAAATTTTTGCGATCATGGCAGCTTGTAATACATTACACGATCATAACATTAGAGGCAATATAGGTATTTTTGTCGACAGTCAGGCGGCACTCCTCTCACTTAATGCCTACACAATTTCATCTTCACTAGTCAGGCAATGCAGGAATTCTCTGTCAAGGCTAGGTCGTCTATCTGACATTACCTTGGTCTGGGTGCCTGCGCATAGGAACCACTACGGTAATGAACGGGCAGACGAATTAGCCAGAACGGGATCTGCCTTAGATATCTCCAATGCGGTCTCAGTAGCGATTCCACTGGGGACCATCAAAGGTATCATCCTCAGACATTTTCTTGCAAAGGCTGAGTATAGATGGCGAAATTTAGACACATGTAGGATAGCCAAGTTGATGTGGCCATCTTTCAACGAGAAACGTACTATGCAACTGATAACTCGAAATAGGAAGGATATATCAAGATTGCTGGCAGTATTAACGGGACACTGGACGTTAGGCAAGCATGCAAATCGCCTGGGACTCCCTTTTAACGACCATTGTCGCAGCTGTAAGGATAGGGAAAAAGAGGAAACGATTTTTCACCTTCTCTGCGAATGCCCAGCCCTGTGTGTCAGGAGACATAAATTCATGGGGAACTACACAATGAACGACCTTGGTGAGGTAGCCGGGTCAAAACTTAATGACCTGCTGAGATATCTCACAGCTACAGGTTGGGTCTAACGAGACACGACTTTTTTGCACACACATATTAGCTACAGTATGTTGTACAAGACATTGAATCTGACGAGTGGTGTGGTCTTTTAAAACGGGGTCCCTTCGACTCTACTTAAGTGTTCGCACGTAGTGAACTACCACGTAAACCAACCAACCAACTTATTTCTTCTTGCCACAAAATGTCTCTGAAATCAATTTTAAATTTAAAAATTTTTTTAAATAAGAAAACATTAAATTAATTTTTAAGTTCACTTAAACTTATATACATTTTCTTATTATAATAAAAATATTTTGCTGAAAAAGTGTGACGTATACTAAATATTGACTCTGACTGTATATAAAATTGTTATCGAACACCCTCATAACTGTTTGCCATCTTGCCACATCTTTTTTCTTTTTAGCCTTGAAACTGGGAAAATTATGGACTTGAAATGGAAGATACTGAAAATATCAAGACTTCCCAGAACTTAAAAACTAAACATTTGTTATCTTTGGGTGACATAAAAAACGTCTGGGTCTAATTATCTTCAGGACTAGACTGTGATCTTTACGAGATCGACAAGATCAATTAAAATCTCTTTAACGAACTTGACTTCATTTTAGCGCTTCGTTGAATCTTAATGAAACTATAGGTATCAATGGTTGTAATATGGTTGGTTGAATCATAATAAATCCATAAATTCATATCTTGTAAAGATCTGCATCATCTGTTATCATTGGCCAATATAAAAAACGACTGGGTCTAGTAATCTTAAGGACTCATCATCACGAGATCGGGAAGACCTTTTGAGAACTCTGCAATGAAATTTAGTTAAATTTAGCACCTCGTTGAATCATCATGAACCAATAATCGCAATAAATCTAGAAGTATCGAGAGTTGCAATAGTCTCTCTGGATATCTTCTCTCTGCATCTAAATCATATCGAATACTGTTTCATTGGCTGATATAAACAACGTCCGCGTCCAATGATCTTGAAGACTAGACTAATGATCTTTACGAGATCGAATTCCGATTAAGAGCTTTGTAAAGAACTTGAATTCATTTTAGCAGCTCGTTGTGTGATAAAGAACACAATAAATATCGATCGGTTTCTACATCATCTAAATCAAAGTACCATCAAATATCAAGAATCGTGACAAAAATCATTCCGAATGTCTTGTTAACATCTTCAAATAAATAGTGCTGTGATTGATAAAATCTTAACAAATGTAACACTTATCATTCTCAAAAAATTTTAGTAGAATATTTACAACACTTCAGCTGTATCGAGCGTGATACACCTTATTGATATTTTATTATCCTAAATTAAGATTACTCACTTAATGATCATGCTGGCTACAGATGATCAGTTTCCGGAAAACGTTGATTTTGTTTTTAGCACAGGACTCTAATTTAGATTATCTCCAATAACATAATTTTGTAAAGAACTAAAAAACACAATTGAATTGGCAAAACTGTGAAAACTCAGTGTAAATTTCGGGCTCAGTCTAATGATTTTCTATCACAAACAACCACTGGAATGAATTCCTAGTCTTATGAGTTCATTATTAAAATTATAATGCAGAACTATTCCTAGGAAAGATATACAGGATAATTTCTTCTAGGTGTAGATCAGGTGTAATTTTAAATTCTTTTAAAACACTAATTTTCCATTTCAAATTTTTCGTTTAAGCTATACATAGTATGTATGTACAGTTCACGTCAAGTGACCCAATTTTAAAAATCAATGTCTTCCGATTTGGATGAAATTTGCACCAAGGTTGGTACTATTGGATGGTAGGCCAGAGACAAATTTTCAGCTCTATCAGTCAAGAACTGCCGAAGTTAGAGGGGGTCAAAGTTCGACATTTTGGTTAATTTTGGTCATACAGGGTTTTTTTAAAATGAGTGTAACTTTTCACCTATTAGTCCTATTAGCAAAAATTGTCCAAAGGACTTTAGATAGCTATTTCTTCAGTCATTCCAAAAATATTTTTTTTTTTTTAAATTGGGTCACTTGTCGTGAAATACTTCTTTTTCTGGCTAACTAAATTACAATTACTTACATTTTCATAATGACTTAGAACCTAAAGTTTATTGGGCAAAGGTATTCAAACTAAATATTATTCTGGGATATTTTTTCATTTTATATTTTTTATATTTTTTTTGCCATTTTCAAATGTTTCAGTTAAAATAATATTTGGCACCCTTAACATTTGTTAAGCTATGTACAGACGGTTCTCAGATCTTACAACGTTGTCCGAAAATTTTTCATAATATATCGTGTGAACTTAAAATTTTTGTCTTCTAACGTTGTAAGAAAAAGCATTAACAATTTACCTTTTGCTAACAATTGTTCAATGTCAGTACATTGCTACATCAGACAACATTGTATGATCTGACAACCATCTATACATAACTTAAAACTGATTTGAGAAACATACTGTCGTCTGCAGCGTTGTCAACTTTGAAACTTCAAACCGCACTAAAATGGAGAAAAAATGCGCCATAGAATTTCTGTTTTGCTTAAATTCAAATTTAACTAACAATTTGCTATTCGAAACTTAACTTCTAATTGGTAAAAAAAAGGCTAATTTCGGTACATATTTTTATTATTTTTGTTTTCTGTTTTAAGAAGTTCTATATAGTTTTTTTAATAAAATATGTTAGGGCTTCACTGGGACTCTAACACTGGTTGTTCGTCTACAGTTCAAACCATACAAAAATTTTTATTTTCATGTTTAAAATGTTAATTTTATTTTCAAGCAAAGATTTTTACCCTTTTCACCTTTAGCAATAACCTTTCTGAATTTGATAGTATGTATTCGTTTATCATAAATTCGTATTTAAAATACATTTAATGGGGTCCTTTTTCATCGGATAGATTTCATGATAATAAATTATTAATAAACTGCAATTAAAAATTAGTAAAAATAAAGATTTCATCACATTTTCGGAAAAAATTAAAAAACGCACCGTAATTCAAAAAAAGCACACCGCGCACCAACTAAGGAATTTTTCGCACAAAAATTTAAAAAAGCACCAAAAATGATGCGAAACGCACCAAGTTGACAATGATAATTATAATTTGTTGTTCTTATTGTGGTCTGTAATATTTATTGAAAAAAAATTTTGTACTGTTGAATGAAATTGCTTTTAACAGGTGTATTTTATTATGCACACTGAAACAAAAAGTTGTGTTGAATATGCTTTGGTGCCACCGAAATTAAAAAAACGCACCAACTAAAATGGTGCGAAACGCACCAAGTTGACAACTTTGGTCGTCTGAAACCATTGTAGGAATTCTATTGACTATAGAAGGTATACAAAGGAACGGCAATAAACATTTTGAACCTTCCAAATGTGGATGCAGAGCTTTTTTTATTAATTTATTTAGAGCTTTTAATATTATTTTGTTAATTTGTTAATTTGTTTTAAGTTGCTATATAAATATAATATGACTAATTTGATCTCCTTGAAATGAATTTCTTTGTGTTTTTTAAAGTTTTCAATAAATTATAAATTATTTCCCCTATAACTGGCAACCTTTTTCTACTTGTTTGCTGAGCGAATGAGAGAGATAGAGTGAGAGACGTGTGATAAAGAGAAACTAGAAATTATAAATACTGCTACTTTAAGTATCTTAGAGATGTGAGTGTATTTATTAGTACTTTTTTGTTATTGTTGTTTTGTTATTTAAAAAATTTCAATTCACACCATTAAGAGCACTTAACATGAGTATGATGACCGTATTTTGGCCACTGACTAGGGAGTTGTTAAGTGACTGCATCAGTGATCGGTACGTTTTTATTACAAAACAGCAGCAGCGGTAGTTTTGCTTTGGGTTTTCTTTTGCCAACACAACAACAACGGGAAACGAAAAAATTATAGAAATTATTTAAAAGATATAAAAACGAAAATAAATTACAAAACAAGATATTAAATCGTAAACACGTCAATTTTATTTAACAAAAATAAGAATATTTTTAAAAACGTGTTGAAACTAATTGAAAGCTACATACATATTTTGGGTGAAATTGAAAATGTATGTTTTTAAATTATAATTGAAATTTATGTTTTGTGGCAAAGTTTATGAATTTATGTTATTAAGTAGAAAAATATATTAATGGCTAATTGTTAATGGTGCGTGCGTTATTAAAGAATTAAAATAAAAGAATTAAAAAAAAGTTCCTCAAAAAAAATTCCTAGACGTAATTGAAAATTGAATTAACAAAAAAATGAGAGAGTGACCTTGTGTTTTATTTATTTATTTGTATATATGTATTTGTTGTTTATTTTAAAGCAACAACAATAGCAAACATTTTATTTAACGATAAAAATTGATTGTGTTTTAAACAAAAAAAGTATCTGTAAGTACGTTTGTGTCTATGAAACCGTAAAAAAAACTCTCCCGTAACTGAGAGCTTGTTTTACCTGTTGATTAGCGGCTGGCCATTTTACAGCCATAAAATCAAGTCAGTTGTGACACACAGTTAAACAAATGCCTTTGATAAAATCATGACTTTATTCTTAAAAAGTTGTATTTTTTTCTTTAATTTTGCTAAACTAAATTAGAAAACGTTTTGTTTTGCAGAATTTTAGATTTTGTAACGTATTTCTTTTTTTTTAACGTCATCATATTTTGTTTTAATTTTAAATTCATTATATAAAGAGTTATATTTTAAGAGCTTTCGGCTTTGATTTAAAAAACAAACACAAACAATTTAAAGAAATGTTTGAAATCTCTTTTTGAGTCATTTAAACGATTTATATAATTCAATGTTTAAAGCTGATTTCATATAAATGTTGACCACGGCTACGCCTCAAATGGTTCATACGCTGGTTGAAATTTTAGCATAGTCCTATTTCACACTCTACAGTTTTAGCTAACCAGTTTTTGTTCAATTCTCTTTTGAACTTGCCATTTTATTCACACACGTCAATTCAATTTTCGTACTTTTTCAGGCATGAAAGAAAAAACAAAAGGAAATAAGAAAATTGACTAGTACCGTCAAGTTTGTAGTCATTTAATTCTCTTTTCCCTTCTAATCCAAAATTACTTGCCTTGACGAGTCAAAATTGATGAAGTGTGAAAGCGGACATACTCTCTTCAACATTTTACCTAATATCTCACGAATAAATTCTTCAATATTAGCTTCCAGTGCGTCAACCATTGCGGACTTGTCTCTATAGATATGAGCCTGAACGGCGGCTTATCGCATGATCTGCGCGACCAATTGACCGGCCCCAAACGTCAAATACACTGTTAATCGAACTCGCCTCTCAAACCTTTCGCAAAATTTTCCACGTAGTGAAACAACAGAGGCCCAATGGCTGCATACGGCGCCGAATCGAGAATTCACGATCATCAACAACACTGTTTGATACAGCTGCGTTATTTTCCGCACTTTACGTGTTGCTTGTTGGTGGTTTAATGCACAATAATGTAAATTTGTTGCGAAATTTAGCCACCAGATTTCGAATAGTCGTGTAGATGATCACCCAAACTGACCAATAATAGCTCCCGTTGTTCATTTTTAAGTCGACTCTTGGTTAAATTATAGGTCTGAACTGAACATTTTTAAAACAGTAACAAGTTGCACGAAAACAGCTGAGCTGCCAGTGCCAGAAAGTTGCTAAAAAAATTAACTCTTTGTAGCAATGTCAAAAATATAGTTTAATATTCTCTAAACTTACTTAACTTCTGGCTACTTCTTGAGTAGCTTTGTTAATATGTATTCGTTTTTGTCCCTAACAATAATTTTTATATGTTTTTGTATTTGCTTTGTATTTCTCAAAATTTTTGCCATGTTTGCAATTAACATTAAACAAAACTACAATTATATAAATCTAAATTTAAGTATTTTATAGATGACGTTTCCCCCCTTCCCACTCTTCACTTTAAACAATTCATTACTTAACCCGCCAAGTAATTCGTTAATTTTTTAGTCTCAGTTTTATATTTCTTTTAATTTATATTACACTCACACATCATTTGTTTAATGCGCCATTGGAATGTCTAATGAATCTTTATAGTTTATTTTGTATCTTGTATTTTTTTACATTCCTCATCATCTTCTCCTCCAGCAATAGTAATCAGCAAATAAACATTTTATTGCATTAAATTCTCGTGTATTCTTGGGAATTCTTTGCTGGTTGTGGGAGTATCCAAGATTGCCTTATAAATTATTTGTTGTTATTTATTTAAGGCAATAGTATGTAGTTGTATTTCACCTTATTTTCGGGTTTTCAAAACAAACATTTCATTTTGCTCTTTCCAAAAATTCAGATTTTTCTAGCAGTAGTTTATAAAGTAAATACTCTCCAAATGTTTGATTAGTGTTTGCGTCAATGGTATTACACGAGTATAATAAGGTTCATAAAAAAGTTTAAGAAATTTTATAAAAAATATGATTGAGAACCAAATCAAACTTATTTGTTTACAATTTTTAAACACACTGCATGGTTACACTTCAATGGCTACTACCCAGGTACATACCATTAGTATTGTCTAAAGTAGGGTCACACACCACAAATATTTACTCAGAAAAGCTCACATTTGTTTGACGCTATTTGATCTTACAAGTGTTTTGTAAGATCAAACAGCATTACATAAAATAAAATCTAAATTTGTTTGTGTGAATTGTCCTAAAAAAACAAGTTTTTAAAATAAATAAAAGAATTTCAATATATAATATTACTTAAGGTACGGTCACACTTGGCAAATAACATATACATATTTGAACTATTTTATTTATTTAAAAATAACGTTTCTTATTTAGGCCATAGCACAACAAATATTTAGTTTTAATTTATTATATGTTGTTTGATCTTGCAAAACTCTTGTAAGAGTAAATAACATCAAACTAATTTGTGCTAAAGCAACTTGTTACGCTTCTTGAGTAAATATTTGCCAAATGCGACCGTACCTTTAGGGTTACGTCTGGTTTGTTAAATATTTGAAATGCGTGACCGTACCTTTAGAACTAGACTAATAATGACTTACTAGTTACTAGCTAATATATAAAAAATACTTATTTGTAAAACTTAAAAACATGTCTTTAGTGATAATAGCGATCAACCAGTTCTTAAAGTCATTACTTGTAAATAGTTTAAGTGCTAACAAAGTAGCGGCTTATTTATAAGTGACTGCAGCAAGTAGCACTTGCCTGTACAGAAATCAGTGTGTATTAAAATACTAAGTTAAAATGTTATTGTACAAATGAGTTTAGATTCAGAAGATTTGCAGTTAAACTGCTTACTTAGTAATGGAAGTTTTTGCTGGCTAGAATCCCTATTATTTTCATTAAGCTTAAAAGATGTTACGCTCAATTATTATCTTAAGAGTGACAGCTGTTTCCATTTTTCGGTACAACTTAAACTTGTATATGTATATCTTTTCCAAAGTATAAATCGAAACAACATTTTAAACGTTACAGTAACATAGCTAACCTTTACTTCTCCATTAAACAGTTATCGATAACTTTTCTATGGAAAAGTAAATATTTTTCATAGCAAAGTTATCGATAACTTTAATTTTCCATAAAACAGTTATCGATAACATTACATTCCCATTAAACTGTTATCAATAGCTTTACTTTTCCATAGAACAGTTATCGATAACTTTACTTTTCCATAGAATAGTTATCGATAACTATACTTGTCCATTAAAAAAATATCGCTAACTTTACTTTTCCATAGAACAGCTATCGATAACTTTACTTTACCGAAGAAAATTTATCCCTAACTCTAATTTCCTATAAAAATTGTATCGATAACTCTAACTTTCTATAGAAAATGTATCGATAACTTTTAGTTTATAAAAAAAACATTTATTTCTAAAACAAATTGAAACATTGATTTCCTGACTATCGTTAAAAACTCTTCTAAAATGTGTTAGCCCGGTAACTTTGCGGGATCAATAATAAAGGAATTAATAACTAAAAGCAATTATGTATCAGTTAGATTTATTATAGGGACTTAAATGTAGGTAGAAAAAAATCTTGATAAATCACTGCCTGTTTTATAAGAAATTCGATATTACTTTTGTAATAATAGCACTGAGTAATTTTTCTTATTAATAAAATATTTATAATAATAAAATAAAAATAAAATTAAAAAATTAACAACGTTTCAATAACCTAGAAACAAGATTTCTTTCATCTAACGATTAAACAAGCTAATTTAGTTGTTGTGGTGACTACTTTTCAACAAAAGATAAGATTATGTACTCTTATTTATTTACCAGAGCAGAGAGTCTTCAATATTATTCGTTTTTTTTATTAAATTTGTTAAAAACTAGAACTTTCCATTTGAACAGTTTGTTTAATTTAAAAGCGTTTTTTATTCTGCAAATTAAAATTACGCAAATCTTTATTTACTTAAATTATATGAAACAAACTGTTTAAATTTGACGTCATAATTAAAACACTTTCGGGGTGTTTATCTTTGTGCCACCCAAATTGATTAACAACAGTTTAAACTTAAGTATTAAATATTTAGTTGTTGATTTTATAATTCTTAGAAATGTTATAAATATAAATAAACAAGTGTTTGTTTGTTTGTTTGGCAGGCAATTGTTTAGAAAGTTAATTTATTTTGAAGTAATAAATTATTAAATAAAAATAACAATATTGTCTTGTTAACTCTCACTCTCTTTTTTCATTTGAAAATTAATAAAAAAAATAAAAAAAACATAAAATGCCAGAAACGGAAGTACTTTATCATGTTTTCTCCTTTTTTCTTTTCGTATTTTTCAATGTTTTTAGTTTGTAATTAATACTTTTATTTTCATACAGAAACAAAACAAAAGCAAGTAAATAAAGCCGGGTTAAATATTGTTTTGCTTATTTTTAACTCTTAAAAAGTCTTGAAGTAAAGGAACCAGAAAAAAGAAGGCGTTTCTTGTAAATTAAAGATAAAGTATGGAATTAAAGGAAAGGAAAATTAAAAGAAAGAATATTGGTGTAATCGGGGAAACAAATTTGAGTATATAGGTATATACATATATGTATGTATTACATTTAGGGCAACTGATGTAATTGAAATCTTTGACTTTGTAAAGCTTCACAAACATTCGGAAAGATAACTTGTTATTTAAACATCAGAATTCTAAATATTATTTCAATATTTCTTTTAAAAATTCGTCAAACTATTCATTTTATGTACCCTTTTTTAAATTGGATAATGTTTTATTAATGCTATTAGTGTTAAATTTATCATATCATATAACAGCTCTTCAAGACAACAGCAGAAAAACTAAAAAACCCAACTAAATGCGTAATAAAAATACGCTCAATAAACTTTATTTTAATTTCTTAAAATTATCTTAATAAACAGAACTATTAAAGGGTTGAATCAATAAACTGATTTATAATACTTTTAGAAATACACAAATCGTAAAAAAATCGTAAGAAAAGTTATCGATAACTATAATTTACTAAAGAAAATTTATCTATAATTTTATTTTTGTAAAAAAAAGTTATCTATAACTTTAATTTTCTGAAGAAAAGTAATTGATAACTTTAATTTTCTGGAGAAAACTTAATTTTCTAGAGAAAAATTATTGATAACTTTAATTTTCTTAATAAAAGTTATCGATAACTTTAATTTTCCTAAGAAAAGTAAACGATAACTTTAATTTTCTAAAGAAAAGTAATCGATAATTTTAATGTAAAGTCGTCGATAACTTTAATTTTCTAAAGTAAAGTTGTATCGACTTTTATTATCTACAGAAAAGTTACCGATATCTTTAATTTTCTAAAGAAAATTTATTGATAATTTTAATTTTCCAAAGAAAAGTTAACGATAACTTTAATTTTTTGGAGAAAATTTATCGATAACTTTAATTTTCTAAATTAAAGTTGTCGATAACTTTAATTTTCTAAAGAAAAGTAAACGATAACTTTAATTTTTTGGAGAATATTTATCGATGTCTTAAATTTTCTAGAGAAAAGTAAACGATAACTTTTTTTTCTAGAGAAAAGTTAATACTAATTTGACCAACGAATTTTAGTTATCAATTCAACCATTAATTAAAAAAAAATCTTTTTAACTATAAGTTATTATAGATTAAACTCCTTTAAAATCTGTGTTTAAGAACGATAATCTTTCATATATCATAAATAACTTAACAAGAAATATAAATAATCGTAAAAACACTTGTTTATAATAATTTGTATAAGTTTATTTCAAAATCAATTGTTAAACTACACTGCCTAGTATGCCATAGATATGGTATGTAAGTATAGTAAATAAATTTATTATTATTATTTCATTTTATGTTCTCCAAATGTCAAATGTTTTGAACTTTTTCTTTTATTTAGTATTTATTTTTTTAATTTCATTTTCTGTTCATTTTTAAATACATCGTCGTCTGCCATTTTAATCATTTCATTTCTTCTTATTTATTTGTAGAGCAGCTGAGCTGAGCTGTCTTGAATTCATTTCAATCATTTCTTTCAGTTCTTTTTAATAAATAATATATGTATGTATGTACATACCATATGTATGTATGTATTTTCTTATCAAATCGAATGCAGTTTAAGGCTGCTGTCTTAATTTTTCCTTTTATTGTAAATAAATTTTAATAATTTTTATGAGCTTTTCTTTAGGTTCTTTTTAATCTTTTGTTAGTTCGTTTGGTTTATATGTTTATCAAGTAATTTTCTTTATAATATAATTTATATTCATATAACGCCAAATAACTTCTTTTAAGATTTATTTTTTATTTTCTTTTATTATTGTTATTATTAAATATAGTACCTACTCGTATTTATATTTGTATTAATATAATGGTAATGGTAAAGTAAATTAAGTTGGAACGATAAAATACCTATTTATTAAAGAAAGTTTTTCAAAATATTTAGAATCATTTAGGTATATTCATAAAATTTTAATAAGCTACACATAAAACATTATGCCTACCTATTTTAGATATTTTTAATCTTGAATTTTATGAGGCTGAAATACATATGTATTACAAATTAATGGGAGATTTTTAATGATTTAACCCTATACCTACATACATACAGTGGTGGTCAAAACATTTGCAACTGAAAGCGCATTTAAACTAAATTTTAATTTATTAAATCAAAACTCCTTAAGCGGCTTTTTAATTTCATTTTTTATTAAATTCAGTTCTTGTTTATGCTAATAAAAAAACAAAAATTTGTCTTCATTAACTTTAAAAAATAAAAATAATAGCTTTAACAAAATAAGTCGAAATTCAAGTGTTCAAAACATTTGCAACAATATTAAATCTTTAATATTTTGTAGCATATCCTTTGTTTTTTATTATTTCCGAACATCTTTTAGGCATTGAGGAAATAAGCTTTTCAATATATTCGTTTGGAATTGCATTCCACTGCTTTTCCAATTCAACGAAGAGTTCTTCTCCATTTCGGAAAATTCTTTTCCCGATATTACGTTTTGCAATCATCCACCTGTTCTCAATCGGGTTGAGATCGGGAGATTGCGGTGGCCACGACATAACATTGACTTGATGTTCCTCCAGCCATGTTTTGACAACCCTAGCCGTATGCTTGGGATCATTGTCGTGCTGGAATGTCCACGAAAGCGGCATTTCCCATTCAGCATATGGAAGCATAACTGAGCTTAGGAGGTATCTGTAGATTGTAGCAGTCATTGTTTCAGTAATACGGTGGATTGGACCTATCCCATATGCCGAGAAACATCCCCACACCATGATATTTCCTCCTCCATACTATACTGTTGCGGTTGTATATCGTGGATTATACTTTTCACCTCGAGGTCGTCGAATATAACACCTTCCATCTGATCCTTGGAGATTAAATTTAGATTCATCAGACCATAATACGTTCTTGCATTGCTGTGGAGTCCAATTTAAATGAGATCGAGCAAATTGAAGGCGAGCTTTGCAATTTTTTTCCGACACATATGGTTTTTTGGTGCACCTGTAGCATCTAAGACCGTATTCTCCGGCTCTTCTTTTTATAGTGGAAAGACTAACGTCCACGGAAATTTCTGTTTTTGCTTCTCTGGGAACAGATGTTGGGAATTTTGTAAAAAAATTCCTAATTTTCCTATCTTCCCTTGCTGTTGTTGCACGAGGTCTTCCACCCTTATGTACTGTATCGATGTTTCTACTTTTAATTATTCGACAAATCGTTGATTTGTGAATGTCATATTTTATAGATATTTCTTTTTGCAGCATCCCATTTTGAAAATCATTTAAAACTTTTGATCTAAAATCCGAACTGTATTTATTTCCAGCCATTTGACTCAAAAATTTATAAAGCGTGGTTTACACTCTTAACTTCAAACTTAAACTGCGTTAAAATGATTATTAACTTGAAATTTTTAATATAAAACGAAAAATTTAATACTAAATTGTTAAAAAGAATGTGATTACCGTTATATCCTAGAATTTGTTAGTGTTAATTACGTATTAAAGAATAAAAGAAAGGAGAGTTGCAAATGTTTTGAACACTTCAATTTACACTCTATCGTCAAAATTGAGTTTTTTTTATTTTTGTAAAAGCAGGCATTTTATTTTTTTTACATGTTTAACAAGAACAATGATTGTAGGTAATAAATAAACAAAAAGTTTTTAAAAATGAGCAATTAATAAAAACTACAATAATACAAACTACATACGTGTTCCCAGTTGCAAATGTTTTGACCACCACTGTACATACATATTTAGAAGTTTAAAAATTAAACTTTTATGAATAAGTTTTTACTCAGAAATTTAAATTTGTCTCATATTTTTTGTACAACTAAAGGTACGGTCACACTTGGCAAATATTTGCCGAAAAAGACGTAACTATTATTTACCCTTGTGGTGAAAATAAAAAAATATCTTTAAATAACAACAATAAAGACTTAAAAATTGTATGACAAATACTGCAAGTACGTGATGTACAGCAGTATTCTGTATGAAGTGAATCACTCATGAAATATAAAAAAATAAAACAGTAGGTAATATTTAATTAGTTACATACCTATAAAACATAAAATTTTAAATAAAATCACCCATAAGTCAATAAATACAAATAAAACAATTGAAAACTAAAAACGCACGACAAAAAAAGTGTAAAATATTACAATAAAAGTGCCAAACAACAACAAAAAACCTGAGTAAATAGAAAAAAAGCAAAAACAAACACGCACAACTGTAACAGTCATGTTTTTGAGTTTTCATTATAAATAACAACAACAATAAGAAGAGAAAAATCAAAATAAACCTGTTGCATTCCATAACACAGTAGCTTTGTTTTGTTGTTGCTATAGTTGTCATTTAATATGTGTGGTTGTGTTTGAACCGTTATTTACTATTGATACTCGGTATTCTTGTAGTCAATTGTTTTGTTTTAAGATTAACATGGCGATTGTTGTATTGTGTTTGTTGTTCAACTCTCAATGTTCCCTCATTATCTTGTTTGTTCACTTTTTTGGTCACGTTTAACACAACAGCATCCATCTTAACATTCTGTTCTGTGTGTGTGTTCTGTATTTGAGTTAATTTTATTATTTCTACAAAAATTCATAAAAATTCCAAGAAAATTGGGGTATTTCTCCTCATTTTATTATTACTAACTTTAATTTGAAGCAATCAACCAACAAAACAAAGCGTACATAAAATGACTCATTCATTTAGCCAATAATACGAGCTTTTACAAAAAAATATTAAATCAAACCAGAAGATGCTAAACACAACCCAACAAACAGCTTTTTAAACAAATGCTTAACAAAAAAAGAAAGCAAAGAAAAAAAACACAACTTTTTTCTATTTCTATTGTATATTTTTTAAATTTTATTTTAAATTAACAAAAAAAAAAAGAAATAAAAGAGACAGTAATGTATGACTTTTAGAAAAGATCTTATAAAGAGTCATCAGTTTTCAAGTTTTTTTCTCTTTATTTATTTAATATTTTTTGAGTGATTCATCGTTTACACACGTTCAAACTAGCTTACACTGTCAAATAATATATATACATACATATGTACATATTTAACAATACCTCTAACCATTTATATGATTGCGTACAATTTACACATTTAATTAAAATATAAATAGTTGTAATTGTAATATAAAGCGTTTTCTTTTATTATCGTGGAAAAAGTCTGTTTTTTGAGAAGAATTTTTATAATATGTATTTGTAAAAAAAAAACAAGTAAGTATAGTCGGTCAAGCCCGACCATATAATAATAAACACCCAGTATATGTATCATTTCTGCATATATGAAAATTATTTTTGTTGAATTTTATTTGGATGCCAACATTTTTAAAAGATTTATAGTCGTAAAAGTGATTTTAGGAAGTGGGATTTGTACGAGAGCTACGACTAATCATCATAGAATTCTACCATATTATTTGTATATGTATATATTTGTGTACAATATTATTTGGATACCGAAAATTTTTAAGAGAGTTATGCACTTTAAAGTGATTTTCGGAAATGGGGCTTATATAGGAGCTATGATCAATTATGGACCGATCTTCACAAAATTTGTAGATGTGATTTGGCTTTATTTACCACTCATTTGTGATGAACTTTGATTGGTTCCTTGCATAATTCATACATTTATGATCGTTAAACTCCTATTTCGGGAGGCCATTTTTATTTGGGCTAGGAGAAATAATGGACCGATTTCCACGACTTTCAATCCCATCCTTGGTCGTTGGGCCGAAAAAATATCACGTATCAAGTTTTATTAACAAAATCCTTAAAATTGCGACCTGTACTTTGCGCACAAGCTTTACATGGACAGCACAACCACCCAGACGGACGGACGGACATCGTTAAATCGACTCAGGAAGTGATTCTGAGTCGATCGTTATACTTTCCCACTATTGTGGTATAGGGTATAACAAATGTTTAACAAGTGTCAAACTGTTTACAAATAGTATTTATTGACATTTCAGAAACCAGGTTTAACACACAAATTTGAAAATTGTCGCCAGAGTGTCTGCAGTAGAGTGTAATCGGTAATAAAGCAAATAGGTTAACACACTTGGTATATATTGCCAATTAAAGCAAATATTTTCTATTGTTTGTTATTTTTTAAAAACCATTATTTTTCAGCCGTATTACATGTTACGTTATGTTTTATTAATTTGCTGCACCAAAAAAATTCTGCATTGTAATTTAGAACTAAATACAAATTTTATTCTCATAAAAGACACCATAAAAAACTTCATTAAGTCCTAATATTTAGTAGGATATCATTTGTTTCTTCTGTACAAACTGTAAACCAGATCCATACAATGCTTTTTTGAAATTCCGTAACAAGCATTTTGGATATCCTTTCACAAGTCGGCCAAATTATTGGGTCATACTACGGTGTTTTATGTTGCTGCATATAATTTTATAGGTTCTCAATTGGATTAAGATCCGGAGGTTAGGTTGGCAATTTCAACACATCAATCTTATACTGTTCCAAAAAACCCCTCACACTGCTTGAGGTGTGTTTGTCGTTCATAAAACTCCACCTAAGTGTTATATTGTCTTCAGTGTATGGAATCATTGCATACAAAAGTATACTTTGATAAGCATACTGATCCATTCGTCCATAGACCTGATGTATATTGTAACATGCCCAGAAAACGCTGTCCACACCATCACATTCCCACCACCGTTCTTTATGGTCATATGAGTAGAGGTATACTTTGGGTTGTGTTTTCAATAGATATAATCCTACAAAATTTTGCTTTATCTTTATTTTCTTTTTTTTTCAATTGGCTTATGCTGAACAATGCATCCACGCAAGTTTTTTACATTGAGTCTTCTTCTTATAATTCTAGAGGGGCGTCGCTTTCAATTGCGGTGGAATCTGCCACTGAGGCTTGTAAATTGAAGAGTCCACTTTGCGGGTTGTTTTTCTACGTCTTGGTGCCTGCGTAATATTTTTATATAACCCATAGGTACTAATGCATCATTATATGTACATATGTCCGCAGATATTAGCAAATCTACCACACCAATAGCCACATTTCGCATAGCACATCTATTGGTGCAAAAGTGTAGAATGTGGAGATTAACACTGGGAGGATTTGGATAAGTAAATCATATTTTTTCCCAGAAAATAATTTTTATGAATTTATAAATTATAGAAAAATATTAATATATTTCCATTAAACAATCTAGTTAACTTGTTCTCCGATTAGATTTCTGTAATATTTTTGTGTAAATTATCATTTAGCCTTATAAGCATATTACTCGTATTAATATTAATTAAAATTTTCCCCTTTTAATGATGTTTGCTGTTTATCTTTATTGGTTTTTATATCTCGTTTCATTTGTCCTTAAACATTTTATGGCTATTAAATGTATGTAAATTAATACCTTTGTTAGTTTTGACAATATCTAGACATTTAGTTGGGAATGTTTATAACAGAACTAACGATTATTTTAATCGATTATTTGGTTGGTAAAATTGAAATCGATGTACCTAATTTTAAAGCCGTGGTTTAAGAGTAAGAGTAACTAATGTCAACTTAAGAGACTTTTCGAAATTTCAAAAATAAACATATTTGACCTAATTTTCTCAAACGCAACTTTTTTAGCTTATTTAGCAATCACCTAAAATTATTCATTTTAGAACGATATACCAAACTAACTGTGTTTAATTTGTTAAAATTGATATTTTGACACCTGACAGATTTCACTCATTCTCTTTATAATTAGTTGAAACGTTTATATTTCAGTTTGTGTTTAACAAAAATTTGCTATAGCAATACAAACAAACTTATGATTTTGTTTGAATGTGTTTTAAATTTATTACTTTTTTAATGCAGTTTAAATTCTTAGGTTCACACGGTTTAAAATGTAAACATTAAAATGTTACTCTTTAAACTGAGTTAAAGTTTAACATTCTTCCGAATAAACCTTAGTTTCATTCATTTTAAAATGAAAACGTTAAAATGTTACTCTTTAAATTACGTTAAAGTTTAAGCATCATTGACGTAAACCTTAATTTTAACCATTTAAAATGTAAACCTTAAACTGTCATTCTTCATACAATTAAACCTTAGTTTCACTCAGTTAAAATGTAAACATGAAACTGTTGCTGTTCAAACTTTGTTTAAAATTCATACGATTAAACCCTAGTTTCATTCAGGTTAAATGTAAACATTGAACTGTTTATTTTAAAACTTCCTTTAAAGTTTAAACTTCAAACTTCCTTAAAGTTTAAACTTCATCCGCTTAAACCTTAATTTCAGCCAGTTAAAATGTAAACATTAATTACTTTTCAAACTGCGTTTCAAATTTAAACTTCAGCAGATTGAACACGTTTAAACCGTTAACACAATTACTTAAATATCTGAAAGACATAACAAAACTACAAATAAAAAAACACCTAGCAATTTCCTGTAACATAATCGTGTGATTATAACTTCTTTTTTGTGAAATTTTGTCACAATTTTAATAAACTAAGAGCTTGTAAAACAAAAACACAATATAAAATTATGTATATTTGTATACGTAATATGTATGTATATCGCAAATACATGCGCCTACAATGTTATCTTATCATTTTGCTTTTATATATACAATTTTTTATATAATAAAAAATAGCCAAGCAAAAAACCACTTTGAACGCTTATATTCAAAGTCGATTATTAAATAATTTCCATTACAAAAATTGAAAATACATAGGTATGTACCTACTAGTTTTGAAGACAGCGAACGAAAAAATAAACGTAACTCTAATGATTCATTTACCTTTTTATGGGATCCGCCAAAGGAAATGAGTACGTTCACACACGTACTAATACGCATTTGTTTTGATTTGTTTTAAATAATAATCACAAGCTTTATAGTGTATGGGATAAATAAGAATTTGCTTAAATAGTTTATATAGTTGGGAACCATTATTTCATTTCTAAAAACAAAATTTTAAATAATATTCATCTTTATCGAGCTAATTCTTAAGTTGTATTTCTTGTTGGCATAAATTCACACTGGATTATTGAATCTGCCTTATTTCCTTAGGCCTAACAATAAGTATTCAAATCTTAAAACTAAAATAAATCTAATTACTCTCTAACAGAGCATTAATTTCTTATTGGCTGTTAAGCTCTACGAAGCCTCGACTCCGACTGGCTCTGAGCTAGAATTATAGCAAGCGGATTCGGGTGGGTTTGTAGCTTTTTGATGTAGTTCTTAACATGTTAGTTAAATTTGTCTTAAGCTGTTGACCTAACTGTCATTTCTATTGTGTTATGTTAGTTAAACTATTCAGTTTTAGTTTAACCGGGCATTCTTTCGTTTTGTAAATCGATTGATACACGTTTGTGATACATGATGAATATGATTTAAATACATTATATTGTTTTTAAAGACAAAAAGTAACGGCCTATTCTTTTTTTAATGAATGTAAATATATTCAAAATATTTTTATATTTACATTAACTTAATGTAACGAAATGTTCCCACAGAACATTCGAATTTCCAAAAGTATATCTGGTGACAAACTTACAGTCCAAATTTGTTCTTGAAATTGAATACCTATATGTAGTTATAAATTATGTCAGCACAATAGCTTTTGGTACTTTTAGTTATTCGTGGGTTAATTTCTATAATATTTGATTGACAAATTTGCGGTTTTGTAACATATTTATAATTGTTGAATAAGACAATTGCATGATTTATGGTTTAATAATAAATAGAATAAATCACTCATACCGGGGTTTTTTTATAGAAAAATTATAAACTGATTCAATTAAATCGGCATTTAAAGTTTACTTTGAATACATTCATAAATGCTGTAATATGACATCAATATATGCAGCGTAATTAAAGGTTAGGTTTAGTTCAAGTGTTTTCTAGTGCAGAGGTTTTCAAAGTTCAGTATTAAGTGCGAATAAACTGTGATTGTCACATAATTGTTTCTTCACAACACTCACAAAGTTTTTGCAATATGTTTTGTGTTTGCATTACTTTCTATCCCTCTCTATCAATATGGCGCAATCAGAGGTGGAAAAACATAAGTCGTTTTTGCACCCTCAGAGTAATTGTATTTCAATGTTTTATTTTCCATAAAAAAAAAAACTGTTATATAGAAAGGTTTCCATAGAAAAAATTAATATACACCAATTGTTTTATAGAGAAAGAAAACTGTTATACAGAAGATTTTTTCTGTAGAAAAAGAAAAAACGGAGGATTGTCTATAGAAAAAACTGTTATATAGAAAATTTGTAATAGTAAAAACTGTTTAATAGAAAATTGTTTATGGGAAAAACTATTATAGAAAAAAGTTCTCTAGAAATAACTGTTATACAGAAAATGTTCTATGGGAAAAACTGTTATGCAGAAAATTTTATATAGAAAAAACTGTTACATAAACAATTTTCTATAAAAAACTGTTATAAAGATAATTTTATATAGAAATAATTGTTATAAAGAAATTTTTCTGTTTTAAAAAATTGCTGTGAAGACAATTTTTTTTAAAAACTGTTGTTAAGACAATTTTCTAGATAAAAAAAACTAACATTTTTTATAGCTAAAATAGTTTATTATGACGATAAAAAACTTTTGTAAAAATTTTGTCGGCATTTTAGTTTTTATTTAATATTTTTCTTAAGCAATATAAACAAAACAATTCCCACCCTATATTTACCAGGCTATTTTAAGAAGTTAAATATTACTTAAGAACTTTTGTAAATTATTTAAATTCCTTGGAACTGTGACATACACAACAACTACAATTAGCAATTTGATAATTTTACAAGCATATTTTTATTTTTACCACACAAACAAAAAAACTGTGCAGCAATATGTTGAAAGTATTAAAAACAAATAAGAAGAACAGCACCAACAAAAACAAAAGGTCATTACTCTCAAAACTGCAACATTGAAAAATTTGGCAATATTTACAATTTTCAACGTCTTAATAAACTTTATTTAAATGACACTACACTTCCGTTTATGAGAAAAAAATAATTTGTTTTGTTTTTCTCTGTTTTTAGTTAAAACATGTGTTAATAAATAATATTTTTCTGGTTTCTCTTTCTTTTTAGTAAACAGAAATTATGTCGAATAGTGTGCGTCCTTTAAAAATCACTATAGTTGGTGATGGTATGGTGGGAAAGACTTGCATGCTGATAACCTACACACAAAATGAATTTCCTGAAGAGTATATACCAACAGTTTTTGACAATCATGCCTGCACCATAACGGTTGATGATAAGGAATACAGTTTGACGCTGTGGGATACAGCGGGTCAGGAGGATTATGAACGTTTAAGACCCTTAAGTTATCCAAATGTAAGTTTTTTAAGAATTTTAATATACAAACAAAAGCTTAATAAAGTTGTTCCTTTATTTGTTTTATTTTAGACCAGTTGCTTCCTTTTGTGCTATTCCATCAGTAGTCGAGCTTCTTTTGAAAATATCAAAAGCAAATGGTGGCCCGAAATTCGCCACTATTCCAACAATGTACCTGTGGTGCTAGTGGGCACTAAATTAGATTTGCGCATAGCGAATTCCGAAAAGTTTGTGACCACAGCCGAGGGACGCCGTTTAAAGAAGGAAATTCATGCCCATTCTTTGGTCGAGTGCTCGGCCAAGAAAAAGAATAACCTACAAAATGTTTTCGAAGAAGCCGTGAGAGCTGTAGAAAAGAAACCCAAAAGTAAGCCCCAATGTAGAATTCTTTAGTGCATAGAGAACAACATATTAGCCTGGTACTAAATAAATCAAAAGTGTGTGTGTGTGTGTGTTGTTAAAAGTATTTATTTTAATACTTTAGTTTTAATCTAAAATAATTATTAAAACAAAATAACTATTAAAATTTATAAATTTTTTATGTAATTATTTCAACTCTTAAAAGAAACTATGAGTTTCTTTTTAATTGTTTATTATTATAATTTTATGACTTTCGAAAATTTTCAATTTGCAATTTCCTTTTATTTTATAAATTAATTTAAGTGTTATTAATTATTCCTATAACCATTTTTTTAAATAATTTAATATTGAACAAATGTTTATTTCCATTTATTAAGAAATATTTGTTTATTTTGCTCTTTGATTTCTTTATTAGTTTATTTCTAAAACTGTTTTTGTCTGTCTATATTTCCTCTTTTTATCACGATTTGACCAAAGTATTTTTTTATGTTCATGTTAAAATATTCATTTTAATTTTAGTTTTTTTTTTGTTTGTTTATTTAACACATTTATTAATCATTTATGTAGTAATTTGTATAAAATTGAAATCCAAAAAATCAACAAAATAAATAATTATATATTTTAAGTAATTAATTTTTATTTACATATGTATGTACAAATATTTTTCAATATATGTATGTACCATTAAGCATATGTACTATATATATGTAATTATAATATTTAATAAACTAGTCATATATAAACAAATTTTAAATCATGTTTTGATTTATATTGAGCTTAAGTTTAATGTCACTGGTAAAACCGCATAACTAATTAGCTCTATTACTTAAGCTCTAGATGCAGACTCCATTTTATTAATTTTATTAAAATTTGTAAGTACATACTTACATAGTTGGCTGGCGTGGCGATAAGTCTTTACACCGGAAGATTATCTAAACTTAATTATTTCAATATTGTATAGGAATTTTAATATAAGAAACAGTGGATCAATAAATTTGAATTTAACTTGATCTGATGTCTCTTTATTCAAAATCCGTAGGCCGGCAATACTAGGGTTCCCATATGACTTATTTTCAAAAGAGAACTTTCGTTCTAAAAAAAGAGAACATTTTAACTAAAAAAGAGTTTACAATAAAAAAATTATTTATTAAATAATTAATAATTTTATTGATGTTATAATTAATTAATTAATTATTATTAATAATAGAAACAACGAAATAAATATATAATAAAACAATAAAAAACAAAAAGAATCACATTTTCTTAAAAAAATAAACAACATAAATTCAAAAATCTTAAAAAAAAACATAAACAAAATAAATTAATATATAAAAATTAATTGAGATCAATATCTGATTCTGATGAATCGAAATTATACTTTTTTGAGCTACTTATTAGGGCTAAGTATTTTTTATCGTTAATAATTAAATCTTTAAAAGATTTACATTTTAAATCCTTAAGATTGTATACAACCGTGAGAATCGATCTGATGGTTGAAATTTTGAGTTTATTCCGCTCTTTCGTCCATTGTGTCCCAATTAAAGAAAATATTCTTTCGACATTTGCATTTTGTCCTGGTATGCAAAAAAAAATTGACAAATTTTTAGGAGTTCCGAATAATACTCTGAATTATTATTATTTTCAAAAAACTTTAACCATTTTGCACTTGATATCAAGAATGATAAAATAAAGATTACGCCATGCGCATAATTTCCCGTTATGTGACGTAGAAGGGCCATTCTAAGGGTTACCAAGAATGTTTCATGTGTTAGAATTAAAATTTCTTGCGAAAAATGTATGTTTTATGTCATAGTTGGCAACCTTGCAATTGAAATCTCTGAGAGTTCTAAAATAAAATCTGTTTAAAAAAGAACAAGTAAGAGTGCTATATTCGGCTGTGCCGAATCTTAAATACCCTTCATCTAAGCGTAATAAGAAATACAGAAACTACACTAGACTAACATATCCTAATTCTGTGTTTTCTATTGAGTCTTAGTGCAAATTTTATTAGTATTTGATATATTGTTTGAAAGACAATTTTACGACCAACATAATTTATGTTAAATATTTTCAAATATTGTCTAATTTTTACCATTTTTAATTGATTTAATTACCAATTCTTACCATAATTTACAGAGTTCGTCTGATGTTCATAATAATCTTGAGTGTAACTTAACAAACAGAGTATAAAAAAGGGGTACAATTCGGTTTTAGTGATTTTGCTCAAAAAAAAAAAAAAAACAAAATCAAATAGGGTTTTTAGAGGAGATACCAGCAAAAAAAAATTTGTTGGCGGTCACGCCTATTTTCGAGGGGGCGGGCCCTTAAAGTTGAAAATATATAGGCATATGTCTCGGGAACTACTGGGTGTCTGATAATTTGTAATACATTAAATAAAAGGTATTAAAAATACCTTTCCAACGATATATATCATGATTATAAAATATGGACCGAATATGGGTTAAATCCGAAAAGAATATTTTTTGACCCGAATTTATTTGTTTTTTTAAAATGGTTCTATATGGCAAGTATGACAAATTATGGGCCGATCTTCTTAAATTTTGGAACAGTTATTTTCATGCATATGAGGATATTTCACGTCGAATTTCAACATAATAACGGTATATTTAAGATATATATTAGTATTAACGTGGATTTCGGTAGTGGACCTTATGCGTGTAAAATTTTGGATTGGTACCCTTATTTATAAGAGATTTATGAGTATTAAAGTGATTTTCGGAAGAGGGCTTTATATGGGGCATACGGTTAAAAATAGACCGAAATTAAGAAAATTGTGTGGAATGATTTTTGTATATATGTAAATGATCTGTAGAAAGTTTTGAGTCGGTAACGATATTTATACAATATATATAGGGAAAAATGTCTTTTTCAGATGTGGTCCTTGTATGGGAGCTATGACCAGTTGTGGGCCGATCACCATAAAATTTAGTACAATAATTTATTTGCCTATAAAGAGTATTTATGTAAAATTTGACCCGTTTAACATTATTTATATCTGTTTTATATGTATTTAAGTGAATTTTGGAAGTGGACTTTATATGGGGTCTATGGTCAAACATGGACCGAACTAAAAAAAATTTCGTTTTGCGATTTATTTTTGCACAAAACTTAGTTTTGCTGAATTTTGTCTTGATATTCCAATTTTATAGGCATTTATGTATAATTGAGCAATATTTCGGGAAGATTTTTGTATGGGGGCTATGACCATTTCTGGGCCGACCACCATAAAATTTGGTACAATAATTTATTTGCCTATAAGGAGTATTTATGTCAAATTTTAGCCGTTTAACATTATTTATATCTGTTTTATATGTATTTAAGTGAATTTTGTAAGTGGACTTTATATGGGGTCTATGGTCAAATATGGACCGAACTAAAAAAAAATTTCGGTTTGAGATTTCTTTTTGTATAAAACTTATTTTTGCTGAATTTTGTCTTGATATTCCAATTTTATAGGCATTTATTTATCATTAAGCCATATTTCGGGAATATATATATTTGTATGGGGGCTATGAGAATTCATGGACCGATTTTTACTATTTTCCGCACACTTTCTTCTTTTATAGTACAAACAACGTATACAAAATTTCATGGTATTATCTGCAATATATTTCAAAATATTGCAATAAAATGGACGAAAAATATCAAATTTTTATAGAGGTGGTCTCACATATTGGTTCATAACTCTGGTTGACCTACACCGATTTTGCTGATTTTAAATAGCAAACTTTTCGAAAGCACTTCTGACAGAATTATTGAAGGTTTGGATCCCGAACATATCTTGGGACTTCAAAAAACTGATTTCAACATCCAGACAGACAGACAGACAGACAGACAGACAGACAGACAGACAGACAGACGGACATGGCTTAATCGACTTCGCTATCTATAAGGATCCAGAATATATATACTTTATAGGGTCGGAAAATTATATTGTGGAAATTTCACACGGAATGACAAACTTATACAGGGTTTTCCAATAAGGACTTGACAACTTTTTTTTTAAATAAAACGCAAACCGTTTGAGATATTTCCAAAACTTTATTACCGACTTGAAATACATTCAAAACATTTATGAATGGAACTCGACTTCGTTCATATGGGCACCGCGGCCACGTCGGCAGTGGTCGATTCGTTGGACCCAATTTTGGATGACTCGGTCACACATTTCGGCCGGAACGGCCGCTATTTCGCGTTCAATGTTGGCTCTAAGTTCTTCCAACGTTGTCGGCTTGTTGGCATAGACCAATGATTTGACGTAGCCCCAAAGAAAAAAATCTAGAGGCGTTAAATCGCAAGAACGAGGCGGCCAATTGACTGGTCCATTTCTTGAGATAACACGCTCGTCAAACTTACTCTTCAGTAAATCGATTGTAACGTGTGCTGTGTGGCTTGTGGCACCGTCTTGTTGAAACCACATGTCATCCAAGTCCATGTGTTCCAATTCGGGCCAAAAATAATCGCTAATCATTGCGCGATAACGATCGCCATTCACAGTAACGTGACGATCGTTATTGTCGACGAAAAAATATGGCCCAATGACGCCGCCGGCATGCAAAGCGCACCAAACAGTAATTTTTTGTGGATGTAGTGGTGATTCGTGAAGCACATGTGGATTTTCAGCAGACCAATAACGCATATTTTGCTTATTGACGAACCCATTGAGCCAAAAATGAGCTTCGTCACTGAAGATGATTTTGCGATGAAATTCATCATCTTGGTGCATCTTCTCCAGAGCCCAATCGGAGAACGTACGTCGACTCAAATGGTCCATCGGCTTCAATTCTTGAGTCAGCTTAATCTTGTATGGGTGTAAACCCAGATCCTTACGCAAAATTCGCCATAAAGTGGTCTTGGGGATGCCCAGTTCTTGAGAACGCCGCGGAATCGACTGATTTGAATCGTTTGCTACGGACGCCTGAACGGCAGCGACCAGGCCGTTGTCTCACTGGCACGACAGCATCACACAATGAATATGTAGACTCAAATTTTTGCACTAAACTTGTTATTGCTTGTCTACTAGGGCGAGAATTACGACCGAAAATTGGAGTTAACGCTCTTAAAGTTGCGGTCACTGACTCCGAATTTCGGTAGTACATTTTTATAATTTCCAAACGTTGTTCCTTCGTGTACTTTACCATAACGAAAATGTTAAGTTTACTGAAAAAAAAGAAAGCAACAATTAGATGATCAGTGAAATAGTGCGTTCACAATTTAAATTCAGAGTTGTCAAGTAGCTATTGGAAAACCCGTTATATACCCTTCTCACGATGGTGAAGGGTATAAAAACAAACAAAAAAAAACAACAAAAAATATAAACATGAAGAGTGCAGAGGAAAAAATTCTATCACGGGGCCAAATTACCGCATTCGATATCGAGTAAAATTTATCGTAATTTTCTTATTTGAGATTATGGCATTCAATATCGAGCAAGTATATAAACTTTTTTGAATTTTTTTAGATATTAAAAAAATGGGACAAAAAATATTATTTTCGGATTTAACCCATATTTTATGTCATGATATATATGTTGGAAAGGTATAAATGCCTTTAATTTTATGTACTATTAATTTTCATACATTTAGCAGTACTTGAGATATCTATACATATATATAAAAGTGATTGTGTGTTTGTATGTATATTTATTATTATTAGTTTGGTATCTATAGACGGCTAAACGGCTGAACCGATTTGCTTGAACTTTTCACAGTATATTTCTGTATGTCTGGAAGGAGCTATGGGCTACTTTTTTTGGAATTTTAAGTGGGCGTGGTACCTCCCATACAAAGGTAATTTTAAAAATCAAATACTTGGGAAACTATAATAGCTATAGTACTCAAATTTTGCATGAGCAATTCCATTGTTTGTTTAAATATTTGCGGAAAAAATGGGAGTAGTACCGACAGGGGGCGTGGCACCTCCCATATGATGATAATTTTAAAAAATGTAAAATATATGGTATACAATAAGATATATATGATAATAGTGGGCGTAGCACCTTTCATAGATATAATGACAAATTTTATATAAAGAAAGCTACATCAGCTATCAATATTAATATTTAGGACACCAATGCGCTGACTAGCAACAATATTAGGTAAATGGTAAAATTTGTATACATTTGAAACCCTTATTTCATTACGATATGGGTAGCGAAGCACACCGGGTTTTAGCTACTAGAATTATAAATTTTCAACTTTAAAAAAAATTGTTTTGAGCAAAGTCACTAAAACCGACTTGTTTCCTTAAAAACAAATCATTTAAAAGAAACTTTCACAAATTCAATTCTTATTTTTCTCCAAATTTGTATTGATTTTTTTAGTGTTTTATATTCTTCCCAAATAAAAAACTCATAAAATAAACGCTTAAATATTGACAGCTAAAATTATTCCGTTTCAAAAAAGAATCTCACAATAACTAACTTTTATATATGTATATTAAAAGTGCTTTGTTTTTACAATCGATATGAAGAAAACAACTATTATCAACCGCACGCCTAAAACTTTTTTTCTTTTATGCACGTGTTTATTTGTAGGATACTAAATTTTTATTTACAAACTTATTCTTAAGTACCAACATTGAAAACCTTAAACCTAACTAGGACTGATAAGCTATGATAGTACACATGCACACATTAGCGACCCTTAATTTATTACTCGTTAAGTGTTTTATGATCATGTTTAGGTACATGCGTATTTTAGTGATAAACACAAAAGGTTTCATTATCTGTGTTGGTGTTTGTCAAAATACCCAATTACACGGAATTACACACATATGTAAACTACATTATCTTTTACTCTAATGACCTTTTTTATCTTTTATTCTTAGAACTAGTGAATATTATCTTCTAATAATAAACATGTTCAATTCTGAACATTTAATGAATATTATCTTTTAATAATAAACATGTTCAATTCTGAACAACTGGAAATATTCAAATTAAACTTGATATTTAAGGTTTGATTTGAAACCTTATTTTTTTAAAAAATACTAAAATTTATAACGTGGGCACCACAAAATTAGGTTCCTGAGTGGATTATCTGTCCGTGGTTCTATAAAATTTAAAAATTCGTTAAAATTTGACTTGTTGGTAATAAGCGAAACTTTGCTATATTTTTGTCTTTGTTTTGTTTACATTTTTTGTTGTGGTTTTACATGCACATGGATTTTTTATATGATTCCAACAACAACATATATACATGCACGTGGCATATGAAAAAAAATTTTGCTGTTGCGGTTGATTTTGCACTGTTCATTTCTTAACATACTCTATTATTAAAAGTGCTTTGTTTAGACATTATATGGCATCACTAATCTTTTACCTGCAACTGTCAAACAACTAGCAAGAACAAGCATACTAAATTTTTTGTTAGGCTGTGATTTTTTGTTGATAGTGGAAGACACTGAGCACAGAGTATAAACACTGAGTATACTCCGTGGTGGAAGAAAAAACATTTTTTTAGTTTAAAGTAAAATTAATGAAAATATGTCAACAGAAAGAGAAAAACTAGAAAAAACTAAAATAAATACACAAGTTAAACATGTGCCCAAAGATGCGCAGGTTATAATGTCCATATTAAAGGATTTGGGTATACAGGAATATGAACCCAGAGTAATCAACCAACTGTTGGAGTTTACCTATCGTAAGTGGAAAAAAGTATTTATTTTACATAGAATTGTTCATTAATAGCTGTTTTTGTGAAAAGGTTATGTGACTTGCATATTAGATGATGCCAAAGTGTTTGCAAATCATGCACGCAAGAAAACCATCGATTTGGATGATGTAAAATTGGCCACTGAAGTAGTATTGGATAAGGCATTCACTTGTCCACCACCCAGACATGTAAGTTATGTTATAATATTGTAATGGGTTATATATAAAGTTTTTTTTTTTTTTTTACAAGATTATATCCAAATTAGCTGAAGTACGCAATGCCATGCCTTTGCCACCTATTAAGCCACACTGCGGCTTGCGTCTACCACCAGATCGTTATTGTTTGTCTGCCTGCAATTATAAGCTACGTGCTGCCACTCAATCGAAGAAAATGACCAAATCCGCTTTGGAGTCTAGATCTACTATAAAAACACAAATTAAATCGGCTGGCACTCTTGGTTCGGCTGGCGCTTCCAAACGTCAGACTGTTTTAACACCCAAAACTCAAGTTGTTACTATACCTAAGCCAGTTATTAAATTTACCACCACCCCTAAGACTGTAGCGGTAGATAGTAAACAGGGCATAATCACCATGGGCGGTAGCCAGGATTCCAGTGTTAAAATGGAAATTGATTCTGATATAGCTGCTGTGGGTATTATATCGACTGGATCTTCGGGATTGTCTGGTACAACTGGCAATAGTGGTGGTGGCGTTAAGAGGGAACGCGATGAGGATGATTTTGAAGTGGTTCCTTAATGTTAATTATGAATCTTTGTCAACATTTTTCTTTAATAAACCATCAAATAATTAAGTATGTGTTCGGTTATTTTGCTGAACTTGACGTTCTTAAAGCTTAAAAAATGTCATGTCGGGCGAAAGAGTTTTTATCTCTGGGTATGTATATATTAATTCGCAAAGTAATTTATCCCGACGGTAGAAAAACAAGTAGGTATGTATTTTATTTTTTAACTTTTATTAAAAAAAAAACAACACTAAGTTGTAGCATACATATATTTAATTTTCACTTAACATTTCAAAATTCGACCAAATTACAAGACAATGTTCAAGAATGCCCGAGATATTTTTAAATTCTACACAATTTTTGTAATAAGATTGCAATTTACTCGTTATATAAGCATTTTATTAAAAATAGAGTCGAATAAGCATCAGCCAGGTTTTTACTTTCCTTGCAAAGCCAATATAATGGCACAACCCAAATCCATAATTTGCAAATACTCTGAGCCCCCATCTTGCAAGCGGAATGAACATTCCTGTTATAAAATTAATAAATGAAACATTCATGGCATAAAACCAACAAATTACTCACCCCCAGCTTATCGCATATACGAGCCTTTTCCATGTCCGTCAGAGTGCCACATCTTAATATATACTCGTTAAACTGCTCTAACATTTGACCTATGCTATAAGCCTCATAGGCAATATTGCGCACATAATCCTCCAACTTAGAATAGTTACCCGAACGGCATACCTCCAAATATTCTTGCAGATAAGATTCAGGTATAATGCCAGACATTTCCATTAAATCGCTGGATTCAATCTTATGTTGGGCACCCTTCAACCGGTAGCAAGACTGTAGCGTGGTAATGGCACGTCTCATATCGCCACCCGATATATAAACTATAGCTTTGTAGGCGTCTTCTTCAATACTAACACCCTCCAGCTGACAAATTTGCTGAAGGCGTTCAATAATCTTTGCTTCGCCCAAAGACTTAAAACGAAATTTCGTACATCTGGAGGTGATGGGCTCAATGATGCGCGAAACGTAGTTACACACCAAACAAAATCTAGTGCTGCGACTCTCCTTTTCCATAGTTCTTCTTAAAGCCGCCTGAGCTGCATGCGTCATGGAGTCCGCCTCGTCGAGTATGATAATTTTGAAGGGTGGACAAGGACGACCATCTGGTCTAGTGCCACTGGCAGTTAGTTGGGCAAAATTTTTTATTTTTGTTCTCACCACATTAATGCCTCTTTCATCGGAGGCATTTAGCTCTAAAATTCTTTCGCGAAACATGTCGCCAAAAATTTGCCTGGCTGCAGCCAGAATGGTACTTGTTTTTCCCGTACCGGGTGGACCATACAATAGCATATTTGGTAAATCGGCTCCATCCACACATTTGCGTAGCACAGATACCACTTCACCTTGTTCCACTACATCCTCTACACATTTGGGGCGGCTGTAAAACAATCGCATACATACATATGTTTTTAATTATTAAGCATGTAAAGAGAAAATGCTTAAAATTTGTTTAACTTACTATTTTTCTACCCAGGGTGCAGGTGGTTTTCTGCGTTCGCCAGATTGTTGTCCGCAAGAAGTGCTAGCTTGACTTCTATCGGTTGTGGTAGTTTTACCAGTTTTAAGGAATGCTTGCATGTTGCAAATAGAGTTTTGAATTTGTTTTGCAAATGCGATCAAATTGTTTATAAAAATAATTGGCGGGTTTTTGGCAACCAGTGATGGTAAACTATCGATTTTGAAACTAATTTAAAGAGGAAAATATTTATATTATTTAGCTTTTGGTAGCGTTTTTTATGTATTTCATTCCAAATTTAGACAAATATTTCTTAATTACATTTAATTGTTTTATAATTTTTAAAATATTAAGCTCCTTAAATGACCAAGACAACATTTAACCCTCTCACAAATCTGGTACGATTTTCCAAAAAATGGTTATCATACATGGGCTTTAATAGTAATATATTGTTGTAACAGTTCGCTATTGCCGAGAATTCTTTCTGGGGAAAAACTTGGGCCTGATAGTTTTATATGGCTTGGTGCAATTTTTACACCACTGTGGCTCGGGTCTTTCTGGAGGTATTGAAATAAGTTAAGAAATTTGGTGATATCAATCAAAGGTACATGATGATTTAACGAAAAGAAGCATACCTTTTAGGAAAATGTAGACATAAAAACTGTTATTTTAAAATAACAAACATTTTCCAACTTTTATATTTTAATGAAAAAAAAAGAATCAAATAAGTTATTACAAATATTGAATGGTGTTAGGTACCATTTCTTTAATTTTAAAAGTAATATAAAGTAGAAAAGTTTCACGAAACTAAACTTCTCTACGTTATGTTAACTTAACATTATTTTGTTACTTTGTTTTGATCGCTTTACAACACCATCGCTGTAAGTCCAGCTGTTCAGTCAGTTGTCAAAATTTATTGAAAATTTGTTTTTTTTTTAGTGATGTGTCAACAATTCAACAAAAGTTTATAGTTTCCTTTAAAACTCTTTTACAACTTAAGGAACTTGAAGAATTTCCAATATCAACTCATTATTCTAAGGCTAAATAATAACCGCAGCATACAAAATGGATATAACAAACTTGTTTAAGGCCGGAGTTATGACGGTGAAACTTCAGCGCAAAGGAGAATTGGATCCCAGAAGAATATTGCCGAAATCTTCGGAAAACTCAAATGGCCAACAGGATGAATTTGCCAAACAGGCCAAGGAGGTGTGTAATAAAATCACTACTTTGCGTAATGTTTTAATAGAAAATCGTTCGGCTTACATGAAAATTGGACAACATCTGAAAAGTGCTGCCCAAATGACCGATCAACAGAGGGATCTTATTGATCGGGAATCGGAAAAGTTTGTTACTTTCTACACCCAATACGTAGGACAAATGCGCAATGATTGGAAGAAGGCCAAGAGAAAGCCCCAACAACGTCAGCACATGGAAGCTGTAATAGAGTTATTATCATCATATTTAAAGGCTGTGCAAAATATTTATTTGGAACAGAAAAAGTATCGTGTACAACATGAGCTAGAAACATATCGTTTGCTTAAGCTGGCCTCAGATAAAAAGAAAATTCCCATCAGACCGGTAGGAGAGAAAAGATCACGAAAGACCTCCACGGTCTCATCAACCTCTAGTAAGGACTTTCAAATGGATCATCAGATTTCCACAAATAGTAAAGTAACAGAGGGTTGGGATTTAGATGAGGACGATATAACAGCTCCCAGTACATCTAAAACAATAGCAGATGAATATCCAACTCTGTTCAATACTTCTGCTTCAGCTGTTGCAGATACTAAGGCTCAGGTAGCGTTGGATGAAGACATGCAAAAATCTCAGCAACTAGTAGATGAAGCAGAGAAATCACTCAGTCCCGAAGATGTGCAAATGTTTGAGCAGGAAAATGTTCAATTGTATCATGAGCTGCAAGGTCTGTCGGAAGAAGTAGAGGCTATAGAAAAGAATGTTGTGGACATAGCTACATTACAGGACATATTTACCGAAAAGGTGTGATAAAGATTATAAACACATTTTTATTAACACTTATAAAATTAAACTTACTTTACAGGTCACTTTGCAACAACACAACATTGATCGTATTGTTAATGCGGTAGTGGGAGCCACGGAAAATGTTAAAGATGCAAATGAACAAATCAAACAGGCCATACAACGTAATGCTGGTCTACGTGTTTGGTCACTATTTTTCCTATTAGTGATGTCGTTTGCTTTGCTATTTTTGGATTGGTATTATGATTAAGAACAAAGTACTGCTGCTTATGGTGAAATCACACCTGCTGTATAGTTTTTAATAATTGTTGCAGTCCATGTTTACATGAGCATAAATTGATAGTATAGTACATATTACATGATTGTTTTTCGTTTTTGATACTGCTTTAGCCTTTTAAGTAAATGGAAATATGTAATAATAGATTATTAACAATGTTGTTTTAAAAATATTCCTTTTTTTTTATATGTAGATAACAAAAAATATACATGAAAAATATAAAACGAAATAGGTACAATAGAAATATGCCCATTATTTTTTTTAGGCAATTTAATAACATGAGCAGAAGTTTCTTTACTTCATTTTTGTTTTGATAAAAGTTAGTTTTTATATAAACAAAAAATAACTAAATGATTTAACGATTTAAATGTCATTTGTATTTTGGCTTCAAAATTTCATTTTGAAATTAGTGATGATATTAATGTTTTTATATGTTTCATATCGTCACCTAAAATGCCCAAAGACGTAACCCTCATTATCATAATTTTATAGGAGAAGCAAAAAACGTTATAAAATGAAAACTGTTTAATTGAAAATCGCGATATTTATGATATCGTCACCTGAAGTTTATCGTCTATCTTAAGACAAGATGTGAAGAAATCGCGATTTTCAATTAAACAGTTTTCATTTTATAACGTTTTTTGCTTCTCCTATAAAATTATAATAATGAGAGTTACGTCTTTGGCATTTTAGGTGACGATTTATTAATTTTGGTGGTAGTTTACATATGTATTTCTAATAATCTATTTTTGAAACAAATAAGTTACTTTTTATAAAATTAGTGCACAACTATAAAAGTTAGTAAAAAAAAATAAGTTGAAAAATTATCTTCTTTCAGAGAAATTTTAGCTCTATTTATAAATTAAATTTTTCAACAAAAACTATCACCCCTATCGTGAATAAAAATTCCACATGAAATTTGTTCCCTTTTCACATTTTTCCTATTAAAAATCAATGTTAAAAAAATAAAAGGGAAGAAATTTCATGTGGAATTTTTATTCACGATAGGGGTGAATGCTTCCAATGAAAGAGAGGCTGTAAATTTCTTTAACGAAACATGTCGCCAAAAATTTGTGTGGCTGCAGGCACAATGGTACTTGTTTTTCCGTTACCGGATTGACCATACAACAGCATATATGGTAAATCGGTTCCCTCCACACATTTGCGCAGCTACCACTTTACCTAATTCCACAATATCCTCTGCACTTTTTTAAAATTGTAACAACTTGAAATTAGATTAGATCTACCAATTTTCTACAGGGTGCTGGTTGTTTTCTGTGTTCGCCAGTTTATTTGTCTGCCAAATGCATTGAACTCAGTAAACCTAGTGTTGACTATCAACTAACATTGTAGGTTTGGGGCACTTACACTACCTCACCTTCTTATAATTTTTCTTGAAACCAATACAATCCGCTTATCCTATAATTCCATTCCTATCGTCAGTGGAAAAAATTCCGCAGTTTGTTGCTTTATAAAGAGGCGGTGAAAACTACAACTCCACTTCCATGCACGTTTGTTACATAAATATTATAACATTTAAGCGACCGGATTTTATGTGAATAATGCTTTATGCACAGAGTTCTTTTATTATTGTTATGGTAAAAAAAATGCAAAATTAAAAAAAAAATCATTGATTTCACGTCATACATATGTACATATACATATATGTATGTATGTAAATAGTCAGCCATGTTGCAGAATTTAATTCCGTTCGGAAGTGGAATTAATTCCGTATTTTGCTTCTATAGAAAAAGTAAAACGGTTTTTTTTTCGAATGAAACCACTTTAAATTTGCTATGTGAAATTGTAATTTTAAGAATTTCTAGGTTTCATTCCGAAAAAATTGTTCGTTTTATTAATTCCACTTCCGAACGGAATTCTGTGACATTGAAACGTTGCGGTATCATCATTTGCGATGAATGCACTATGGCGAATAAGAAATCTGTTGAAGCTATGGAAAGAACAATGAAAGAGATAATTCAGAGTTGTTTGGCGGTGCGTTGATTTTATAGTCAGGCTATTTTAAACAAACATTATCCGTCATTCCTAGATCGACAGCTGCCGATACACAAACAGTTAAAAGAGGAATTGATTGAATGTGTTTTCACTAACATAGCACAACAATATACATGCAATACCATGCATGGTTGAGTGACAATTTCAGCGGCAAAAAACAAAGATGTTACTGAATTAAACATGGCTATACAATCAAAGATTCCTGGCGAATTGGTGTTGTAAAAGTATGTGGATAATGTTACCAATGAAGAAGATGTTGTGAATTAACCAACAGAATTTTTGAATTCGTTGGACTTACCAGGATTGCCTCCGAATAATCCCCAATTGAAAGTTGGAGCCACTATTATTATGCTTCGCAATATCAACCAACCCCGTTTGTGTAATGGTACAAGACTTGCTATTAAAAGGTTGATGACTGATGTAATTGAAGCTACTATTTTAACTGGTAAATTCAAAGGCAAAGATGTATTCATTCCACGCATCCCAATGATTCCGTCTGATATGCCATTTGAATTTAAGTAACGTCAGTTTCCTGTTCGCCTTGCGTTTGCGGTTATCATTAATAAGGCGCAAGGCTAATCCTTAGGAATTTGTGGAGTGAATTTAGAGTATCCAGTTTTCTCACATGGACAGTTGTATGTAGTCTGTGCGCGCGTTGGCAAACCATCGATTTTGTATATTTACACCAAAAATGGAAAAACAACGAATGTTGTTTACCACAGAGGATTACAATAAAAGCAATTTATCTTTGATTTAAATGAATTCTAATTGATTTTTTTTATTTTCTTTTTTTGCACATACATATGTACATGTCCATTTTTTATTTACATACGTTTATTTTTTTAATTTCATTAAAAATAAAAAATAAAATTTATTGTGCACATTTTTCTCCCAGCTAAAGAGAATTTTATTATAACAACTTGTACATATTTACATTTATAAATAGTATGTTTATAAAAAGATAAAGACTATTATAGATTAATGATAAAAAATTAGGATTCACATCCCAAAACTAAATTCACAAATGCAAAAAAGTGGGTTTTAAAAACTAAACAAATTGCTAGAATGTTTGTACAAAAATTTAGATAAAATGAGAAAGAAGTTTTTGTCAGAATATACTAAAAAGTCATACTTTAAAAGCGACATCATAATTAGATACAAAGTAACTTTTACATATTCTTTTGCTTTTATAAAGTATATATAAATAACTTATCTGATACAAGTTTGTTGGTTTGCTTAAAAAACGTTCAAAGTGTTGAATATTTAGACAATTAATGAATTTATAAATTTATGTTAACTTAAATTTGCACATGATTTTACAGTTATTGACTTCTTGTCGAATAAGTGGCCTTTGTACGGACAGACATTTTTAATACAAAAATAATAGAATTTTTTCTACTTAAAAATTAAATCTAAATATCGAAATTTTACATTATTATAAATGTGGATTATATACATACATATATCTTTAGGAATAAAAATGACAGCTAACGTTAAATTCATGACATATTTACCAGAATTGAAAGTACTACAGGTTTGCAAGTTGTGGTGATTTAATATCATCTTTATCCACAACTTTTTTAATGGGTCTGGTTAATTTTCAGACTGACAAGAGTTCATAAACAACTGAGGAGAGTATTTAAAGCCGTACATAATATCTTGCTTTTAATTTGTTTTTGTTAACAAAATAGTATAATCCTGTAGTTTGCACTGCTCAACTAATGCAGATACTTGAAATATTTTATGTTTGATAATACATTAAGGCTTTTGAACAGCATTTACAAATTATTAAAAAACATTTAAACAAAAAATTCCAATATTTCTAGCACATTAACGCTTTGTTTAATAACAATTTGTAACAACTTTCAATAATTTACAATAGTTTTTAATTACTGTACATTTTAACTCTTATTAACTTATAATTTTCTATATTTTTCCTATCATTTTTAAAACTCAGTTTCTTTAAACTTAGAAAAAAAAACACTATAAACACTTCAAGTACAATATAAATAAACTGGCCGCTTTGTTTAAAATATAGGGTGTTTTTTAGAGGTATATAACTTTAAAAGTGAATAAAACAAAGCTGATTTATTTTTTAAATTGCCATAAAATTTACTTTATTCGAAAGATAATCTTCTGGCATTATATTTTAAATATGACTATCTGGAGGTCGATGCCATTTTTTAACATTTGTTTTAACATTATCGGCAAAAACGCGGCGAATGTTGTTGTCTTCCTTTCAGCAAGACGGTGCAACATGTCGCACAGCTCGTGCCACAATTGGTTTATTGAAGGATTGTTTGGTAACCGCATAGAATTGGCCTCCAAGATCGTGCGATTTAACGCCGCTTAACTATTTTCTGTAGATATATGAAGTCGCTAGTCTACGCTGATATGCTAGAAACGATTGACCATTTGAAGAACAACATACGCCACGTTATTGCCAAAATACGGCACTAATATGTCGAAAATTGTACCTCCAGATTAGACTATGAGCCAGCCATGGTGGTCATATGCCAGAAGTCATATTTAAATTATAATGCCAGAAGAATATCTTTTGAAGTAAATTTCATGTCAATTAAAAAGAAACAAAAATCTAAAAAAAAAACACTCAATACGTGTATCGAACAGAACCATGATTTTCAAAATAAATTTGCACAATTTGAAAGCGTTGTTCAGGCTTCGGTCTATTTATGTTGAAATGACAAGCCAAACTAAACATAAATCCTATAACAGCTGACAAAATGGCGGCCAGTTAAAAAACTGTTGCCAACTTAAAGTGATATACATTAAAAAAAAACACCCTATATAAACAAATTACTAAAATTCAAAACTAAATTATAAACATTTTAAAGTAACCTACAATTTACAGCTTAATAAAAACACTGTTTAGATCATACAGTACACCTTACATTTACATACGTTTTTTAGTTAACTAAAAACATATTTTTATATACATAAATAAATAAACCTTTTCATTGAAAGGTTTGTGAGATTTAGATTTATATTTGCAACTTTACTGTAATATACCATAATTTGTTAAGCCAATTTTTGTATATAACACGGCTTACATTTATAAAGTACAAATTTTCTTTACTATTTAAATTCTATATAAAAAATGTTTAACACTTTGAAAATACACATATTTTGTTTCTGTGTTAAAAATATGCACAAGTTTTAAATGAAAAAAATCCAGAAATTTTATGTGACAAGTCCTGAGACAATAGTATTTTCTAAAGCAGCATTATTGTTGTTGCTGGTGTTGGTGGAAGCATCTTCACCGGATGTTGATATTGTTGCTGTTTTGTTGCTTGTTGTTATTGTATCTAAATATATGCGGGAAGACAATTGTGGTGGTGTTGTTGATGACGACTACGCTGATAATGATGATGATGCTTCTGATGATGCAGTTGTTGCACTGCCAGCTAAAATAAAATAATGAAAAAAAAAACAATATAAAATATGATTATTAGTATTTCTGTATTTGTTTTTGGTTTTCATAATAATATTCTAGGCTATTTATAGAAATCAGGGCTGTATAGTGCCTAGAATGTGGTGATAAAGAGATACAAAGATTTTTTGATTTTTTCAAGTATAATTACAAAGATAATTACATTTTATTACATAGAAATGTTTCTATTTGATTCTGACTTTATTTGGTTTTTATCGGGTAAAACGGAAAATTTTCATATATAGCAAAATGTTTTAAATGAATTTGGTAAAGCAAGTTGATAAAGGAGTTTCGACAAAATTGTTGAGGACTAACAGTTTGGACTTGCACAGACAATATGGTCTAATGAATACACATGTGTTATTGCAAGATCAAACTGAACCATATTTGAAGCAGACGTTTGTAGTAACCAGGCAATATTAAGTTACAGGCTACTGTACTATAGGAACTAATGGCCTTACACTGGATCTACGATGCTACTGTACTGTAGGAACTACATACATACTTTCTTATTCGGCCAATGTTCGCCTTTATCTAACCATAAGAAAATTAATATTTTCCACCTTATACAGCTCTGATTAACCATAAACCCAACAAACACAACATCAAACGTTTGAAAGAATTAAGTTTTATTTCATTTGATAACAAACGCATTTCTCAAAGGTTTGTCAAAGCCTATATTTGAATTTATTATTATTTTTTTAAAAAGAATGATTTTTTAGCAACTTTCTTTTTAGCAAGACTGTTTTTGGCCGCTCAGCAGTTTTCATATAAGATGTTACTGTTAATTCTGTTCAGATTGGTCTATAATTTAACCATGAATCGACTTATAAAAGAACAACGCTTGCAGATTATTGAATTTTATTATCAAAATTCGTGCTCGGTTAAGAAAGTTTAACGTGGTCAGTTTGGATGACCATCTGAGGTGGCTACTCGAAATCTTGTGGCTAAAATTCGCAACAAATTTACATTATTGAACATTAAACCACCAACACGCATACATACTGGCATGTGATGGAAATCGAAAACGAATGAGTTTTAGAAGTCAATTTTTCGTAATATTTCTGTATTGAAAAACTTTTATCACATAAAATATAAAGATATTGAGCTACTAAAGAGAATCTTAAAACAAAAATTTAAAAAAATTAGATTAGAAATGCATTAAAATGTATTTCCAAAACTGATTCGGTTTCGATTTCCATCACATGCCTGATAGAGAAAGGTCGGAGAAAAATATCGCAGCTGTAACCGCCAGTGATGTTGATGACCGTGAATTATCAATTCGGCGCCGTATGCAGCCATTGTGATTCTGTTACTCCATTACTTGAAAAATTGTATAGAAGGGTTTGGGTGTACAACCTTTAATTGGCCGGTCAATTGGCCGCTTAGATCGTGCGACTATTTTTGTAGGACTATATTAAGACTCATAACTATAGGGACAATGACCGATATGTTCGAGATAATCAGGCATGACATGGAAATCGAAAACGAATGAGTTTTAGAATATAATTTTTTCATAATATTTCTGCATTGAAAAACTTTTATCACATAAAATATAAAGATATTGTGCTACTAAAGAGAATCTTAAAAGAAAAATTTAAAAAATTAGATTAGAAATGCATTAAAATGTACTTTCAAAACTCATTCGTTTTCGATTTCCATCACATGCCTGAGTATGCCAAAATTAGATCCAGCGTAAGAACCATATGGTGGGTAGCTGCTTTTAAAATTTAATGATTTAGATTGTTCTATCGATTCAAATAAATATTTCACATACATTTCTTTAAACTTTATGTGTTTTTTTTTTAATCAAATCCGAAATCTCTTAAAAAATCTCTCTTTATGTATTTAAAGATCATGTACATACATTTGATAATAATGTTACATATTCCTAAAATTGACAATAAACTCCCCTCGTGATTGAGAAAGTTTTATTGAAATGTTAATCAAACATTTCAGAAATATTTAGTTAAATTTCAATTTATTCTTAATATGTTTGCTGGGAATTTACAATTGTTAAAAAAAAAACACTCAATCACAAAAAAAAAAAAAAAAAAAAACAAGAAATCACAATGAATTTTCTCTCCCCCTACCTTCTTCTCCATACGGATGATGTTCTTCGGCATGAGCTTTCATTGCACTCTCCGTGCCAAACTGTTTGCCGCACTCTTCACACGAGATTGGCTTTTCGAATTTATGTACCGTCAATTTGTGCAACGTCAATTGGGAGGGTCTCGGAAAACGCACTTGACATATGTTGCACTCATAGGGCCGACCCTCAGCATCGTGTGTTTCCATGTGCCGTTGCAATGCATTGCGCATACGAAAACCACGTTTGCATATCGTACACACTAAGCCCGTTAATATGGCAGCCGTGTTGGTCGTCTGTGTTTGTGTGGCACCATGCGCCAAGTGATGATGTTTACGCAAAGCTATTTCATTTGTAAATGATTCCTCGCACAACAGACAATTATGACTGCCGCGTAATGAACGCTCCACCACAATTTGTTCACCAGCGCCTGCACCACTACCACCGCCGCCTGCTAAAACATTGTCCGGGCTATTGTGGTTTAGGTTGTCATTGCTGGCGTTGCTATTGCTGAAAGAGGACGATGTTGGGGATGTGGCAAAGTGTGGTGTTTTATCGGATAATTGGCGTTTACGAAAGTGTCGTAATGTTGTGGTTGAATCTGGTTCTGTTTGTTCTGGCGATTGTGGTATTGTAACATGTTGATATTGATGTTGCTGATGATGCTGACGATTATGTTGATTATTATTAACACTTTCACTTCCTGCATAATGCTCACTCTCTTCTGCTTGTGTATTGTTATTGTTGTTGAGTTGATCATAATTTTTGTTCGAACAACAGCAATCATCATTATCTGTAAGTAAATTATAAAAAAAAAGGAGGGCAATATTTATTAGCTGACATTAAGAATTATGAATGTATGTATGTATGTATAGGTTTTATTTTGTGGATCTATGATTTTTTTTTACAAACTACTGAATAGAAGTTAGTTTCTGGGATAAAGATAATCTACATTTTTCGCTTAAACCTAGATTAAACTAAAAATTGTGTTTCTCAGTTATTATTTATTTGATATATAATCTAGGTTTAACTGAGCATCATTGGTGAGTTAAACCTAGATATAAAAATGTCAAAATACAAACAGCTAAAAAATAAAATAAACAATTCAACAATTGAAAAGAAATTTACGACATTTTAACAAAAATTAAAAAAATGGATTATTCTAGTGATGATGAGGATTTAAGTAATTCAAACACATATAATAACTTAAATATGTCAATTGTTAGAAAGATACGAACAATAAGGACACGTCCAAATCATTTCTGCATTTATACCGACGCCGAATTCTTTCAAAGATTTCGCTTAACAAAACAATCCGCATATAATGTTTTAGAACTAATTGGACCACACATTAAATCCATTATTTTAAATTTGTTTCAAAGTTGAAGTTTTTAAATACTTTTATTGATGCGGTTGCTTTTTTTGCTAAAATTTAAGATATTGCCATATTTATATAAAAAATTAGGAGGAATGTCATATGTATTTTGACTGAACAGTACGGCAATGCTAACAAAATTGACAGGAGGTAATCTACTACTGAGAAACACAATCAGTAGTTAAATCCCGGCAAAATATATTTGAGGTTTAATATAACAGTGTGTTAAGCTGATTTTAACTGACAAGTAAAAAACTAGCTCTGAGAGTAATATTTACAATATAAAATATAATTAAATTAATGATACCCTACATTGAAATGTATAATGTTTTTGTTATTTTATATAAGTTTTGTAAATTTTTAATCTATTGTTATAAAATTTCGAGGCCTTCAAATACATGAATAGATCTTGCATGTTTCTGATTAGATTACCATTTCAAATTGGAATAATTGTTTAATAAATCCATTAGATATGATTAAAAAAACACGTCCGTCTACATATATTTTTGATTACAATTCGGAAACTAAAGATACGGTTACACTTGGCAAATATTTGCCGAAAAAGACGTAGCCACCAAATAAAATATATTTGAACTCGTTTATTTATTAAAAAAAACTTCGTTTATTTAGGACAAGACACAACAAATATTTAGTTTTATTTTATTGGATGATGTTTGATCTTGCAAAACTCTTGTAAGAGTAAACAACGCCAAACAAATTTGTGCTAAAACAAGTGATTAAGCTTTTTTTAGTAAATACTTGTCATGTGTGACCATACCTTAGGGGCACTGCTACACGTTCAATAAATATCGTGATATTTGCATCGCGATCCATTTTAAAGTATTGATGGATCACGAGCTTATGCTACATGTTCAATATTTATCGCGTCAGTATTTATGTTATTTTTGTGCTGTGCGGGTCGTTTATCAATGTTGCGAGAAAACCAAAAGAAAGCCTGTTTAGCTATTTTGCTTGCTTTTGTCAATTGTTTTACTTTTTTCGACTGCGTATTTTATATTAATTTATTTCTTTTATTTGTTACTTTTTACTGACGTATCATGATTTAATATCATAAAAATGCTACACGTTCAATATTTATCACGAGATCCGCGATCTGGATTTCATATTTTAGGCCATTCTGCTATATGGATCGCGATCCATCAATATTGCATGCTACACGTTCTAAAAATATTGTGATATTTCTAGTATCAGTGTCCCTAAGTGCCCTAAATACATATACAATGGATTGTATTATTGATTGCGCACGGAAAAGAAAACTTAGAGGAAAAAATATCGATCGATATGTAAAATGTAATCATTCGTTCCTGCGGCATGCCGCAATACTGTAAAAATACCGCAGCAACGGAATGAATGATTTCAAATTATGCTTTCGCACAAAAAAATTCTTTCAGCAATCGTGGAACGGAATGAATAATTCGATCCAATATTTATATGTCGATCACACGACAATTGGATTCTCGCTCCGGAGCGACTCGGTCAAAGATTGTCTTCGCCGGGAAAGAACTCTTGACATCAGCAGAGCTGTTTATGCAAATATATTTCAATGACACTACACTGGACAGTGATAATAGGAAATGTGTAGATCCGAGTTTAATACTCAAAAAGTTTAAAACCAAGCAAATCCTTCCAAAGCTCTTCAAAAAGAATTTCATAGAGATAACAATAATAGTGTTTATAGAAATCATTAAGGGTATATAAGATTCGGCACAGCCGGTAATATCACTCTCACTTGTTAGAATTAAGTTTATTTGCGGTTATTAGTGCTGCTACACAAATGTCTATGTGTTTGGGATTATTTTGTTTTTATTTTAGTTTTTGGTTTTGAATGCATCTTTGGCAGAGTTTAAATATAAAATTGCGGAAGTATTTTAATATATGTATGTCGATATATATTTGGATTTCCTGTTTCATTCGGTAATGAAACGGAAAATTAGTATTCACTGTGCAGCTAAGACAGTTCAATACTGTTCCACAGATCATCAGATAAGTCAATGATCATGCAAATAAGATTATACTGTAAAGAAAACTGCTGAAAAGTTTTAAAATCGGCTGAGATGTAGAAGCTTTTAAAAAAGCATTAAACATTTCACTAACAAAACAAAATTAAAAATAAAGAGTGATTTTTTAAGAGCTTTGGGATTTGATAATTTTAAGAAATGTATGAAATATTTGTTTGAGTCTATGAGCATAATCTATGCAACATATCGGTCGGTAACTCATGAATAAATTCTTCAATATTAATTTCCAGTGCGTCAACCACTGTGGGCTTGTCCCTATAAATATGAGCATTAACATGGCTCCACAAAAAATAGTCTAATAATAATCACAGTATTTCGCGTGCTGTGTGGCAAGTGGTATTGTCTTGTTGAAACCACATGTCAGCCAAGACCAGCTCTTTAATTTTGGGCAAACAAATTGGTAATCATTACACGGTAGCGCTCGTCATTCACAGTAACGTTTCTGCCTTCGTCGTCTTTGAAAAATTACGGTCCAATGATGACACCGGCTCATAATCCAAATTAAACAGTGCATTTTTCTGGATGCATTGACAGTTCTTGCAACGCTTCTGGCTGCTCTTCACACAAAATACAACAATTTTACTTGTTTATGCATCCATTCATTGAGAATAGATTGAGCTTCGCCGCTGAACACAATTTTCCAATAAAAAAGTGAATCTTCTTCCAACTTAGTCAGCGCCCATTCACCAGAAGAAAGGTGCCCATTGCATCAGCTGTATTTTAAAAGGTTTTACACCCAAACCCTTCCATACATTTTTCAACGTGGTGGAGTAATAGAAGCCTAATGGCTGCTAACGGCGCCGAATCGATAAATAACGGTAATCAACAACATTGGCGCATACAGCTGCAATATTGTCCTCTGTCCTTACTCTACGTATCAGAGATCAGTTATGAGTACTGAAAAAGTGAGTATACTTGAATCATGACTTATAATTTGTTATACTTATACGTACTCATACTTGTCTCAATATCATCAAACCAATATTCATCTTTAAAGTTTGAATTACTCATTATATTCAGACTTAATCTCATGTATGATGTTGTTTATTTTGACTCTCCTTAACTCAATGTACGTAGACGATAAAAAAATAAGTATGACTCGCATACACTCATGCGAGAGTCGATCATTTTTACAGTCCGCTTATAAAAATTATATAAAATAATAAATGTTATATTTTCCCCAATATGTTTTCCTATAAACTTACTTGTATGTTTTTATATTTCTTTTTTGATTATTTTGTATAAATACCTAACGGAATATGCTGAAATTTTTTTTCAATGACTTAACTGAGTTGAATACTTTATGAGTATGTGAGTATTTTTCTTAAGATGTAAATCTGAATACCGTTGTTTATGAATCAAACATATTGGGAATCGTATGAGCTCGATGTCGGCGTTGTAGTCATACTTATATCCACCCGCATTTATAATTCAACGTTGTTGTGAGTTTGAGTAACTCAGAGTAGTTAAATTTCAATGATTTAAAACCACTTATACTTAAAATGTTATGAGTAGTTGTGAATCGTAAAAAAACGATTCATTGCCGATCTCTGCTACGTATGCATGTTGATGGTTTAATGCCCAATAATGTAAATTTATCCGCAAGATTCCAAATAGCCGCCTTAGATTGTCGCTCAAACTGATTTAATAAAATGGAAAAAGTGCAGGTTGCACTTTCTTAAGCGAGCTTGAATTTTTATACTAAAATTCAATAATCTGCAAGCGTTTTTCTATTGTAAGACGATTCATGGTTAAATTATACACCAAACTGAACATATTTTTTAAATTTGAATTTAGATGGTGGAGTATTAATCTTACAAATTGACAGGTTATCCCATTGTTATATCTTCATACAGAAAGCTAGAACGCTTACAACTTCACATTAATATCAAGAGTGAGACGCTGTAGCTTAATTGGTTAGCGCATTTGATCATTAAGCATGAGTTGGTATTTGTAGCCCGGGTTCGATTCCCAGCCGCTGCCACTCAAACAACATCAGTTTTTTATAATTATTACTTTTCTTCTATCTATTATAACTAATATTTATCACAGCGTTTCCTTCGGTGGTATAGCATTCAAACGCCACCGAAGTAAAATAATTAAATAAAGGCTATTAAATCAAGCTTTAACATTAATGTGCCTACTCACCACCAGAGGCGCTGCAATTCTGCAACATAATGCGTAATTGCAGAGTTGTGATATATGTATATACAAAAAAAACAAAAAACAAAAGCTTTCTTCTTTCACCACCTTTACTTCTTCAACTATCCCCTTTCCAAAGAAAGTAACGCAAGTATATATAGATATTAATTGTCTTCTCTTTATATAAAAAAAAATTGTTGTAGGCAAAAAAAAAACGAGCCTTAAGAAATAATGGCAATAACAAGCGAGTTGTTAATCTACCCAAACCTACTTTGCGATTGCCAAACTGAACATGTTTAATAGTGCATTTACACTTGTAATTTTCAAACTAGTTTATGATCATAAGCTACTTTCATAAACCATACCGTTTACATCAGCATTTTTGATAGTTAAGTGGTTTATCTTTGACAAGTCATAAAACAGCTGACTTTAATATTAAAAATAAATAAAAAAAAAAATATGGACGTTGTTATGAAAACAAATTTTAAATTTGTGTTTTTCATCCAGGATGAATAAAATTCAATTACAGTTTCTTTTTTTAAAGAAAACTTTTTTTATTTTTGAGCAAATGTCAAATGTGTCCAGCGTTGCCAGAAAAATGTTGAAAAAACAGAGTTGCATTAGCAGAAACTGGTTGTTTGTAACTAGTTTATCTCAAAAGCTAGTTACAAAACCTATTTTTGATTTGTATGGATAAACAAGTTTCTCAAACTAGTTTATCACCATAAACAACTTATAACTAGTTTATGGCGTAGGTGTAAATGCACTATAACAGTAGTAATGTTTTACACGAAAACAGCTGAGCTGCCAAAAACAGTCTAGCCAAAAAGAAAGTTGCTAAAAAAAAATCACCCTTTATTTATTTAATTTAAAATGAAATAAATTTACTTGTAAACTTGTAAAAATTCCATTTTAAATGCAACAAAACTTACCATTATTACAATCAGGACTACATAATTTACGTGATTGCTGCTGGAGTTGCCGCATTCCTGTCGTGTCCGATAATATTTCAACTTCTGGCATAGATTGTGAAGTTTGTATATCAGCACTACCATCCAATGTCAGGTCAATGGCTGTTAAAACAACAAAATGTACAGAAAATATTGCAAGATAAATAAACCAAGAGTCGGTATTTAATAAAAACTATATCAAAAGCTAAAGGTGGATTCACCCATTCGTTCTTAACAAAAAATTTGTTCGAACAATATTTTTTTTATATGAAGTTTGACGTCTCTCTTTTTGAGAGAGAGAAAATATTTTTTACGAACTTGAATTGGTTTAATTTTATATTTTTTCCGGACAAAAGTGAATTGAGTTGCCAATAGGTTTCATTTTTTCATACAAATAAAAATGCCTTATGTATTTCCATGACCATCAGCAAAATCAAGGTTCTTTTTTCATTCATTTCGAATTTATATCTGTGATTTTGAATACACAATACTTTAAAATAATCTAATATTTGTATTTTGACACTTAAAACCCAAAGCAAAATAAATCAATGGTCGCACTTGTAAAACTAATAGATTTTGTTTACATATGGCAGCTTTGATTTTTCAGAAAAATCGTTCGAAATGGGTGAATCGTGCTGCAAAAAACTCTCAGTAAAAAAATTGTTCTCTGGAAAAAAATTTTGTTAAGAACAAATGGGTGAATCCACCTTAAGAATAAAATAATAAAAAAGAAACTAAGCAGAGTTGTTAAGGTACTAATTTTCTTTTCAATTTCAATATAAGAAAATCTACCAGCCTTTAAATCATACTTTTACAACTCTGTTCTTCAGCAAAAAAAAAAAAAAAAAAAAAAAAAAAACGTAAAAAATAAAGAATAAAATAAAATACAAAGAACAAACAATTTGTACTTACAACGTTTATTCTTATTCTCGCCGGTTACTTGTACATGAACATCCTCCACGCGAACCAATCGTTGTCGCTTATTGTGCTGCAACAACTGATAGGTAGCTGGTGTTGACGTAGAGGTGGAGTTTTGCTGCTGCTGCTGCTCTTGTTGCTGTAAATGTGGCTGAGATCTTCCCAAATTGGCGTGATACTTTTGCAAATGGAAATCTAGAGTGCGTTGAGCAAAGAAAATTAAACCACATTGAGCACACTGATAGCGAGAACCGTGAACTTGTTCCACATGCTGTTGACGCTCGAAGCGACGTGTAAAACGCATGGGACAGTGTGGACAATTGTAGGGCATTTCGGCTGGATGCGTATTGATAATGTGATTGCTGTAGTCCACATTGTTGGTGAATTTCGGGCGCTTGTGACAAAAGCGACAGATAAGCGTAATTTTTTGCGTGACATTCGGCGATCGTGGTTGCAAGAGTTGTAGTTGACGTTGTTTTATTTGTTTTTGCAACTGCTGATTGACTCTTTGATGCATGGTCTGTCCCGATTTGGGGTCCTGAACCTTTTCTGAGGCCGGAGCTGGTGGGTTTGGTTCGGTTATGCTGTTAGTGTTGCTTTGTTGTTGCGAGTTTGTGATGAAATCTGAGTCGTTGTGTATATTGTGTGTTTGGGGAGTCCTTTGAAATAATACTGCTGGTTGCTGTGGCTGTACCGTTTGATTAAGATTAGTATGAGTGGTGGCATAGTATTGGGGAGTGCCTCCCAAATTATTGACCAACATTATATATTGCGAAGACTGGCCAGAATTATTCTGCTGTTGTCTCTGCTGATGAAGTGTCTGCATAAAATTCTCATTATTATCCATATTCGATTTGTTAAAAGTCGCCTGGGCCGTATTATTGGGTACAATGATCGTGTTGAGTGAGGAGCTGGGTATACTGGCTTGATAGAGCTCACCATTGGCATTAATAAAGTATGTGGTGGTGCCATTGGCTGCAGATACAACTGGCTGCTGGTTGTAGTTGCTAGTACTTGCATTGACTGCGTTTGGCCAGTTTATTTCGGTTGCATGATTATGAATTAAGCGATTTGTTGCCGCTTGATTTGCCTCCATGGCTTGGCCCAAAGTAACAAATTGCAAATTATTGCTATGTGGCTTAAAAGTGCCGTCCATTTGTTCCGCTGTTTGGTTGAGTTGGGGATTGGCAATTATTATGGGCCCCTGATTGGTATTGGTGACAATGTAGTGGGGTTGTGTGTTTGTGTTGGTGGAAATTATGCGGTTAGCTGAGTTTTGTATTTGAATAGTTGGTGTATTATTTAGCTGTTGGTAATTGGCTGGATTATAAGGCATTTGGTTGGGTAGTATATCTGTATTGGAAACAGTTATCTCTGGTGCCACTTTCACTTGTATCTGTGTAGTTGGCGTGTCAACAAGCTGCTCGGAGTCCTCTTTGTAGTCACTTAGGTCTATATAATCCACAATTTCGGTGGGGGCTTTTACCTCAACATTCTCGGTAACAATATTCTCCGCATTACTGTCGGTGTCAGCTACATTGGCAACTTTCCCTTCCTCATTAAACTCACCCTGTGTGGTCAGAATGTCAGTAGCGGTGTCAGGATTGATACTTTCAATATTTTCAAAACACGGTATATCATTCTGGAAACCTATCAATTCCGATTGAGTACTTTCTTCGAAGCATTCGGTGTAAGTGGGGATGTGTTCACTAAAGACTACCGCGAGAGGGCCCGTACTACCACCACTACCCATATGTGAGCCATGTCCCATACTACTATGATTACTTTGAGGCGTCATGGCATTGTAGTCCATATTATGGTGGATAAATGGGCTCACCGACATGGGATTGCTGTTGATGGTGCAAGGACTTTCAGCATAGAAACTATGTGCAGGCGTGGTGGGTGAATCTGTTAGAGGCGAGTACACTGAATTGGGGAAGAACTCATCGGTTTCAGCGGATCTGGGGTTGTACAGGTCTTTGTCATGCATTTCGCTTAAAATGCCATTTAAAGTGTCTTCTACATCGCGAATTTCATCGCTTAGTTCCTGTGTAATACGTGGCCCTAACTGAGGTATCATATCGCAGGTCTCCTCTATCTCCGACGAATCAATGCAATTATTTTGAAAGTCATTAATGAAATCATTTATTTTCGAAGAAGCCGTACATAAAGGTGGCTGTATATATCTCACCATATCGATGGATGATTGGGAGGAGTCCACAGTGCTGGAAGAGGTTTCGCTATTTTGTGAAAACCCCAATAAATCACTTTGGCTGCTAGATGTGTTTGCCTGCGAACTAATGTTAGTTTCTTCGGCGGTCTCTTCTTCTTGAGTTTGAATTTCCAGTGTTTCATTGTGAGTTTTCTGCTCATTAGTTTCAACCGGGAGTGGTAGTTCCTCTTCTGTTGTTTCATTTTGCGGTTCGCTTTCTTGTTTCTTTTTATCCATGGTTAAATGTAGTCTCTTAAAATCTTGTGTTAATGATGTGAGCGGTACGCGTACGATTAATTTCTTGGGACTCTCCAAATTTATTTTCTCCTTGTACAATTTATACATTTCCTTGCTGCATTCGGTTTGTAAGGAGAGCTGAGGTTTAGGGAAATCCGTTAGCTGTGTATCATCTTCTAGCATATCATTTCTTATGAGCAACGGATCTCTATAAACACTGTTATTGCTATCGCTTTCAAAGTCTGGTTGTAGAGCAATTGGATTTTCTTTGTTCTCATCTTCTTCACTGTTGAACTCGGGAACTTTCCTTTTCCTATTAGCATTATTATTGTTAACATTTTCCTCTATATCACTATCCAATGTAGAGTCATCGAAATATCTTGATTTCTGCTTGTTGGTCTGTGTTAATTCTTCGTCTTGCTTGAAGTAGTCACCGTTTACATCTACCAAAAATAATGATTCCGTTCCTAAATTACTTTGCAGATTAGTGTTTTGGGATGATCTTTTTCTGCGCTTATGTGTTGTGGTTTTATGGTTATCATGGTTATCGGATGGATCGTCATCAGTTTTGCGGCGACATTTAAAACGAGCGCCTCGTTTACGTTGTATTATTAGTTTCATGCCACCAGTTTTGGGCGTTAGGACTGTTGGCTTCTGTTGTTTATCAGCCTCTTCATCCACTTCTTCTAGTTTTTCCTGTTCTGTAATGGCTTTTGTTGCGTTAAATTCTTCGGTTTCTGATTTGGTTTCAACAATTACATTTTGTTCATCTTCTTCGTTTTCGTCTTCGTTCGCTTGATTGTTATTGGCATTAATTTGTTTTTGGTCGGCCTCTTCCGGCCATAAATTGTGGTTTAGATTTTGATTTTGTTCGCTTTCATCTTCAGTGTCCTTGACTTGATTATCTGGCGAAGACAGTACCGTATTTGTACTACAATGATGTTGTTCCTCCATTAAAATGTTGTTATTATTGTGGTTAATGTTGGTGCTAATACTAATGCTCTGGTTTTCATCAAGGGTCTTTGAACTGTTGTCTGAGTTTTCTGTAGCTAAAGAAAGAGACAACAATGCTGATGCTGAGCCGGTTGCTGTGGCTGACGCTGTATATTTCAGTGATGATATTGCTGGTGTGTAGCTAGTAGGTCCGGCTTTATTATCAACAAACACAGCCACTGGCATGTCATTGGCATTTGCTTTCATTGCTGCTTTAGTCTTCCACATGATGCAAGACTTGTTTGAGGATATTCCCTGTGCTGTTGACAAGGAGCCTGTTTTGTGCAGATTTTCGTTGGCATTTTTGCAATACAATGTGTGATTTTCAACTAGATCTGTAACAGCAGGTGTTGTTGCACTTGAATATGAAGGTGACGTATACGCTGATGATGATGATGATGATGTTGCTGATACAGTCGATGATGTTTCGTCTTCCATTTGTAACTCGCTTTGCTGTGGTCGGTGTTTCTTTCCGTTATTCATTTTATGTTGTTTTGACTGGCGACATTTTCTTAATGCACTTTTCGACAAACATGTTCTAATATCAGCTAGACGCTTTGATTTGTGTTTATTTTGCCAAGATCTTTGCTTTTTCTTTAGGGTCATCTTTGTCATCTTCTTTGTGCTTGGCATGTCACTAGATTTATAACAATGACCTGATCTTTTATTATGCCCAGCATATTTAACAGCTTTATGTCTTAAACCTCTCGTTCTGTGGGATTTCCTTGAGATGCTGGACGATTTTGAAGAGCAGCAAGGTGATTGTGTTGAGCTTGAAGTTGAACTGCAAGTATTGTCAGTTGATTCGCAATGATTGTCTTGACTCAGTCTATCACAATGGTCAGATGAAAGGTTGCTGCTGTGGGCATTATTACTATCGTTGGAATTTGTAGCCTCAATAGCTGGAGTTACATGTTGGCCTGCTTTTGTGTTCAACTCATTAGATGATGCTGTATAAGCTTTTAAGGCGGCTTTGGTTAAAAATAAACTTTCAGGATTGCTTTTACTTGCCAATGGCGATTGTGGGTTTATACTTAAATTAAATGTTTCGTTTGCCTCATCCTTGTCTTGAGCATCTTCATCTAACATTTTCTCATCTTTATGCTGATATGGTTTTAAATCACCACCTTGTTGTTTAGTTTTATTTGGACGAGCAGATGTTTTAAATATCATATGGCGGTCTAGCATTGACTCTTGAGCTAAACATAGTTTTTTACTTGGATTTGTGTGGTCAGTGGCATCATTATCACATATTTGTTCCGAGGACTGTTGTAAGGTTAAGGGCGGCGATGGAGTTTTTATAAAATTTAACACTGCCGCCTTCAACAGCGGTTTCTTTTCATCCTTAGGTCGTCTTGTAAACGTACAATGTTCTTGAGTTTCAAATTTTTTATCGCTAAACACTGGTGCTGCCGATGACGTTGGTGTAGTTGGTTCATTTGCTTCTGTCTTTTGTGGCATTGTCTCAACATTGTTCAACAATGTTGTTGCCCTTGTGCTACCGGCGGCTATGCATTCGGTATTGGTATTCCCTGTATTTGTTACAAAGGAAACCGCTGACTTTGTATTGTCTACGGCGGCTTGCTGTTCGCCACAGTTATCATTAAGTAAATCATTGGCTTCAACTAGTGGAGCTGTTTCTGTTGCCACTTCTGCTTTAGATGTAGCTGATGGTATAGCATCTTTTGCTGTTGTTGGATTTTCTTTTTCTTGCTGTCTTTCATAGAAATTTTGTTCCTCGTTTAGCGCTCTCAATTGTGTTTGAACTTTAAGACATTTCCGCCGGAATTTATGTATCATATAGAATTGTGCCGTACATTTGGCACATATACGCTGTGGTAGACCATCATTACATTTAATCTGCTCGTTTTAGCAAGGCACACACGCAAAATCGAAAATGATATGGAAAAAAAAAGAAAACACAATAGAGAGTTAGTAGGGGTTATAATTTAAATTTTTATGGGTGTATGTAATATGTATGAATTGTATGTTCTTGTGGTTTATTATATGAATATTTAGATTTAATTTATGGTTTGTTAACATGGTTTTTATGAGGCCCATCAACAACTAAATATGAATTTAATGAGGTTTACTTAATAAAAGTGATTTTCGTTCAAATAGTTTGAGATGAAATGGTACTTAGATGTTGTCATTGGGTATTTAATTGTTTAAGACAGTCATCTAATTGGCATTTTAATAGACTTGACAGATACTGAATGTTTATTCGTGTGATTTTGTTGTAATGCAAGCCCGGCTGGTGGCAAAACACATCAGCATATCTCTTAAATAAATCAATAAAGAGAGTAAATGTATCATACTCAGTTTAAATGACTGCCTAGTTAAAAGAAGTTTAATTAAACGGCATATGTTTATTACAAAATAAAGGCTTATACAACTTAACCCTTTAACACCTAAGACCGTCTATAGACGGTCATCAGTTGAGTATTAAAAAACAAAACGGGGTTTTCCCATTTATCTAATAAGACCGTCTACGGGCTATCTTAATTGTTTTTGTCTGAACTGGATCTGAAACTTGTAATTTGCAATTGAAATACATGCTAGAACAAAAATGTATTTCTGCAATTGGAACGTATTTTCAATTTCAGGTATTTAAGGGTTAAGACCGATATTGGTTAAAAGAAAGTTTAATGTTGATCTTAGTTTTTAACAATTTGAGTTCAAATTCCCATAGTTTTAATGTTAAACTGATTAATTAACTCTTAATTAAAACAAGTTTAATTATACAATGTTTTTTAATTTGTATACAAAAAAGTTTCAATTATTGTAAACAAATAACAAACAAAATCTTTTAATTCAATTATCATAAATGAAACGTTTAAATTCAAATTTATAGTGAAAAATATGTCGCAGTTGTTTTGATATTTTATCAAGATACATATTAGAATTAATTTAGTAAATACATTTCACAATCACTGAGAAAAGAATTAAGAAAAAAAAGTCAGATAAAAAGAATTTAAAATTGTATAAATAATCTATTGTATTCTTAAAAAAGTCACAGATTTTGTTTACAAATACATATGTATGTATGTATATATTGTACGTCTTCTGTCTATTTGTTTATACATATGTATGTAAAATAGTAGGTAATCAAATTTGTCATTTAAACTCTCTTTGAATACTAGAGTGTATGTATAAGAGTTACTTAAGAGACAATTAAGTTACGCTTCTCGAGTTTCGAGTAAGAGCCTACTTAAGCATCAGACAAAAATAAGATACTTATTTGAGTGTGACAAGTGCCACTTCAGTGGTTGATTGATTTTGAAGGGGTGGAGCCGTTTGGCAGATTTTACACTGTCATCGTCATTATTATCATTATCAACTACAATCTTTGTTTATGTTTTTGTTGTGTATACATATGCAGTGTTTAAATAATATTGAATTTCATTTAATTTTTATTCATCGCAGTCGCTGTTGTTCTTTCTTAAGTAACCTGCTAAAGTCAACACTAATTGTCAACAGTTTTTAGTTAAACAAACTACTGTATAAGCATAAGAAAATACACATTTTAATTTCCTTTTTGTTTTCAATATGCCTGCACATAAATTAAAGTAAATTAAAGTATTTTATTTCCTTTCAAACTTTTAGTGTTTTTTTTTTTTTTTTGTTTGTTTACATTGTGAAACAACACCAACAAAACAACAACAACAAAACATTATTTACCTTAGTCTCCCTTTTGTCTATTGGCAAAAAGTAAACAGAGCACACAGGCATTGACAGACACACGCAGCAACGTGAATGTAGTATGTATGTAAAAAAATAAATTGCTCCTTTTTAATGTTTTCATATCTGTTGTATATTATTTTATGTTCTATATAAATTTTATCCAAAAAAAGATATACTCGTACATCAAGCAACCGACAACAATAACAACTACTCGTACAACCAGCAGCAGCAGTAATAGCAACAAATTAAAACATTTCATTTATAAAAACGAAACTTAGAAAGAGTGAATTCATGTAATGTTATTCATAAGTAGCGGGGATGAAAAATTAATGTTTGGTTGGGTATCTATCAAAATAATTTACTATAGAAAATGTTGTGTATAACAGAAAATTGGTACTTAGTTTTTATAAAAAAAAAAATACTATTATACACAAAATGTTCTATAGAAAACACAGGTATACACAAGCTTTTTATTTGAAACAAATATTAAAAATTTGCTGATAATATTATACCTAAATAAAATTATTTTATACCCACTTAAATTATCAACAAAACAGTATTACTAAAGTAACAATATGTTTAAACAGTAAATAGTAAAAAAAATAAAATAAAAATTCGCCTTAACATACTTATTGATAGATAATTGTTTATACTAATGCCTATTTTATCATCAAGTAATTCTTTCAATGTTTGTTGTTTTCTACTTACTAGCAGTATATTATTTTAGCATTTGTTTGTTCTTGTTATTCTTTTTCCACTTCTACTTAAACACACACCCAGATGTGTTAATTAGTTAAACATGATGTTACCTACTCATACCCGACTATGGCAATGCCTGCCTAAGCTTCCACAAAGGCGGCTCTGTAGCTTGTTCATAAATTGACTAAATAACTTGATGGCTTACAGGCAGACAGTCTGGCAGGGAGTCAGTCAAAGAATCACTCAACCATACCACCAGCACAGAAACAAAACCAGAAGAAGACATTTAATTTTATTAAGTTTTGTGAGATTTTAATGATAACGGTATTTTTTATTGCCATTCTTACTCATCACTCCCCGCAGTTGTAAACAGAATGTACTAAAGTTTGTACGTACTTACGTATGTGCGTATGTAGGTATTTGGTAATAGGTATGTACTATGTAGTTAAATTGTACCGTATAAATCGTATACGGCAACAACAATGTGTTTTGACACTTTAATCAAACGAAGGCCAAGCAAAAGTGAGGAGAGACTGAAAAATTTAAAACATTTAAAAGTTATTTTGTTTGGGGCATACTTTTGTTGTTTTTATTTTTTTAAAGAAACAATGTCGGTGCATGTTTCCAATGTTAAAAATAACACAAGCAAAAAAAAAAAATACCAAACAGAATGGTCTAATCAGAAATGTAAATTTATGCTGGGTAAATTAAAATGCAAACAAATATAAGTACATATTTTTTCAATTTATACTTTGTTGTCCATTAAATTATGACTTTACAGTTTATTTAACATTTATGCGTTTGGTCTGTGGCTCCAAATAATATTACACTAGTCTATTGTGGTTCTTGTGCATTGTGCATCCGGGAAATATAATTTAAATTTACAATTTCACTTAAAATAGGTTTAAAAAAAACCCATCAATTTGTTAACAAAAAGGGAAATTTGTAGACAATTTAGCAAAATCAGTTTTTAAGCCAAAATATCTGGTTAACTGAAAAGCGAAGAATTGAAATAATATGTAATACTATGGGATTTCCATTAAAATTTATTTACTACCGCTTGGTAAAGCTAACGCAATTTTAATCAAATGTTTAAAACCTTAGTAATATGTACTTAAATAAATTAAAATTTAATTTTAAATTGTTTGGTGATTGAAATGGTTTAACATTGTTTAATAAACAATTTGTTTAATTTTTGCTTTCTTAATGTATTCTATTTTTTATGTTTATATTTATTTATCCAAATCTGTGCCCGGTAGTTTGTAAAAATAAAAAATTACTTGTATTCAAATCAAGTACATTTTTAGAAACCACTACGATTTACTGTCAAAACAGGAAATTAATAAATAAAAAAAATCACAGGAAATTTGTTGTCATCGAAATTTATATTTTTAACAATTATTTTAACTACATTTCGTATTGTACATAACTACATAATTGTTTATTAAGTTTACAGTTTAAAAACAGTAAATTGCAGTGATATTCAAACATATTTTAAACATTAAAACGTGTTCAACACGTTTAAAGTAAATACAAATGTTACTGAAAACACAAGTTTATAAGTTCAATTAAACTATGGTTAACTATAAACTGTTTGAATGTTAATTAATCCATGTCGCATTCTTTAATTATTCTCAGTTAATAATTTGGTTCGGTTTAAAGTAAAAACAAAAGCAGAAAACCTTCTTGAAAACAAAAGTTTATGTTTAAATTCAAACATACATATTTGTATTCAATTTAAGTTGAACTAAACTCTCGCTAACTTTTATTATTAGAGAAGTGTGTAAACGTTTATATATTTAGAACATATAAGCTAATAAATTTCAGTTATTAATTTAATGTGATTTAAATCCAAAACCGTAAACGTTATATTACACATTAGTTAACAAAGCGTAGTTATTAATTAAATTAGGTTGGAGTCAAAAAAAAAAAAAACAAAAAAATACTGAAAACAATTTAAGTTCAACTAAACTTTAGTTATCATTAAGTTAATTTATCTATGTATGTCATATTAGCTAACAAATCTTATTGATTAATTAAACTGCGTTCAAAGTAATTTAATAGCTAATTTTAATAAATTGCTTTAAATGTATTATTTAGAAATATTTCTTAATTTTGTTTTGCAAATTAAATACATACATTTGTATATTGTTTATACATACTGACATTTTGTTTAATATATAATTTATTAATTAGTAGTATATTTATTTTAAACTGTTGTTTGTCTAAAATAATTAGCTAGAAATAAAGTTTTTATTGAAAATAAATAATAAATTGTTAATATTTGCATTGTTTATTTATGTAAAAAATATTTAACATTCTTAACATTTCATATTGACAAAAATAAAGAAATAATTCTAAAAGTGTTTCACATTAGACCAAAAATCGGCTGTACAATAATTTAATTTCTATAATTTATATTTTTTTAACCGTAAAGTAGGTTCGGTGAGAAAATACGTTGCTGTGATTAACTGCAAAAAAAAATGCATTGGCGTCACTAAAAACCATTAACAGTTTGATGTAAAGCAGTGATGACACAACATATTATTATATTACAGTGTTGGCTGGATTAAGGGCAGAATAATGTTGCCCACTTTACCTTATTATTGCGATATAAGCATTATTTCCGGAAAAAAATGCTACCCTATGAACAAATAACTGGTTCTTATACAATTATCTATTATTCAGGCATGTTCTGAAAATCACTTTTCGTAAAGTGATTTGAAATCACTGAAAAGGTGTTCTCTGACAAAAATTATTGAAATCTCGTGATTTAAAACCGGTCATCTAACAGCATAATGATTTCAAATCACTTAGAGTTTTTCAAGCATTTTTCACTGAACTCTTGCAATAAAATGATCGCATACACTTAAAATCATTTGTTTTTGAAATAAAACTATTTTACACAGAAAAAACTTAAAATTTACAAATTTAGTAAGAGGTTGTATTTTTTGCGGACCATTTTTTTAGATTTGTTTACATTTTCCGTGATTTACTTTTACTTTTTAGTAATCAACGCAAAGAAAATCATCTCTTAGCTCGTGATTTAGAACAATCAAAATCACTACTAAAAATTAAAAATCGCGTGATTTTCAGAACACCAAAATATTCCTCCCGTGATTTCAAAATCTTTCGTGATTTAAAATCACCGGGATTTCAGAACATGCCTGATTTTTAACACAATATTCCGTATACATTGTTTAAAAATGTATTTCTATTGTTTATATTTTGAGAAGGTTTCAATTATTTTACATATTTTATAATGAATAAATATTTACAAAATGGATTAAATCATATTAAATGCATTATTAAATATATTATTAGAAAACCGTAAACAATTATAACATTAGCCTTGATAATGACACTAATTCATTATAACGCCAACAACATATACAAATAATTATTTGTGGGCGTAAAACAGGGTGTTCACATAACGTACATAATATTTAGTAACACTTAACTTCTAGTACTAATGCTAATCTATTTAATTAATTAAAATCCTACAACACATACACACTTAAAATGACTAGAGAAATTCCTCACCCCATGATAAAAACGAGCACGTGGGGGTTTTCCTTTACAGTGTAAAGGCACAAATGTTAACGGTAATCAACGCTGGAGTATAACTAGGACGGTACAATAAACAATCCATCACTAGCAGTAGTTGATAGTAAATTGTTACTGGTAGCACTTTAGCTAGTGCAGGAAAAAGGAAAATTAGAATGTTTGGGGAAAACATTATGTTATGTATTATTTGATTAAATATTTAATATAGTTAATATCAATTATAGAATTTATGACATCACTATTTTCTAGCTATGTAATAAATAATAACATACTGTTTATTAAGTTAGGTGGGTATTAAAGTTTAGCGTGAAAAAGTAAAGCTTTCTAAATGCTACTTAATCAATGATTGCCCACTGACAAATATTTTATTGCTATGCAGATAAGAAAATGAAAAAAAAATTAAATAAATACCTAGTGTCATTTGGTTTTTAGTTTAATAATAATCAATAGACATTATTAGTAATCTGTAATATTATAATAAATATTAAATTTGATTGTTATAATCACAAAGTTGACCTGTTTTTATGTTGTTTTTTGTTATTATTGCTACTTATGCAACTCTGACATCAGCCTCCTACATATGTTAGCAACTGTGAGCATTTAGCAAAATAATCAAAACATAACAAAAGAAAAATAACAGCTATTTTAGAAATTTTTAGGCAATATAATTGAAAATATTTTAACATAGGTACATAAGTTTAATTTACTTAGAAAATTGTTTTATTTGAAAAAAAAAAAAAATTAAATAAACTAGTTTTGACTCTAAAATCAATGTTACCAATTTGACTTTCCGCATATAGCCTAATAACGGTTTTAAATTGTAAGCAGTCATAGTTCAAAAATAAACTAATTATTAAAAGATCTACTTAGTAATTATTTGTTAAGACTTTTATTTAAACTATTAATAAAAAACAATAAAAAAATATTAACGCTGTTTTCATAATGGGCCTGCCTGTATTTGATGAGTTAGCTTTTATTGTGTTTGTTAAATTAAAATATTTCATTTTTTTATTTGCTGACGATAAGAATTCACGTGTTGCTAACAATATAATTTGTTTTACTTGATTAATGGATTTTTTCACAAACAAAAAAATAAAAAATTATACAAATTCTTTGTTCTTTCATAAGTAACTCAATATAGAGTAGGTTTAAGGTTTCATATTTTTTGTGAGAATTTTGGTTTAAAACAATTTTAGGCAAATTTATAAAAGATTTTTTTTTTAATATATATTAAGAAGTACTAATAATATCAAGACATATTCATATACAGATTGTCTTAAAGACACCGATTTATGCCCTACTAGGCCTAAAGGTATGGCCACACATGCCAAATATTTACTAAAAGCGTAGCTTGATATTATTTGATCTTACAAGTGTTTTGTAAGATTAAACAGCCTCAAATAAAATCAAACTTAATTTTTTGTCTGACGTGTCCTAGAAAAATAGGTCCGCTTTCACACTCTTTAATTCTGACTCGTCAAGCCAAGTGTTTTTGGGTGAGAAGGGCAAAGAGAATAATTCTAATTTTTATTTCCTTTTGTTTTTTTTTTCTTTCATGCATGTTGATAATAAATAAATAGTGCGCAAATTAAATTGACGTGTGTGAATGAAATGGCAAGTTCAAAAGAGAATTGAACAAAAACTGGACAGCTAAAACTGAAGTGTGTGAAACAGAACTAATTAAGAATTTAAATATATTGTACTTAGTGTTTACGCCTTTGTCATCAAATATTTGCCATGTGTTTGTTTCATACAAAATGTTAGAACTAGATCTGGCACCTAACGCCTAAGAGCTAGTCACGTAACTAGTGGCCTGGCGGTATCATTTCTCTATGGTCATTTACAATCAAAATTTATTTAAGTTAAACTATAAATTGATATAAATTGAAAATTAAACTTCTTTTGCTGAACTTTGAAGTTGAAGCTTCATGTTCTTTAGCTAAAAACAGACTTTAACTGTTTGTATCAGTACAGGAGATTTGTATTTATGCAATTTTGTCTAGCCATTTGTTTATTTATCTTTTATTTTATTTACATTTTGTTGAATTTCAATCTGCATATAATATACAAATTGTATGAATTAATTAAATGGAATTTTTGTCAACTTGTTAAATTTAAAAACACAAATGTTAAACAATATTGTTTGAAATTCAAATTAAACCCGATTTGAAAGGAAGTGCTCAGTGTCAGTGAATCTAACAGCTTTTGTATACGTACATATAAAGTATGTATGTATGTACATGTTTGTATCTATGTATGTATATAGGCCAGCATGAGTTGCCGTTATGAGAAAATCAAAACAAGACAGCAGTGAAATTTAAAAGTTTATATGAAACTAAACTGTTAAATAAAAATTAGAAAGTTGTTAGTTATCCCTCTTTCAAATATGTTTCAGAAACATTAACATTTTTCTGTCACACGCACCTACAATACATAAGATTAAAAACCTATCAAATTTATTTATTTTTTTTTTTTTTTTTTGAGAAATAATGGAGGAGCAAACCTGTTTTATTTAATTAATGTTGGTTCATAAAATAAAAGTAAGAGTATTTCAATAAATTTCCATAAATTTCTCTGGAGTGAAATTTTTGGGATATTTGTCTCAATATTTAACAAAATTTTTAATGGGAAAGTGATAAATTATTTTCATATTTGTTAAAACAACATAAAAAACAACTAAGAGAAAAAAGAAAGAATGAGTAAAAGAAATTTATAAAATTGTACATTTAGGTAATTGATTAAGATGATTTGGGAATTTTTAAAATCGCAAGGCTTTATTTATTACTTTGTATATTTTTGGAATTTTAAAATTTTTATTTATGTTTGTCAACAAATACTATTTAAATTAATTAAGACTTTATTATTATAGTTTTATGCTAATAAAATTTATGTTTTGTGAAAATTTCGTGGCTAAAATTTGCATGTATGTATTTATGTACATACATAATTAATTAGCTATTTGTTTAAACATGTTTAAAAAAAAACATTTTATATAAACTAATTTCCAAAAATTTCTTAATTAATTTCTTTCTTAAAATCAACAACTTTTTGTAAACAAATCATATGCCATTAAAAAACTTAGTTTATTTTCGGAAATTTAATACATGCCATTAAAAATGAAAGTATGAGATAACCTGAGCAAGATTTCTTTTAGTATAACTAATCAAATATAATTTGTTTAGTGAAATTATAGCTAAATATTATATTTTTGTTATTAAATTTGAATAAATTTATAAATATTAGAAATTTTTATTCAAAATTTATTTTCAAGCAAATATTTCTTAAGCTGCTTTTAGACGGTATGTATTTTGAAGTGTACTTGTCAGTTGTACGATACATATGTACATATGTATATAAATGTGCATGTTTGTAAAAATTGGCAATTTACAGGCAGTTTATAATTTTTTTTAAAACGTTTTTGTTACATATTTCAATAAAACAACTTCTTTTGTTCAACGTTAATAGGCGAATGTTATGCACAGCAAGATTATAGAATTATTTATGTATCCAATTATTTAATATTAAAGTATGTAACTCAAAAGATTGAGTACTAAAAATAACAGTTAATTATAAGTACAATATTACAGGCCTACAAAGGTATTCAATCATCATGAAATACATAAGATGGTATTGCAAAAAGGAAAAATACCGCAGCAACGGAATGAATAATTTCAAATTATGCTTCCGCACAAAAAATTTCTTCCCGCAATTGCGGAACGGAATGAATGATTCGAACCTATGTTCTTGGCGCCATAAACAATTGACTTGCAAAACAGCTGGTGGCAAGTGCTTTGTCAGATGAAAATAGAACATGCTTTAATAGACAATTTTACACTGTAAATGCAGGCTGACATTTACGAAGCACTGTTTTTGCTTTTACACGACGTGTATGCATTTTGCAGTGGAAAATTTTACAAGCACACTGTAAAATACATACCGTCTAAAACTACCTTTAGTTTTAATGGCAATCTCTTATGGAGATTTTTTAAATAATTTAGATTTTAATTTTTATGTACCAAAAAAGTACCTTTTGTATTGAATTAAAAGTATGTATTATTATCAATTTTAAAAAAACTAATATATTTTGAAATAGAAATTTCATAATTATATTTTTTAGTTGAAAACTATCGTTGTTTTGTTTCCATTTATATGGCAGCACTATTTGATGCTTTTAGTCTGCTTCTTTTTCGTTAATGCCTTTTACATGAATGACAACACGATAGACAAATATATCTTTTCTGTGTTTTTGGGTTAAATTTCAATTTATTTTATTAATTTTCAACAAACTGATATATTTTGAAGTAGTAGTTTCAGTAATTACCTGTTTTAGCTGAAAACTACCGTTGGTTGTCGTCCATTTGGCGTTTCGTCAATTTACTGTATTCTTCTTCTTTTTGGAGATTGCCATTAATTTAAAATGACAACATGATAGCCAAAAAGGTATTTTCGGTGTTTTTTATTGAATTCCAAAATATTTAAATTTTTTTAGACCGAAATACCGAAGCAATGCCCTTTTTGTATTGAATTACAAATAAGTTAATTAATTTTTAACAAAATAGAAACAAGAACTATAAGTAATTATATATTTCAGCTAAAAACAACATTAATTTAGCTTTAATTTAGATGGCAGCACTGTATGATGCTTCTAGTTGTCTTTTTCTTCGAGATTCCCATTTAAACAGATTGTCAACAGGGTTGCCAAATTGTTATTTTGGAGGTTTTGGATTAAATTCTAAATAAACGATGTTCTTAAATAAAGGCAAAGATTCTAGCACTTTACAGAATTGCAAAATTTATTAATTTTAAGCGGAGATTCTATACTGGAATTTTAATTAAAAATATAATTAAACCTTTGTATTTTATTAATTGGCTTGAGGTCTGTTTTATTAAAAATATAAAAACTCTTGTTCGTTTTCAATACAATATTAAGTAATTTCTTAATTCAATGATATTACATATATGTATATCATCTTATATTTAATCTCATATTCTTTAAGCTAAAGTATTATATTCCCAAATAAGGTTTTATTTTCTTTTAAATAACAATTAATTAGCAACCAGTCTAAAAAGCTCCAAACAAAAGAAAGAAATGAAGAAAACTTTCTTGGCTTAATAATATTTTCATTCTCATAAATTTTCAATTAAGTTTTTTTTTTGTTCACAATTCTGTAACGTGTTGTTGGCATAAATACACAATAATAAAATTGAATTTAAAATTCTGTTTATGGATTTTTATTATTTCTATTGTTTCCTTTAGCTGCTGTTTAAAACTGGGGGTGTATAAATGCTTTAATGAATCCATAAAATAATACAAAACACAAGCTGCTCCAGCATTAAGACGTATGAAAGTTTATTTGTTGTAAATACAACAACATAAAATTAATGTTTTACGTCAAAGTAAATAATTTTTCATGTTCTAAAACTTAGAGCGTCTAACTGACGGACGAACAAACGGAACGTCTGTGTGTCTGACTGTTGGTATTGTTTATTTCATTTGTCCTTCTCGTGCTCACTGTCTGTCGCATTGTTTGTCTGTTCGTCTGTCCTCCTGCCAGTCAGTTGTTTATTGCCACAGAAACAAAATGTTATTTTCGTAGAGCTTAACTTTTTTGACACTTGGCATGTTACGTTTAATACTATACAAAGTCACAGTGTCTTCTTTCCTTTCTGTTAAGCACAGTGGCACAGTGTTTTTTGATGGGAAAGAAACAAAAACTTTTTATTATATTTATTTTTTTGAAATCCTTGGTATTTGGTGTATTATCTTTAGCTGCTTATTTGTTAAGAAGTTTAATATTTTACCTTTTTTTTATTGCTCACGGTTGTTATGAAATATGTATGTATGTATGTCTGGTTTGTTTGTAAAGGATTGTATTTTGTGCTTATTTAAAAGCCGATTATGAAGTTATTTTTGTTATTAATATCACATAATATTTGTCTAATAGAGTTTAAGGGTAAAATTATGTATGTATTAGAAAACAATTAGTTTGTATGTTGTTTAAAACTATTTGTTGGAGGAAAATTGTAAATTTTTTTCGGAATAGTGCTAAATATTTAAGACAAGATTTACCCCCTGGCCCACGATGTCGAACGATAACGTTCGCTTAGATAAGACTTAAGACACAAACTTTTTATCGTATCTATTTTTTACTCAATCAAGTTTGTTAATTCCACAATCAAGGACAAAAATGAACTGAGTTGCCAATACCCAACAAAAACTTTACTTACAAATTAAGTTAAAAAGTAATAGGAAATTGTCCACCAGACAAATCTACTAGTACAAGTACTTATTTTTGTTGGAGATGTCCCAAAAGTAATCCGTTATAAACTTATGTATGTATGTATTTTAAGATAGAGATTTCAGTAATTACATATTTTAGCTGAAAACTATAAAAATTTCAGTATAGGTATATGGCAGAAATGTTTGGTGCTTTAAGTCTACTTCTTTAAGACTGACATTCATGACAAATGAACACAAATGGTGATTTTTCGTGGTTTCTGGTTAAATTAAAAAAACAAGGTTTAAGGTATTATTACAAAACAATGCCAAAAAGACAGAATTATATACATACATACGTACACATGTATGTATGTATATATAATAGAAAATAATATGTAGTTCATTTCCCTACTAAACCCACTGTGTTTTATTCATTAATATTTTATTGTTTCAACATTTACCATAAAAAAATGGCTTGCAAAAACACAAAAAAGTAAGAGTTATGGCTTTTGGTTTTACTGCTAGAATACAACTGCAAAATTATGATGATGCTACAGTTTATTTTGCTCCAGGTAAGGTTTTCCTATGTTGGTGTTATGAAATTTCAAAATTATAACTTCTCACTACAATATACATATGTACATGCATACATATGTATGTAGGTATGTATGTACATAGGTACATAAAAATACAAAATCAACAAGCCCTACACAATACACCTTTACCAACATAAAAACAAAACAATCCTCCAAAATCCCATGCCCTGACCTAGACGGGCATGGAAATTCCAATCAAATTAAGTGAAATCCGTTTATAAAAGTTTGTTTGTATAGCACGTTTTCAGTTTTTATAAATGGTGAGTGAGTGTGCCGGCCATATTCTAGTTAAAATGAGTGTGTGCTTATAACTTTGTCAGTCAGTCGGTGTCTATTCTTGTTTATGTCTGTAATTATTATGTTATTGCCAGTGTGTGGTGTTGTTGATTTTTTGAATGTCCACCCTTGCATAGCAATAACAACAACAATAATAATAATCATCACCATCAATGTATTTTTTGGTATTATTATAATTCGGTTTTATTTGGTGTAGAATATGAATATACATACATACGTCTCTGGCAATTAAGTCGATTTGTCATTTCCCTTTCTCTCAAACCAAAACCGTTATGCATTTGTACTAAACTGTGTTGCTACTCTGCTGTTTTTGCTATCATGCATGCGCTGCGTACACAACGGGTTTTTTTGTTGTTATTGTTGATTTTCTTCCTGCCTTCATTTAGCAACATATACATACATACATACATATTTTATTTATGTGGTTGTTGTATTTAGTTAAACCAGCTCAAACAGTCGTGTGCCGTTTACGTCGTTAGCATTGTTGTTGTGGTATTTTTTTTTTTTGGCACACAGTCTGTTGTTGTTTTCTTGTGCTTCTTCTTTTTTTGCTGTGTTGTCAATGTTTATTGTTTCGTAAAATCATCGTCACTTTCATGCTTTATTATCCCATTAGCTTTTTGTGTATTGTACTACATATTTAGCCTTGTTAAGGAAAAAACATGTTTTTCTTTTATAATTCAATTTTGATTATTTTGAATAATATTCATTGTCTACCACTCGTATCCTTTTTTTTGCTTGTGGAGATACCACATGATATTTATCAAAACATAAATTTTTATTACTTTATTACAAGAATGGGAATATAATTCAAGATGAATATTATGGGTATCGAAATCATTCATAGAGTAAACTTCAAAACCTTAATACATAGTTCTTCAAATTAAATTTTTTTGAATTAAATATAATAAATAAAGCGTGAAAAATAATCAGCCCTATTCGAGGAAACATCTATTTTTGAATTATGTATTCCGAAAGCTAAACAATAAGTGATACAGAATGTGTCACATAGTGCGCTATGTGTAAAGGAGTGATTGGTTTAAGCTATAGAAAGATGTTAAGAACAAAATTTTTACCTATTATTAATAATATGGACATGTACCACCCACAACCACCGAAAACCAAATTTATCGGACGCACAATTTCTCGAAATTTAACCGCCACGATTATGCACATAATGTGGAAACATTTCTTTCAAACAAATATCTTATTCTATCAATAAGTTTCAAGGCAGGATTGTAAAGTCAATATTTCTTTACAGCCCGCAAATTATACACCTAACTCTGTTTTTACACGGTAATTGGTACAAGCAAACTTCGTGTAAAAAACCCGTGTAAAAAAAGACATTGATCGTGTGCAAAATACGTGATCAGTTCCTTATCTCTAACACCTATTAAAATTATTTTTTAAGAACAATCATTCAGGTTTATAATATTAAATCACATACATACATATGTACATACATATTTATAGGTACAATTTGTTTTTACGCAAGCATAGTTATTAAAGAAAAAAAAAACAAAGATATACACCCCTATCGTGAATAAAAATTTCACATGAAATTTGTTCCCTTTTCACATTTTTCCTATTTAAATTCAATGTTAAAAAAATAAAAGGGAACAAATTTCATGTAGAATTTTTATTCACGATAGGGGTGAATATGAACATATTTCGCGAAAATTAAATTTAATAAAAAAATTAAAACCCAAAAGATTTTGAATCGTGCTAAATGGAATAAAATCGTGTAGAAAAATTTAAAATTTGTTTATGTCATTACCGTGTTAAATCAATGCTGTGTAAAAACAGAATTAAGTGTGTACTCCTATTGGAGAATCAAATAAAATCTGCGTAGAAACTATGTAATTATGAATAAATATTCTAAATATGCAACATAAATTATTTTTTTTAATTAATTTATAAATTAGAAAAAAACTGGAAAATATGTCATCATTTTACTTCAATGTTATTTGAATAATTTCTCATTTAATTCACCTTAAAATATTAAGTGTGTCAGAGCAGTAATCAGAGCACGAAATATGTTCAATTCAAATAATGTGACAGCATTATACTGCAGCCTTTGTTGTTGTTAGATTAGTTTGTCAACAACATTGTCAATGTTGTGATGTCGTCATCAGCAGAGACGATTTTTCCTGGTTTTGTGATAATAATAACAAGAACAAGAAGCAACACACACCTGATTTATGAAAGCTTAACGTGATTATTTATCACAAACGTGTTTTTTTATTTGCTGCTCATAAACATACAAATTTTTTATTTGGAAATACTTTTGCGCAATATAGGGCTTTTTCGAGAAATAAACATTAAAAGCAATTTATCACTTTTTGGTTTATAGCTGTAGTAAATGTTTAAAAAGAAACCAAAAACAACAACGAAAAATGTAAAGAACTTCTGCGAATAATTATTTATTGCTTTATGTGCAATTAGTTGCTGGATTTATAAAATAATTGCTTTCTTACTTTTGTTTAAGTTTAAAACATGTTGCATGTTCTGGTAAAAATTGTGTAGTTTTTTTTTTGATAATTTAAATAAATTGTTTTTGCAATTTTCTTAATAATTGAAGGAAATAATAAACAGGGAATTAGGATATTGTTAATAACTACACATAGTCCCATAATTTAGAGTAACAAATTGCAACTAGAGGGAAAGTAGAAAAAAGCAGCCTTGAAAGAAGTCATATTTGTTTATTATTGTTATATATGGTTTATGAAGAACTAACTAAAATATACTTAATTAAAACTAGGTTAAATTATTATTTAACCATATTTAAAAAATAATATAAATTTAAATATAATATACGATTTTCGAACCGCTATATTCATAAACAATGTTTAAATTTATTGTTTTTTAAACATGTGATAAATGTAAAAATTTATAATGAATAACGCCTTAAGTAAATTAAAAATTAAATTATTTTTAAATGCTTAAAGCTCATCAAAACACCTACATATTGATTGTGTGTGGTACGCTAGAATGAAATTTCAATTGACTTCATTTCTTTCTTCAATTATATTGTTTGGTATAATTTGTTCTGCTGTTGCTGCTGTCAGATGTCTTGATCTTAATTTATTTATTTCAAACAATAAACAACACTTTTATTAATAAGTTCACAAAATATTTATACACAATTGCTTAACGGCACTACATAAGCAAGAGCATAAAAAAAACATTTAAAAAAGACAATAACAATTAGAATGATTGATTCTAAACACAATGGGCGTATAGAAGACAGAAACAATATGTTGGCAATGTTAAACGTTTGTAAATAATAGGGGTAATCGCAAAATAGTGGTATAAAATAAAGATAAATACCTATTTAAAGGAAATATTAAGAGCTGCTGGCTGGGTTATGTCATGAAGATTAAATGCGAATTTTTAATCGGTTTGGTTTAACCAAAAGTTAATTTCTGTATTGTTTTTGGGTTCTGAATTGTATAGTATTGTCGGAAAATGTTACAATTTTTTTTTATCAAAACAGTGAGTTTATGGTCACACACAATAAAGGAATTTTACATTTTACTAAGCGTTTACGTCTTTTTTGTCAAATATTTGCCATGTGTGGCGGCACCCTTACTTAAGAAGAAGACAATAACACGTTTAATGAGACAATAAATTTGAAAAACTTACAAAAACTTAAATCAATATAAAAAATATATTCAAATACAGGATTTTTCAACAAGAACTATTAGCCCTATTCAAGAAAGCAAGCATAGCTTTTCCAAAATAAGTATGTCTCATTAAAAATTTCTTCGATGCACAACTATTTACATATGGGTAGTTCCATGAAAATGTCAACCACGACCAAAAAAAATAAGAGTACTTGAAAAATATTTATAATATGTATGATTTAATAAGAGAAAAATATTCGATTTTTTTCTTAATATGGACAGCGGGCCTATCGCATTTCATTATTTATATACGAGAAAATTTGTCACGTAGGTACGTTATTATGTTTTTCGTTTATATAAAACTGACCAGAGATGATTTCTCTTTAAATATTAAAGGATGGTAAAGGTATATTATTTATCTTATTTTAGGAATTTTTACAGAAAAGAAAAACTCCCATGATTCGCAGACTTTCGCATATACGTAAATATGCCTTAAAACCACTTCTGTTTTTTGTCACGTACGTTATAGCCTTATTTTGATCGGATAGTTTTGACACCAAAGTTTCGTGGCTGCCTATTTTTTTCTCAAACATAGAAGCTTTTGATTGCAACATAACTGTAATATTGTTTTTCATTAACTTCTATTTTTGTGAGATTTATATTACTCCATATGCGTACGAATGTCACGTACGGCTGTATAAAAATACCCATATGTAATTACATTTGTCCCATTTTCTTTCCTATAATAATGAATACCCTTTATTATTGCCTGATATAAAACATATAAATATTAATAACTGTAGAAAAATATCTTACAAGTGTGTGGGTTTGTTTGTTTGACATTCAAGACTTCATAACAATTAATTGTGGTTAACGGTAGCGGCAATTATGAGCAATTGCCACTGAAATTTGTATTACTCAATTTAGAACAAAATGTGAGAAATTTTCTTTTAAATTCCTTATTCTTTTTTTGTGTAAACTTTTAAAACAGGTTTGTCACGCAAACATTTAGAAAAATGCAATAAAATCTGTGTACATAGTACATATATACATACAAAGCAACTGATACATATGTATGTCCTAATATGAATTTTAAACATTATTCTATGTTTTTACAATAAAAGAAAAAACTCCTTTGTCTGGCAAAATATCAAATCTGCCGCCATTTACTGGCGAGCGCTGATTTTATTATGATGAGACCTCATTTAAGCATTTAAATTTGTTACAATTTTAAATTCTTCATTTGGTTTCAATTTAATTTCTCTCACACAAAAAAAAAAAGAAAATTAAATTAAATCATCTCAATTTGAGCGAAATTAATTTAATGTGATTTCCGTTATTATTTGTTTGTGCTGCTCTCTATTCTTGGAATTAATTCTATTAACCATAAAATAAAAAATAAAAGGAAACGAATAAAAGCAGATTGTATTAAGCTTTTTAAGATAAGATATCCCATGGTGACAATTAAACATTTGATTGATTAAAGGCCAAAAGTGACCAGCAGCAGGAAAAGAGGGGGCTTAATAAATATAATAATTAACAAATAAAATAAAACTAGACTACAACTACAAACTTGTAGGAATGTTATGAAATTAATTATTATAAACAATTTACAAATGTAAACAAAATCTGGCTAAAATTTTGGCTAAATATTTACAATTTAAAAGAATTTTTTGTTGGCAAATGGTAAAAATAAACAAGTATGTATGTAGCTGATATGTGTGTGTTAGTTTTTAGTTAAGATAAACAATTTACACAAAATTTTTATTTTTCTTCTTTATTTTGGGTTTTAAATAGAAAACGTTAAGTCTACAAGTCCACTTTAAGTTATTAAATGTTAAACAAGTTTAACGCACACTCAACAACAAAATAAAAAACAGACATTAAGCTAATGGAACTGGTAGGCCTTATTAGCGTCTTTAATTTTAATTTGATTTCAAATTGGCATTTACGAGTACAAACAGGCAAAACGAATTTGTAGTACACTAAAACTTTTATATAAAAACTAAACTATAAACTTTATATGTTTATATATGTAGTTCAAACTAGGTTTAAACAATATTTATCTTAAGGTGTGGTCACACATGGCAAATATTTACTTAAAAAGTGTAACCACTTGTTTTAGCACAAATTTGTTTGACGTTATTTACTCTTACAAGAGTTTTGCAAGATCAAAAAGCATCAAATAAAGTAAAACTAAATATTTGTTGTGTCTTGTCCCAATTAAACGAATTTTTTTTACTTAATAAACGAGTTCAAAAATATATTATTTAGTGGTTACGTCTTTTTTGGCAAATATTTGCCAAGTGTAACCGTACCTTCAGATATATTAAAAAATCGGAAATAACGTAAGGAATATCGCTGGGAACAACGGTACTTTCGCAAATGACGTATAATAACATTTCAGCGCATTTAAAAAAGCTTGAATTTGGCATCACTGCAAAATGGCTGCAGTGATGCCACACAACTTAATTTAATGTGTAGTAAATGCAGAAAGTTGCCAATCTAGGCCTTTTTTTATTTACTGAACAAGCTTAGTTTAAACTTGTAATAATTGTTAGGTTAACTAGTCACTAGTTTTTAAAGTATATTTCAACTTAGCTTAAATTTTCAATGTTTGTTTTAATGACAAAAACAATTTCGAAGTTAAGAACTGGTATATAATAAACAAAACGTTTCATAAGCTGCCTTTAATTCAATCAAGCCCTTTAATTCAAGTAGCGTGATTATTTTTCTTTTCTAAACCCGTTTTTTTTTTTTGGTTTAAAATATGTTGTGTATTTATAAGATCAATAAACTTTGAAATGTATTCCACTACTAAGTTGAACACAAAAAAACTTATTTTTGTTGATTTATGTACATACATACATATATATGGGTTTCGTAAATTTTTTTTTTGTTGGTGACATTTAGTTTAATACAATTTCAAATTAAAACGTCTGTCTATGTAAAAGAAATGTCACATGTTAATAGTAATTGCTTATAATTTTCATGTAGGTGTTTAAATTAGTTTAATAATTTTTTTGTTTAAATAAATTATAAAAAATTAACAAAATAAGAATTACTCAAAATTTCGTGAAATGTTTATTAACAAGATTTAAGTTTTAAAGTGTTGAAGAAATACATATGTATGTAGAAATTTTAAATTTGTATTTATTAATTGAAAAAATATAATATATAATTTCCGCTAAAGTGGGTGAAGCTTGTTGGTTTTAAACAATTAAAAATAAATTGAAGGAAATAATTAATGACATAGGAGGATGTTCAAAATCTGCCGACTTGTTTTTCATATTAAAGTTTTTTAAAAACTGTTTATCTACAAAAAGAAAATGATTTGTGTTATTAACTCTAGTAATATTACATTTTATGTTTTTTAATTAAAACTACATTAATTATATGATATATTTTTAAACTATAACTAATTTGCTTAATACATATTATGTGAAATTAATTAATGTTTGCAATTGTAAACAATCAACACCTACCATGCTTTTAACAGTTGCAAAAATTCGTCTGCTCTCTCACAGTTTAACGGGGAGTAAGAATTCTTTGGTTTTGTCTTTATATAAATATACCGTTAAATGGGGCAAATGTTGGAAAACTTTGTGCTAATTACATTTTCTCAACTTTAGTAATTTACTTAAACCTTCACTAATAAAGTATTAAAGAAAATTAAGTTTACTAAATATATTATAGTAAATTTTAGGCCTTAATAATAGTTTTTTACTCGTATGTAGAAAAAAAACTCACAATATTTAGTAACAGAACAAAGGCATTAAATTAAACGCATCAAAGTTTGTAACAAAAACAAATTTGTAACATAAAATAAGGACAATTTTTGTTTTGAAGGGTTCGAATGATTCCAATGAAACGAGATAAAACAATATAAATTTCTTTGTGCATATGAGAAGTGTAACAAATGTGTCGAGTGTGCAATTGTCTGCTACTTAAGTGCTAGAGTGTTCATTTCCTGGACTTTCAAGAAGTTTGATTACTTTTGTGTGTTTTAGCCTTTGTACATATTTCATACATTAAATATATTTTAAATTCAATACCAGAAAATCATGATACATACATTTCTTTTTGCCAGTAAACGTAGGTAATTTTTGTATTTGTTTTTAGAGATTTTGGTCATAAGCAGAACAAATTACAGGCGGGCAAATAACTACGACAACAGCCAAAAACAAATAATAAATGAAAACCCACCACCAGTTTGGCCCTGTTTTCATGAGGACTTGAAAAGTAAACCACAACAGGAATACAAAAGTTTTTTTTTTTTGGTGACAAAAAACGAGGCGTTAAATAAAAAGTTATTTAAATACAAAACTTTTACAAACATTGTCGCTACACACTCAAAACCACCAGCAAACAGCACTCTCGGTGGATAAATTTTAAACAAAGAATTATTGTGGAAATTTAAAAAAAAAACAGGAAAATTTAATAATAATTGTCGGCTCTCAGAATCAGTGAAATACAAAATGCAACATTTGGAAAATGGGGCAGAAAAAGAAAACTTCATAAGTGATCAAAAAATTAAATAAATGTTATACAAAGAACACTTTTCCGTCTGAACTCGTTTATGATATGAAATAAAAAGGAATCAAACTCAAACTTAACCTGGACTTGCAAATAACAATTGTTTGTTAATCGCAAGTATTTAGTATATGTACATATATAAAAATATGCGTGTAGGTATGTGTGTGTTAAATTGTATGTTTGCCTATGTATTTGTGTAAACACTTAAAATACAATAGACACGCGTATTTTCTACTTAATATGCATTTATTTCATTTTTATTATTGTATGGTAGGTATTTGATTTGATTTCTTTTTTATATTTTACATCATGACGACACACGTTCAATTCTTATTTACAAACACTTAAATGCACACATCCGAACACACGTTAACACTCATACTCCTACGGTTTAAATACAACCATGCAGGACGAGTACGAGTACTACTAAAATATTTTTACCTATTGTTTGACAAACAGATTTTTACAAGAAACTCATTAAATTTGTTTTTTGCTACTCCCCCCCAACAGAAAACAAGTAAGAGAGACAGAGAAAAAACAGGAATAATAACGGTGATGTAATGTATAAGTGTGAGGAACAGGGAGAAAGTATGAAAAATGTTCAGCTATATTTTGTATGTTTTTGAAATGTATTAAAAATCAACTGTCATTAACTTGGTTTATTTATTTATTTATAACATTATTATGCTGCCATTAATGCTTAAAAATATGGGAATAGAAATGTTTTTTTTTTAGAAAAAATTCTCTCATCATCGCCAACATCATGGATGGCCTCATGTTGCCTTGTCATTATAGCAAAATGTTTAGTTTAAATAACCCTAATAAGGCCACCTTTTTTTGTGTAAAACAATTTGTCATCCCACTGTTTCCGTATTACAAATGATTGATTTTCTTTGTAGCTTAAACAAAAAATGCAAAAATTTTCTTAATTGCGTTTTCAAAAACAAAAAATAAAAAATATTTCCCAAATAAAAACCCTCCCTCCTTACTTCTTAAGTTATGATTTCTTTTCTTTTAAAAATCATTAATACTTAAGAAAAAAGTCTTGCAACTCTATAAATTGTAATCAAAATTCAGTGGTGTGTGCTAATTTTGCGACAATTTTTTTTTTTATTTTTCAGAAATTATTCAAGAGAGCAATCATGGTTTCTTTAAATACATAAATATATATTATTATCACACCTCCTGTTGAGTTTTAAAGCTATAAAGAACTCCAAAAAATGTATTGTTCAACTTTATTGTTGCAGTTAAAGTTATCCTGGTGGGTTATTTAAAAAAAATATTGCTGTTCACTTTGGTTTGCCATGGGAACGCTTTTTTTCTTGTAATGGACTTTAAGAATAACAAATAAACTTTTGTTGGGAAAAATTTCAAGATAAAATCTAGCTGAGAGTTATAAAAATTGTGTAGTCCTGTGGAAATTTTATGGGAATATGGGAAATTAAGAGACATTTTTAAACAAAAACAAAGAAAATATTGCAAACATAGTAGCAAAGAAACATGAAAAATGCATTTTTTTAAAAAGAAAGAAAAGTAAGTTGTAAAGTTTTTATGAAAAACACTTATGACGTTTCTTTACTGTTGCTTGCTCTTTCTCTAAAAAAAAGCCTATTTGTATATAGTATGTATGTATGTATGTTCTAGAATCTAGATATATCACAATAACTAAACAAAAGACATTAATGACTTTGCAAAAGCTTACTTACCTCTCCGCAATCTTTCTGGAATAATGTAATATTTAACGATGAGAGTAAATTTTTGAGAGCAATTTTTGTGTCAAAATCAAGAGGAAAAAATTTTAAAAATGTTTTAAAATAAGAAAACATTAAACCTTAACTTAAATTTTAAGTTGTTTCTTATTATAATAGAAATATTTTGTTTCATAGATGAGAAAGCTTGCCGTATACAAAGTTTTGATTCTGGCTGTATTTGGTGACGAAATTCTACTAATTACAGTGACTCTTAGAACTCTTGGTACCTCTTAGTTACTTTTTGAACACTTATTATTAAACAAAATGTTTGGGAGAAATAAATAAAATAACTGAAGGATTTTATTTGTTCATGTCGATCCAAAACATACTGCCGGTATTGCTAAAATGTGGATCAGCTACAACACCCTCTATATCCTTTAAATCCCTCCTAAAAGTCCTGATTCTAAAAGCAACAATAAAACTAAAAGGAAATCCTACATAGTTTTAATCAAGTAAAACTTGCAATGCTTGTGTGAAATTTTTTTTTATTAAACTTAAAACTTTTTAATGGTTACATGACTTTTTAAACTGAATTTGTTTAAGTTATGCCATGTTGCAAATTGTTTTTTATATAATTTTGTTTTAAGTAATGAATTTATTTGTTTTTTTTTTTTTATAAATAAGAGATGAACAAATAAAATCCTTCACTTATTTTATTTAATTGTTCCAAACATTTTGTTTTAGAGTAAGTGTTTAAAAAGTAACTAAGGGGTAGCAAGAGTTCTGAGAGTCAGTGTATGTATGTATGTAGTATATTTATTAATTTGTAAAATTATTTTCCTTGACCCAAAGTTTTTTTATTGCGATATTTTTTTTTAAACAACAACAATCTATAAAACATTATAAAACTAAAACAACAAAGATTATACATATAAACTTAATTACATTATTATTATTCTTATCAATTTCACTATTAACCCTTAAAAATTGTATATTAAATTAGACCAACAATAAATTACTTATTTCAAATAACAAAAACACAAAAGAAAAAGGAAAAAATGAAAAACACACCAAACAAAAAAAAATAACAAATTCCTTATAATGCCACAACAACCAAAGGAACGACCACTGTAAATTAAAATGTACTTATGTTTGTGTGTAATGGGCACCCATTTCAACTTGCACGAGAAGGAGAGTGAGTGTACGAGTAAGTAAGTATATTTTTGTTTTGTTTTGTTATTATTCCTTTTAAGTGTTGTTGACATGTTTAACACTTTATAGAAATAGGTGTGAGTAAGTGTACTCGCATGATTTAAGGTTAATATATAGTAGTAGTATGTTCCTATGTATAGTAGATATGTTTGTGCGTGTGTATGTCAGAATGGGTGTGAAGGTCTGGTCTACTGTTTACTTCAGTTTTTCTTAACATTAATTTATTTTGTTGTGGTTGTTGTTGTAGCTATTTGCTTTCGTTTAAACACTTTTGTTTACATTTTGAACACAAACAAAACAAAACGTAACGCTAACGTAAATACACATATAAAATTCAATATAAAAATAAAAACTTTTATTTACTAGAAGGCTTTACGTTTATTTAATAAAAGAAAATATTGGTCAACAAATAAACAAATACAAATAGGTACATATAAATTGTAAATGCTTTTTAAATGTTTTTCTAGTCCTTTTGTTGTTTAGAAACTAAATCTAACTAGAAAAAAAATTAAAAATCTTTTGTTAAAAGAAAATCCTTTTTTGCTGGGCCAAATCAAATGCATCAGTAGTTTAAATTTATTGAAATGTTAGGACACACCACACCAAAGGGGTGGTATTGTGGCTAATGTTTAACAAGTCTGTTTTGACGCCCATTCAACGTATAAATGTCAAATGAAAACGTGTCTGTCTTAGCTATTGTTTAGAGTTAAATCCCTAACAACAGACCAATCACTCTTAATCCTTTATAATCGATGTGTGAGAAATGTGGGCCCTATAAAGTAGTTTATAAAATATGGAAATTTTGTATTGTAAAAATTGTATTTCATCATATTTGTTTAAAATATTTTATTTACTTGTCAAAATAAGTTTGACGTGCGACCGTAAGCAATATAATGATGATGTTCACACGAAAGTTTGTTTAAAATATAAAGTAAAGAAGCGTGTGAAAGGTTAAACAAATAAATCAATTGTTGAATAATATTAACTACGAAAAAGGAAGCAAGTTAATATTTATGCAAAAATATGGTGTTGTTTTGATTTATGCTTTTTTATAATTTGTTGCTTTAAAATAAGTGAATTACTAATTTAAACTTTATTTTTTATTTGAAAAACTATTTATTTATTTTTAACACTTTATTAAAGTAATTTATGTTGAGGAATTTTTGGGCATTTCTGCTAGTTATTTTTTAAATTTACTGGTCTTAGACAGAAATAGTAATAAAAAAATATTAGAAAAAAAAAAATATTGAGTTCGAAAAAGTTTTACTGCAATACACACTAATCATTCAAGTACTGGATCAAAGATAAAGCCTTAAAATTACTAAAAGCCACTAAAACCTGAATGGAATAATGAAACTTGTAACGATTGCACCCAGTCGTTTTTTTATTTTACTTTACATTAATGCTTTTTCGAGAAGAAAGAACAAAGAAAGGGCAACATTTTTAACAGAAGAGAAAAAGCCATATTTTTCTTAAAATTTACTCTTTCAAGTAGTTTAAAGCTGAAATTATTAAAATATACATATAATTTAAAATATGTAAATTTCTTTTCTAAATAAAAAAAAAACTTTCCTATTTCCTTTTAACCATTAAAAAGCTTTTGAGTTTCATAAATATTTTGTAACACTTATTAAGGAATTCATGTTATATAGTAGGGGAGAGGGGGGCACGTTTATACCCGGGGCACTTTTGAACTATGTTGATAAAATCTCAGTTTAACATTTTTTCCGACCCTTTTTCACATGGCAACCTTGTTTTCTAGCAACGTCAACAACTTTTGCTAGTTTTTTCAGTCGACGACCGAATGTAGTTGGGTGAACAAGTTTTCGCAGTGTCATTGTAAATTTTTTTTGTAAGAGTGTAAGAAGTATTCAATGATCGTTTTCTTTCGTGAAAGAAATTTATTGCATTTCAAAATTCATTTCAAACAAAATTAAGTTAAAATATTGGATATTTATGTAAAAAAAAAATATTTATTATAAATTTCCGTGAAATGGCATGCCAGTTCAGGTTTGAACAAAAAAAAAGGGGCACCGTTGAACATGTTAATTTATCAACCAAAGTACCAAACATTGTTGATTCTCTCTTATTTTCTGAAAATGACGAATCCAATGCTAATCATGATGCTTTAAAAGAAAATGTAATGTCACCTGAAATCGCAAGGCCTTTTCCGTCTTAATAATATAAAACTTATTTTTGATTTGAATTTTTTTTATTTTTTAATTGTTAATGTTTATGTTTTCTTAATAAATAAATCGAATATATTATATATATATAAAAAATATAACTGTTTATGTTATTTTTGGACATAAGCGCTAATAGAAAAAATTGCCGTTCAAAACTGCCCCAGCCTATTTCAAAGCTGCCCCTTATAGGGGGCACATTTGAACACAATGACTTCGTCCTTAAAAAAAATAAAAAAAAAATATAAATCGAACTAAAAATAAGTTACTTGTAGACTTAAGCTAAAGTAAATAAATTTGTATGTGACTTGAAAGCAAAAAGTGTTCTAAGGTGCCCCCCTCTCCCCTACATATGTATGTATATGCTAATGATGTAAGTCTTTTAAGGCTTATTAGTAAATTTGATACCATTACTAAACCTATTCAAAAAAACATAATAAAAATAAAGTTTGTCTTATTAAAAAAACAGTTTAATTTAAAATTTTAAATTAAATACAAGATTTTTTTTAACAAACTTTTCAGAATTAGTTCCAAACACCAGCTTAAAATCACTTATATCAAAATAAACAAAAAATTTAAAAAAAAATCTCAAAAGAAATATATATTTTCAGTTTTATTTTCGCACAATTATATATTTGAGTAACTTGTTTTCATCTAATCCCTTTAAATGAAATCCTTAACTAATCATTTCCTGTATAATATTTCATTTTACAAACATCTCTCCCTTTTTTAAACAAACACCCCTCTCCCTTATAACAAAAGCAATGTATGTACAACACCTGAGAATTGCCGGCAATAAATGTTAAATGTTATAGTAAACAAAGGTCAGATTGATACAAATTAAATCCTTAAATTACGAAAACAATAAACGTAATATAATTGAGCATTTTGAGGGCATTTTAAATTGAATATAATTTATTCAATGTTTGTCTGACATTGCCAGACAGCCAGCCAGACTTCGGCAATAATCATCATCTTCATCACGTGTTTGTACTTGAAATTATATAACAAAGTTACCAGGAGCAACTTGTATAAGATTAAATATAAAAAAAATATCACAAATATTTTGGCATGACGTCCTACACCCAACAATAAGTAGCAACATTTACAAGTGATTAAATATTAAATACCTGAGAACCAACAAACAGGGAGAAAACAATATAAACCCTAAATCCAGAGAGCAAATGACACTTAGAGGGAATTATTACGGGGTTGTTTAGGAGTATGTTTGATGCCATTATTTGTTTTAGTTAAATTTGTAAATGAAAAAAAATCATATCGAATGTGTAACCATTAGTAACTCATAAAATCAAGTGTTTCTGTACAGGATTAAGAAAGCAGGAATTCCTTTTATGGCAAGAAGTATTTTTCCCTCTAAACGATTGACAGCCGTATGGATTCAGCAGTACTGAGACTGACTGGCAGAAATGAAATGTGTCGTCTACGAACACAGCAAGCACACTTATGTCATAAATTTGCTGGGTGGGGGTTTAGTTTAAAAAATGTTGATGTGTACCAATTATTATTGTATGTACTGGTTTTTTATAATCTTTATAATATGAAAATGTATTGACATTACTGTAAGCATACTTAAGAGTTTGCTTCGATTTTCTGCAGAAATAAAATAAACATTTTAAGAAAATCAATATTTTAAAAAACAAATTTTAAAGTGAAAAAAAAAAACGCTAAATGACAATTTAAGTAATTTAGCATGATAAACAATAACTTTATGCGATTTTATTTTATTTGTTTCATTTAATTTTGATTTTCTCTCTTTAAATCCTTAAAAAACAATTCAAACTTTAATAAATTTCCAATTACTTAAAATTTCTTGCATTTACAAAACCGTTACATTTTTACTAAATATGACAGCACACAAATTGAGACAATAATAATAAAATGTAAACATAACGGTAAATTCGCATTCTCGCATTAAAAATTCTCTAATATATCCCTGCAAAAATCTGTGGAGTACGTGGTCCATTGTAGCTAAAATGTAGTGACTAAATCATGGTCCTATGTAATGCACTTGTGGACCATTTCATTTTCAAATCAGAACTTCTTGGTACACGACAATTATTCGTTCTTTAACGATCGTATACGTTGTTTAAAAACATTTGATGTACAGTATTTATCGCTTATATGCACGTCGGTTATTTGCATTTAACGTTTATATGCATCCCAACATGAGTAATTTTCTATTCGTAATTAATATAACCGATTTTTATACATGCATTTCTCGCTTATAAGCACGAAAAGTCGTGCAAAATTTGAAATGCATATAAGCGATACAAGGAGTAGTTTTGGGACTAGTCCCGTGTTATGCAAAGCTGGATTATATGGTCCAGTCCTAGGACATCGTAATGTTAAATGGACCAGTTTTTTTTCAAACAAATTGATTATGTTCGGAGTATTCCATACATGCGTGCAAGTCCCCGTTTACACAGTTGAACATTTGGAAGAAAATTGAAAAAACAAAAGACATTTCAAGATGTTTTTCTTCCAAATGTTTGACTGTATAAACGGGGACTATGGAGTACTCGCGTTTTTTGCAGGATTTATTACGTACATATGCACATGTGTATGTATGTAGTATGACAAAATGGCGGCCTTTTTCACACTTTTTTCGTTAAAAGTTAAGTATGCACTGTATTTTGAACCTGTATTAAGGTCAAGCCTGTGATTTCTTTTGATTTTTTTTTAATTCTTCTTAGAATAACTACCTATAAAAAAAAAGTGAAACACTCACCTTTAATTGCCATATTTGCATTTCTTGTAAAATATTATCCATATTACTTTGACCTTTGGCGGTGGCTTTTGCAGTTGCGGCCACACTATCAAACGTTGAGTCGTCTGTTGAAAATTGTACACAGCCGACGGCTGTATTTGAGGAGGGTTTATTTGCTGTTGTTGTAGTTGTAGAGGTGCAGGAGATGGAGTTACTCAAATGTGTATAACAGGTGGCTGATGACGTATTAAATGTTGAATTTGTGGTTTGAAAGAGATCGTATAGTTCAGCATTTATTTTGCCACAACTACGGCATAATTCTTGGAAATTATGGCAAATATGTGTTGCGGTTGTTGTTGATAATGATGATGTTATAGTTGTTGAGGTGGAAGATGAAACGTTTGTTGTAGTTGGTGCCATAGAGGCTGCCATATTGTCTGTTAATGTTTGAAAACTCCAGTCCAACTCAAAGTCCATTAATGTTGTGTTCAGGTTTGCTTTTATTTTTACTAGCTAAATATGAATTTAACAAATTTATTTAGCTGAACATACTATTTATTTGAAGATTTTTCATAAATTTGTTGGTATAGGTACAATTAAAATTTTTTTTTTGATTTTATTTTCATAAGAGGATTTTTAAACCTTTTAGGTGTTTTATATTTTTAGCATTAACACTTGATTTTTTTATTTTATTTATTTATTTTTTTTTTTTTTTTGAAATTAATGCTTTATTTGTTTCACTTTGATGTTTTTTTTTTTTATTCTATAAATCTGTACTGAAAATCAGCATGTTGTAGGCTTTGTTAATGCTGTACATATTTCTTTTAAGATATTTGTTTTATTTAATGTTTGAATCCGTCATGGTAGTTTGTCGCCAACGCTTTAACTGTGTGCTATGCATTAAACTGAAAACACAATAAAAACTTTTGTAAACTGCAGTAGCAGCAGCCATACACAGTTGTTCTTCTAGCTGTAAATTTTATATCATTAAACAAACAATGACGTCTGCTTATTTTTGATGCTGTTGTTGTTTATTTTGGTATTCTGGTATTTATGTATGTAGCTGCTGCTTCTTTTCCTTACAGTAAAAAACCCACAACAGCAATAACAACAACAATAATATTAACTTCAAAGAGACACTAATGTAAAATCTGTAAGAAGAAAAACAGCAAAAAAAGAACAAGAATAAGATTTCATTAAAACAACAGTTTTTATTGTTTGGTAATGATGGAGACAAAAAACACACATCAACGATAACAAACAGCATCTATTAACGATTAGTGTTGCCAATCAAATATTTGTTTAAGTGTCTGTGGAAAAAAATTACATCAAAATTAAATATAAAGTTTTAGCCTGTTTTAACAGCCATCAATCAATGTTTTAAAGTTTAAATATTGATTTAATGTTTTCATAAACGTTGTTTAGGTACAAATAATTTTTACTAATTGCTGCATAATTTGTTTATTTTAAATTCAAATATTGATAAATATTTAAATGTTTGTCATGGAAATTACATTTTAATACACTACGTTTAGCTGATAAAAGCTTTACGGGTACGGTGATGCACTTGTACTTATTTGGGGAAAATATTTACAAAGTTAGGGTAGATAGAAAAAGAAGAATGTAAATATTAAATACATAATTAATAATTAAAATGAATGAGTTAAAATCAGCCTTATTATGAGTGTCGTTTTCTTTTTACGTCGTTATAGATTAAATTTGTTTCTTTAATCTATTACAAAACAGTCGTTGTCGTAAAATGAAAACGACACTTATAATAAGGCTGAATATTTAGTAAAGACCTTAAGCTTAAACAATTACTAAAATATATTTAAAAAACTTTAAACTCTAATCAAGATTATATTGCATTATGTTGGTGATTGGTTAGCATAAACTATAGTTAAGGTTAAACCCAATTATTGTTAAATTTATTAAAATTGTTTCAATACTAACATTACATACCTATCTACATTATCATAATCATTGTATAGTGTAAATCAACTTAAACATTTCTTGAAATTTTACACAATTCAATTCCTCAAATCGTGTGTGTAACCCTTGAAAATGTCAAAAGATATGTTTAGCAAATAATAAATGTTTATGTTAAATATTTATTTGTGTTGATTTTTTTCTCAAAAATTAATTAAAACTTTTACACACACAAACACACAGTGTTTAAAATTCATATTTAAAAATTTAACAAAAAAATAAACCATTATTAACGAACTCAAACCACTTGAATTGATTTATTTCATTAAATACAAAAGAACTTTCATTTTATCAAAGTCATTTACTATTTTGCTTGTTGGCTGATCTGTCTTTACACGGAATCGTGATTTGTAAATTTTGTCGACGTTTATAGAAAAACAAACACTTGCTTTTTTTTTGGAATTTTTTTTTGAATTAAAATAGTTTTTTTCTACGTTGTTGTTAATGAATGATCTTTTCAAGATTTATAGGTAGGTTTTTGATGTTGATCTTGTTATACTTTGTATTCATTTTTTTGGGTTGTGTTTTTCTACAACTCATTCAACAAAATTGTTTAAATTTTGCTGATGCTTGTTGTCTGTCTGTTGTGAGCTGTGTGGGTCGTAAAATTTTCTACACGATATTCTGTCATCACTTTGTTAAGGAAGGAAAAAAATAATATTTTTTTTTGTTGTTGGTGGTGTTGTTTTCCCAGATCGTGGGTTACTGTTGGTTTGTTTAGTAAACACTTTCAATAATTAATAGTTTAGTTTTTTTTTACAATTAAAATCATGTAAGGCAGAAAATTATGAAAACAATTTACATAATTAAGTTTTTTTTATAAAAAATCCGGGCATTTCTACAGAAGCTATTTTTACAAATACCTAACTAAGATTGAACAAAGTAGTCGCGGTCAACATTTACATGAAATCATCTTTAACTATTGAACTATATAGAACGTTCTATTCACTCAAATAAAGATTGCATGCATTTCTCTAAATTTGATGTGTTTTTAATTTAAAATCAAACCCGAAAGCTCTTAAAAAATCACTTTCTACTAGTTGATTTTTTTGCTTTGCTTACAAAATTTATGTAAACTCACTGTCGACAGTGTTTATGGTTTCAATTGTAATCTGACTATATGGATTTTTCAGCCATTAAAGGGCAGTAAAAGAAAAATCAATACATTTTTAAGGAAAATTTACTTTTGGTGTGAAAATTTTAAACAATTACAAAACATTTCTACTATTTAATTTCTTTATAATTTAACACATTTGACAATATGTAGTTATTTAATTTAATTTTAAAAGTCAAATTTATCATTAAAACAAATGATAGGGGCCTTTAACAGAAAAATTGTCCACTCATTTTAAATATTATTTAAAGTAAATAAAAAATTTAAAACGTAAAATATTATATGACAATTACAACTCTTGACTTAATATAAAAATCTCCACTTAAGCCCCTATAAAATTTTACATTTACAATTCTACCTGTAGGAATAAATGAAAAAAAAAACGTACAGCAAATCATTAGTATTTAAAACCCAACAAAAAAAAATATTCCCACCATATTTATCAATCAAATTTCAATTACCAGCTCTGGCAAACTTTTCAAGCGTAATAAATTTAAAAGCAAACCCACCACCCCTTTTGAAAGACTTAAAAAAAACTAAATATTACAATAAGACCAAATAATTTACACACAATACATCCCTAAGGCAAACCAACGTCAGCGTGACAGGCCTTAACTTTAACTAAATAACTGTTGATTTGCTAAATGCAACCCTGCGGCGCTCAGAAATTCTCTCTCTTCAAGTACCAGCTTCTGGTTAAGGTCAGTCACAATAAAAATAAATAAAAAAAAACTTAAGAAACAGCTGATTAACTTTTTAAGTACCAACTTAAATATATGTAAGTATGTATGTAATATTATATTATAGAACAAAAAGACTGACATATTTCAAATAAAAGGAAATTGTACTTGAAAATTTACAAAAATTATATTTGGTATCAATGAAATTACAGCATCATGCATTTTTTTTTTTTGAAAATTAAGCTGTATTGAAAACAAAATGCACAGCTGTTTTCAAGTTTTTTATTTTGTATTTTAAAAGCTTTAAATATTAATAATACTTATGCGAATTAGACGAATATTTATCTGTATTCTTGAGTTATTATGTATCATTAATATTACTCGTATGTATGTAAGTATGTGTTATTGAAATGGTGAAAATTAAGTCAAATTTAAATTTTAGTGTGGGTGGTTTTTGGTTTGGTTTATAATGACTTTGAACTTTTTATGGGGTTTTATGTGTTATTTATGTATTTTTTTTAAGAGAAATCTTTATAAACTCAATATACTGTGAGTGTCAATTAACTTAAAATTGTGAAAAGTAATATTTTATTATATTATTCATGAGTAACCTAAGCAAAATATAACTTATTAACAGAAACTAGAAAAATAAGCAACCATAAAAAATAATTCAATTTTAACTGCAGCAAAAGCATTTTTGCTCTTTATGTGTATTTTTTTAGTGTAGACCAAAAATATGCTAAACCTTTTTGCAAATGCAATTATGCAACACCATTTGCACAAGATTGTGAATCGTGCTACTGTATTTAATATTTTGTTTGTAGGTGCTCAATCGGATTGAGGTCTATGGACTGCGAAGGATGTAGGTATGCTGAGGATCATTGTCCTGTTGGAACACGCAGTTCTCTGCTTGTTCTAATTTCTCTACATTAGGGGCTAAATTGTTTTTCAAATCTTCCCTGTTCATTGTACTTCCTACAAATGCAAGACCCCTGATGCCGGCGGATGCATACTGAGCAACCGCTATATTTTACCGTCTTAGTAACATATTTATAACTAAAGTCTTCGTTCTAGTTTTGTTATATTTTTTGGGTTTTTTTTTTTTGACTCCAAATATCTCAAACTTACTTTTATCGTTGAAATGAATATTATTCCAAAAACTTTGAGGCTCGTTTTTAGCGAAATTTAAACGTTTGGTTTGGTTGTTTTTTTATATAAAGGGTTTCTTAAGTGGCACTATACCATGTAGGCCATTTTGTTGCAAAGATCTTGTAATCGTACTCGTGCTTACAGGTTTTCCAGAAGTATTCGTAACATTTTCAGCTATTTATAAAGCGTTAGATGTTGGGTTTGCTCTTACTTCTCTTACTAAAGGTATAGTTCTTACTTCAGTTTTTCTTTGGTCACTACGATTTGCCGAGTCTCAATTGATGTTTGTCTTCCCACTGTAAATTTTTCACTACCTAATGTCACAACTTAATCTCTTTCAATTATAAATTATTAAACTTGCAATTATGTTGAACGGCACTTTACAATTACATGTACTTTCAAACAGAGAAAAATTAAAATAATTACCACTACATTTAGAATGACAGGGGTTTTTTGCATAATGATGATGCCACTGTTTACTTTATATTGTCGCGTAAAAATTGATATATTTTAACAATAAATCAATTAAATTTATATACATACGCTTTTATTTTTGTTTCTGTTTTGTTGTGAATTGAATTCTTTTTAAATAACTATATAAAAATGAAATGATAATTTTTAAATAAAATATGATTTATATTATTTTTCTTTTCTTTTAATAATATTTGGTGTTGACTTTATTTTAAGGCTCACAGTATATTGTATATTTATTAAGTATAACTAAACTTAATAGGAATTTAAATATTAGCAGTATTTGGGTCGTACAGCAACGGTAGGCAGAAAGAGAACATTGGCAATTCTAACATGTTATGAATTTTCTTTCTGAGTTGTTAGCTCAGACCAGCTATTTAGTAATTTTTAAGATCTTTATTGACGCTCCTATTGTTTATAGATAAATAAACGATTTTGTTCGGCCCCCGATGGCTATAAGTGGCGTCCACTGATATAGAGAATTACTGAATTCCGCTACTAAACAATAACACAACATATTGTGAGGTCTGTTATGGATTTATGGGCCTCTCAAAAAAGTTAACATGTAAAATTTAATAAAAGATAACAACATTAAAAAAATAAAAGTAAAATCAGATTACTCATATACATACATATAAGCAAAAACCTGCAATCGCCTCGATTTAGTAAACAAAAATTAACTTTAGAACACTAAAATCTGTCAGATACACATTTTGAATTGTCTGAACTATTTGTTTTTATTTGTTGTACAGTGTATTACAGTAAATATTAAAAATCCTTTCTGGTTTCGACTTTTTGTCCCAACATTTTTTAGTTTAATTTAAAACCTTTTAAGTTATTATGAATAAAATTTACTTAAATTCTTTATCAACTAATAAAACTTGTTAATTTACTCTTTTTTTCAACAAACTTTACAATTTTATATCAAAAATCTATCATTTACCCTAAAAATTAAATCCTTTCTCCCACATATTCACATTTTAAGCGATTTTTCATTGTTAACAAGTTGTCATCACTACGTTCATCTTCTTCTTCTTTTGTTACCAATTAGATTTCTATCTAGTTTCTTTATGAGTTACCACACAACCAAACCGGCCAGTGGATTCATATATGTATGTACGCACAGGAATTCCTGATTTTATTTATCAGATTCCTTGTTGTTAATACTTAAATAACGCAAAAAAAAAAAAAAAAATAATAAGGAAAAAAAACACTTTCCCAAGAAAATCATATTGTTTTTATTTTTTTCTGCTTCTTCTGCACTACCACCTCCATTTTAAGTCATCATTTTGACATGGATGACATCACATGGAATGTTTTTGTTTTATTCTTCTCATTTTTGTAGGTTCTTTGGTATTGTTATTGTTGTTACTGCTCTCATAAACTTGAAAATTTGTTGGTTTGTTTTTGTTGGCGTTTTTCTTGACAGAACCAAAAACACCAACAAAAAACGAAATGAATAATGAATGTTTGCATAATTTAGTGCAAGAACAAGAACATTTTTATTCTTTTTTTCGTATTTTTGTAGAGAGTTGGTGGTTGTAGGTTTATTTAATGTATGTATGTATGTGAGGATATGTGTGGGGAAAATTTAAATTGTGTTTTTGCGATTCATTAAATTTGGTTATTTTTGTAAATGTGTGCGCTAATATTTTAAGAATTTTAGGCACGCAAACTATAAAGAAAACTAAAGTAATCCTTTTGACAATTTGTCAAACCGTTAAATAACAGTTTTGAGAGTGTGTTTATTTGTTTGTTATTGATTAAAAGGAAAGAGAAATTAAATTTGTATAAATTTTTGCTTTTGAAGCCTGATTGTTTACCTAAGGGATTTACCAACGTTAATTTTTGCTCAAGTATTTGCTTAAATAGATAAAAAAAATGTATCTTTAGGGAAATTGTAGCATGTGCCTTAGTTTGTTGGTTGTTGTTGTTCGTACACATATTTTCGGTGGTTAAAAATAACGTTTCCCTGTGTTGTCTCTTATATCTAATAGCTGATGTATTGATGTTGTTTTTTCAGCAAACACTAGACTTGAGCGCTGTTTTGTTAACAAAAATGCTCAACCTGTTGACAAATTGCAAACGTCCGTTTCCTTTTTTATTGCTTGTTTAAATAAACTTGAGTTCTTTTTGTATTAGATATACATATTCATTAAATAAAGTTATTTTTAATTAATTAAGGGTAAATAATCTAAGTGGAAAAACGTTTTTTTTTTTATAAAACAAACACCAATGCTTGCTAAAGAAAAGGGAACTGAATATTTGTTAAAATTGCTTGAAAAAAGTAATTTGTTTTGAAAATTTTACATATTTGTGTTAAAAATACAACCTCACAGTGGGGAAAAGACTTAATAAATACTGTTATACACTGTTATACACGAGATTTTCGTTACGAAATACTGTTATAAAAGTTTTATTTAAATCGGAATATAATTCGAGAGTTTTAGGCTATTTTTAGTTTTAGGTATTTTACTGACTTTTAATCCTGCTTCGAAACGACGGGTCGGTCAAAACAGATTTCTAACAACTTTTTTGGCTCTTTTTATTTAGACACTTTTTAATATAATTTTGTTAATTTCACTTTAAGATAATTTTTTTGATATACATACATATGTACACGCAGAGAAAAAACATGGTTAGACATGGTTACAACAACTACACTTTGTTTTTGGTAACAATATATTGTTGTGGTACACAAATAATTGTTATTTTAATTTGATTTTAAAAATAATTTAGTTACTATGAACATTTTTATGTTTATCGCAATTATAAAATTGAATATGGTTCACTGAAACATAATTATTGTTATAAAATTTTTACCACAACTATTAAATGATGACTATTCAAACATATTATATTATTGACAACTATTTAAACTTACAAATAACCACTAAATGATAAGTTTCTATATTTGTACTCATATTATGTTTAAAATGCAAACAAAATATGTTAAATTTTAATAATATTTTGGTTTCACCACATATATGTACGAGTATGTATGTATCTACATTGTAGCTGTTAATTTTACTAGCATTTGTATGATTTAAATACATACAAAAATAGTAAACTAAATATTGGAAAATAGTAAAAGTAGCAGTGAAACGTTTTAACTGATTAATTGTTTAAAGTTTTGAATTATTTGTTATAGTTAATTGTTTAATTTTTTCTTGGTAAAATCACTTTTAACTTTGCCGCTATTGTTTTTAACAAAAGCCGTCGGTTTTCACACCAGTTATAATGATTTAGCTGCTTTTTACAGCTTTTTTTCTTTGTTTGGTAAATTATTTAAACTGGCACAAATATTGCTTTAGGTGTAACGCGGTAAATTTAAAGGCCCAGCACTTTTTAACCCTAGAAAGATAAGGTACGTCTGCGAGACGTACGCTTTTTCTGTTTTGTGCTCTTAGTCTCACATTTCCTAACATACAACCAGCGTTACCGTTGTTGCGACTAAAGTCGTAATTTGACCCTTTTACAGATGCATTGCCACTTTTTGTTTACCTTTCCTAAAATGAACTAAATCTGGCACTTTTTCAGATTTTGACCCTTTTTCCCCCTTTTTTAACAAAAATTTACTATTTGCTTTTATTTAACAATTTTTGGAGCAAGAAAATGTTTAACATATGTATATAAAAAGTACTTGCTTTTACAATGGTTTATTTCATTATCGGTAGCACTGCTTACACAACGAAAAGTGGAAAAAATTTTAAATACTGGTAATACTCTTCTTATTCTTGTCATACCGTAATGTAGGTAATTTGAAATGTATGTATCTTATTCAGCCCAATCATGAATAAAAAATCCGCTGGAGTTTTTTCCCTTTTCCCATTTTTCTTATTCAAACTCAGTGGTATAATTGGGAAAAGGGATTCCTCGGATTTTTTATTCATGATTGGGCTGATTATCTTATTTTGTTTCAAATTAATTTTTTTAGTTTGTTACAAATACATAAGTATATTTGTGTAATTATTTATCTACTTTTTTAAAATGAATTGCTATTTTAGTTTTAGTAATATTTTGTAACAAATTAAATATTTTTGTTTTACTTGATACATATTAGTTTTTTTATTAAATTTTTTTTATTATATAAAACTTATGTTAAAAAATTAATAATTAAAAACTTATGTTAATAATTAATTACAGAAAACTTCGAACCACCAGTTACTGGTTAAAGGATTGATGTTGTCTGTTGACTAGCAGGCACCATAGTGGTGCAAAGGGTCAGAACGCAAAAAAGAATTCTGATGAGAGAAAGTGGTGTTTCTCGAAACATATGTAAATTCAACCAACAACCCAGGTTCGAATCCCAGTCAAGAAAAATTATCAAAAAATAAAAAAAAATTTTCAAGTTGTCAAACAATTCCTACTTCAGTAAAAATAATTTAATGAAAATTAAATTTAATGAACTCAAAGCCCAACTAAAAGAAATATCAAAATTAAAATATTAACAGTTCAACTAAAATACTAATTAAATTAATAAATTAATAATTACAACATTTAAATGAAAAAAATACGATTTTTATTTTTGTTTTGTTTATTTTCCATCTTTTTAAAAGTGGTGCCCCTTTTTAACCCCTTTTTGAACGACTTATTTTTAAGAAATCTCCTTTTTGTGCGACTTTCTCAAATTTGCCAACGGTAACGCTGCATACAACCTTCTCACGCTCAGTTATCTCTGTCGTTAACAACAGCTTGTTGTTGGTGGTTATTCTTGTGCGGTAAGCAGTGCTGCCAGTATTTTTTTAGAGCTTATCCCCAATTTTTGCAATCCCCAAAAATCCCCAAACTGATTTTTTTTTATTAAAATTTTTATTTTAAGAACAATTATTATTTTTAGTTGAACTGTTAACTTTTAAATTTTTGATAATTTTTAGTTAGGCTTGAGTTCATTAAATTTAATTTTCATTAAATTATTATTTTTCAGCTCAGCCAAGAAAAATTATCAATAAAATTTTAATAAGATTTCATGTTGTAAAAACAATTCCTACCTTCAGTAAAAATAATAGTTTAATGAAAATTAAATTTAATGAACTGAAACCTAACTAAAAGTTATCAAAAATTTTTATTTTATTTAAAAAATAACATAATTTATTCAATAAAATTCATTTTTATCGATATCTACATATATTAATATTCAAACTAATTCGATTTGTAATTATAAATCTTGTAAAGAAAATATTACACATAATATAATATATAGAAGTATAAAAAATTATTTACCAGAGTTTAGCATTTCAAAAACTTCAGAATCAAAATCTTTTGATTCATCAGCCTTAGAAATGTTATTATACCTACATGCTTGTATTAAAAAGCTCTTGCATTTCAGCAGATGGGTTAAATTTCTTACAACAAATTGAATTATTTTTAAAGTACATATGTGTTTATTCTGAGAAGTGCTTCCATGCCAAATCATAGGAAAGAAACCATTCACTATAAATAAAACCACACATTTTTAGATATACCAGACGCACGTTTTTTAGCTCAAAAATCATTCTTGTTACCATCAGTTATAAAAAAAAATCTTCAAAAATCCCCTAAAATTCTGTTGTCATCCCCAACAAACCCCCGGATCCCCAAGATGAAATTTTTATCCCAAATCACGAAAAAAAAATCCTCAATTTGAGGATAAATCCCCTAAACTGACAACGCTGGCGGTAAGTTATTTATTTTTTGAGAAATAAACACAATATACTTCTGAGAGGCATATCGTTATCTTTAGTTTTTTTGTAAATCTTGCATATAATGCAATTCGAATTTATTTTTTTTTGGTTTATATACATTAATATAGATATTATTATCTAAACATAATACAAACAAAATATTTATTTTAGTTTTTAGAACCGAACTAAAGATGCTTTTACAGTACGAGCTCGATTTGCGCAACCGAAAGGAAACCGGGGTTGTTGCTTTTACCGAAAAGTTGTCATAACCGACCACTAAAAATCTTATATAAAAACTCACCACTCTTGAACTCAAATTCATTAATATAACTCCCATGTTTGCTAAAATAATGTTTACTTTAAAATGATCTTCAGTTGACTCAAAAAACGCAAATAACTGAAACCAAAACAAAAAACTAACTGTAAATTAAAAGAGAACAAAATAAGTAAAAAGTATCAGCACTGACGTGTGAAAAACATTCTTAAGATGGGTTATTTGCTGTAACTTTAAGTACTCCTTAAAACTATACGTATACGTTTCTGTAAAAATAAATTCAAAGAGAAAAATACTTTACATTTTATAACACAAAAAGTTGCACTTATCAAGACTGTTTTTTTGAAAAAGTTGCACTTATAAAGACTGTAATGTTAAAAATTTGCCTGTTGCGCTAATCGGGGTGTTGCAGTTATCGGTGGTTGCGCAAATCGAGCTCGTACTGTATTTTATAAGAAATTGAACAGATAAATAATTTAAACAAAAAAAATTATCAATATTATTTTCGGTGCTATCCTTTAAAGGCTATAAACTAGCATACGTCTTTCAGACGTATCGTTATCTTTAACGCACAAACAAATAACGTTATCTTTCTAGGGTTAAATGTGATAATTTTCCTTGGTGTTTTTTTTTTAGGTTTTCAAAGGTTAAGTAAGAGATATTTCTTTGAATTTTTTAGGAATGCTGAAACATAATCACACTAAATTTTGCTATTATAGCATAAAATTCTTAACTTTAAACAGCTGTTTAGCTAAGAAAAGTTGTTAGATCTGCATAAACTTTATTATTTTTTTTTGTCTCAAATTGTAAAATTTGATTTGAAGTCTTTAATTTTCACTATTTACAATATGTCTAGTTGTTATCTCCCAAACCTAACATTCAACTCTAAACAATTTAAATACTATAAATAAAGTGTTTTAAACATTTACATAGTTCGTTTTCTTGATAAGATTCATTTAAAATTTACATAGTTTTGATTTTATAAAATTTGAGTTTTATCACTTTCAAATTTGAGATTAATTTGTTAAACATTTTCAGCAATCTCTTGAAATTATATCTTTTTTAAACGTGTCATAACAAAATGTAGTTTTTTATGAAGTGTCTAGCTGTTTGTTTTCTATGTAGCAGAATTGAATTTATTTATTATTTATTTTTAGACATTTTAACTTTCTTTTTTTTTTTTTTTTGTTTATTTTATACGTACAATTATGTATATTCCTGTATATTCTGGCGATTTGGAAAAATTTTACTTTAAAGGTCAAAAACCTGCTGAGGTTTTTTCAAAAAGTGTAGTTATCGTAAATAAATTAAAATGTTTTAAACTTGAAATGTTTGTTATGATAATTTTAAAGGTAAACAAACTGTTTTTTTTTTTTTGTAATTTGAATTGCAATTTGTTGAAGAAATGAAAGAACATTTTACGCTACTACCCACAAATGTGGGTTATTTGCATTACGAGGTACCAACCGTCGCTAAAGCACAAAATATACAGCCATTTCACAGAATTTAATTCCATTTGAAAATGGAATTCATTCCCCATTTTGCTTATATACAGGTTTGTGATGAAAATCGATCGGTTTTAAGAAAAATCGAACATTAAAAACGAACGTTTTATTGTAAAATGTGATCAAAATCGAACGGTTTTATTTTTTTTAATTGTTTCAAGTGAAAATAACAAGTTTCGTTTAAAACATTAAAGACGTTTAAAAAAATTTTTATCAAGTTCTTTTTTATTAATAAATAATTGGAATCACAACGAAAAAGATTGAGGGATGCTTCAGACCCATTGAATATGCAGGAAACTAGGTTCAAAGAATGTGTGTCGGTTATATTTTGAAATCTCCAAATCATGAAAAGATGGGCCAAGCTTATTTAACTCCTGAGCGAAAGTTTGCCAAATCCTTTCTACTTCAACTCTATCACCTTTAAAATATTGTTTTACCATGAACTGTATTGAACACTAAACCATTAACACTACACTTAAATCACTAGTAAACATACGTAAAGTGCGTATAGTGGAAAATATCGCAGCTGTATTCGCCAGTGTTGTTGATGACCGTGAATTATCGAATCGGTGCCGTTCGCAGCAATTGGGCCTTCTGTTACTCCTATATGTGGAAAATGTAGCGGAAGAATATCGGTGTAAAATCTTTTAATATACAGCTGATGATGCCACATGACGAAGCTCATTTCTGGTTGTATGGATAAATAAACAAGCAAAATTGCCGTATTTGGTGTAAAGAGCAGCCAAAACCATTGCAAGAACTGCCAATGCATGCCGAAAAATGTATTGTTTGACTTGACTTTCTCAAAGTCGACGAAGGCAGAAACGTTACTGTGAATGGCGAGCGCTATCGTGCATTGATTACAAAATAGAAGAGCTGGACTTGACTGACATGTGATTACATGCCACACAGCACGCGAAACAATGGCTTAATCGAGAGAGAGTTTTGGGCCGGCCAATTGACCGTCTAGATCGTGCGATTTAGCACCTTTAGATTATTTTTTGTGGTGCTATGTTAAGGCTCATATCTAAAGACACAAGCCGGCAATGGTTGACGCCCTGGAAGGAATTTATTTGTGAGATTCCAGCTGATATATTAGAGAGATTATGCCAAAATTGTAACCAACGTATAAATCACCTGAGTAGTAGCCGCGCTCAATATTCAGAATATTCATCTTTCTTAAATAAAGATTTCATACATTTCTCTAAATTTTATGTATCTCTAAATTTCAGTCTTTAGTTTTTGTCTCTTTGTCAGTTGGCAACCGGCGTTAAATCACTAACTGCAGTTTAGCACTTAATTTGTTGGTTTAATTTATTAATTTACTTCACTATAACTTTCAAATATTTGGAATAATTTATTAATTTTTCACTCAAATTATTAAATTATCTCCCACTAATAGCAACTTTCAACTGACAGTTTTTTTTTTTTTTGCCACTAAACATTTCTTTAGTTGCCAATTGAATTGTTATCTAGTTGCTTTGTGAATTACCACCAACCGACGTTAAAGCACTGGCTGTTGTTTAACACAGTAATCGCTGGTTTAATTAGTTTTTCTATATTAAATTTTCCAAGACAGGTATATTTTTTGTATTTTTTTCTATTTTGTTTTCCTTTATGCAGGATTTGTATGCCAAACAATTGTCATCACTACTAAACTTTGCCAATTGAATTGTTATCAAGTGTTTTTAGTAGTTACCAACCGACGGTAAAACACTGGCTGCTGTCACAGCACATTAATTGTTGATTTAATTTATTAGTTTGGTTTCTTGTTTTAACATTTCCAAGACGGTCGTATTGTCTTTATTTTTCATTAATTTTCTGATACATTAGATTTTGAAGGTAACCACATTATGTATATGATGAAATTATTTGTAACACTTGTAACCAATAATCGTTTATGTTTGTTAGTTACCAATTGAATTTTTATCTATTCGCTTTGGGAGTTCTCAGCCGTCGGTAAAGTATCCAACTAGCTATTGGAAATATTATTCTGTTGATTTTGTTTAACAATTATTTGACCTGCATCTTTAATCTTCCACACAAAATAAGTTAGGATTAATAGCATCCTTAAAACAACTGCTCGATTCGAAGATAATCACAGTTAATATTTGAATATAATCAAACAAATATCTTCGTTATTAATACTTAGATCAGTGATCGGCATAAATAGAACCTGGAATATGGTTTAAAATAAACTTTTCTCTGCTGTTATCTGAGCAGCCATTGATTGCTGGTTTAGAGTCTCACAAGTTTCACAAATTTTCAGATGATGCCCAACAGGAAATACATGGTTTCTTTGTAAGTTCTCTCAAACTACCTTCCTGAGTGCTTCCATCATTTAAGCTTAATCGTCCACTAATTAAATTTATTACTATATAAACACTGCACACCAATAAATTTTCAAAAGAGCTTTCTTAACGTTCCTTAAGTGTCCCTTTAAAAAAGTTTGTGGTTTTCATTAGAATACGAAATCAAACTTAATTGTTTCTTCCAACAACCAATACAAGACTATTAGATATCAACGAAGTCTTGAATCCTATCGCAAGTAGCAGAGCAATCCATCATTTGACGTGTATCACAGCCGATGATTAGCACCTGGATACTTGATGTTGAGCTCAACTGCAATGGGTTGATCGGTTCGTTACTGAGTTTTGTTCATCAAGGATCATTTCCTTTCAATGTATTTTCCTTTAAACCGAATTCATTCCTAATAAGGAGTCGTTGACTCAAACGGAGTTTATGAAGTTCATCCAAAATCGCTTATTGTATAAACAATTATCTGTGCTATGCAACATTAGATATTACAGAACCTTCGCATATGTGATTTATAATGAAAAGCGGGCATGCTTGGGCATAAGTTCCTCTTTGATACATTCAAATATTGATTAAGTTTTCACAGGATTATAGCAATCAATTTATTGCTAACTTCAATGAGTTTTCCCTTGTAGCGTATTCTTGTGTAGTTGGTGAAAATCCCAGGTGCTGGGTGGCAACTGATATTGCAAAATCGTCTTTTGATTTATCCTGAAAAGAAGCCGCGCCAACAAATATTGTCTATTTTCTCGGCGAAGAATAATCTATGTCTACGTTTTTTCAAACCTTTCAACCCAAATGAATGCCTGTTTTCTTTTCAAAACTATGGAGCATATTGCACTGCCTCATTGGAACAGACTGAACGGAACAGAAACTGGAGATAACTCATGTGACATATTGCTAAACCTTCACATCTATTAGTTATGTACATACTATCAAAGAGAACAGGTGAAATCAATATTTTCTTGAATCACATCGCAAGTAGCACAGTGGTTATTTTATGGAGCCTAAGAAAGTACTATTACATGATCAACTGACCGTTTGTACGTTTTTCGCATTGAATACTGCAAACTTTGGCTGGCATTCAAAAAAAGCTCGTGCCAACTGCGACTATGTGTTTTATTTCAACTTACTTTCAAGACGCCCCAAATCTAAAGCAAATTGACACCTGTTTCTTACTAAAAATCATTCAGCATGTCGCCGCTTGCCATCAGACCAACCTGTTACATTAACACCGCATATGTAAAAACGTACGAAAGATTTCTTCCTCCAAAGTTATCAATCGTTCAAAAAAAAAAAAAATAAATCGCATGTTGGTTGAGAAGAATAAATCTGCAGAGAAATTTTTTAGAAAGAGGATTTGTTCTTGATTTAAATTGGAATTTGTTTACCAACTGGGTTATTTATCTGAGCTCAGGCAAGCGAGAAGCAGTAAAGGGAACATTTGTTAGAGAGAGTATTAGTTCTTGGATTGTATTGGAATTGTTTCGCCAATTGGGTGATTTATCTGAGCTCAGGCAACCGAGACACAGTAAAGTGATAAATCCAAGAAGCTGTTCTCCCTTGCAAAGAGCGAGCTTTTTTGTTTTTTTTTTTTGCTTGGACCAAGGGTCATCATCCCCTACTCATGCAATGCATTGTCTTGAAACTAAAAAAATTTGTTAAGGAAAGAGGAAGTAGTAGGGAATACTTGTGCAGTAAGTTTATTCCACATATGGACAGTATGGCCAACAAACGAATTGTCCCAGTTAAGTCTTGTGCGATCCACTATCCAGTCGACCATGAATGGATGAGCCTTGACTGAAGAAAGTGTATTTCGCAAAAAACTACGGGTTTCGGGAACAAGTTTCCTAATTTCAGCAAAACACATTACATTCAGGGGTGTCATAGAAACCAATATTGTCAGATATTTCTAGTATCACGATATTTATTGAACAGTGCTACAGACTGCCCTATGACACCAAAGCATTTTTTCTTGTCGGTTTTAAAACCAATTCTGACAATATTAGTTTCTATGACACCCCTGATTATAGTATCGATAGAACAGTGAAACACAACACACAATGCGGCGATGCTTAAGTAAATCAATAGAGTTGGACACCCTACTGTCAGCTATAAGCACCTTCGCCCTCTCCTAAACGTTGTCGAGTAACTCCAAAATAGACTTCGAAGCACCGGCCTAAACATGAAATTTGTATTCCGTTTTCGGTGCAATGGTGTGAAGTATTTTCTAGACGATTTTAAAAGGCCAAGGCATTATAAGCATTGATTTAATGGTCACAGTGGGTGTTTTTGTTCTATTGTGTTTTGTTCTATTATGGTTTGAGGTTCTTTCATTTCTGCAAAGTTCTTTTAATTTTTACTTAACATTATTTTCATTGATCTTATGGGTTTAGGTGCGTGATAAAGAGGTCGCTTCGATCGTTCAAAGAATGCTAAAATTTCGAACGTTGTTTTTTGGCGAATATGTAAAAGGCTTTTCCATTTTGACTTGACATTACTTTACAGCATCTTGTGCTGTTCAAAAATGCCTTAAATAGGTCATGTTTTCTACACAACAACAAAAAACTGTTTTCTATAGACCCTCGTACACACATACTCGTTGATCAGTTTATTTTATTATACATACACTGAAATTGTTCCTACTAAAAAAAACATTTGTTTTTTCAAATCAAAGCGAAGCGAATTACAACATAGTTGCTACATTCTTCGTGTAAAGTTATAAGATTGAAATGATTTTGTTGTTGTTTTTTTAGGTGTTATTTATCAGATTAACAACAATTTTCTACCGCATTAAACGTACTTTGACCACATTGTCTGGTTCTTTATAGCTTGTTGTTATTTTTGTTGAGTGTGTTTTTTGTAACGTGTTGTAATTTAGAATGCGTTCAACATTAAACAGCTGATACCGGTTGTAGCTGCTGGTCGAGAGATTTATTAACAAATTTCTTAATACTATTAAAAACAAGAACTTTAGTTTCTTTATTTATTTTGATGTCAAACAAAATCGTATTTTTAAATTTTATTGTGTTTTTTTTTATATTTTATTTGTTTTGGTTTCGAGGTTGTCTATTTGTTTGCGTAAATTTCGTTTTATATACACATAGTTTTTTTTTTATTATTTAAAGATAATTAACAATTTTTGGTTTATTTTAGTGTTTTATTTGTTCTTTTAGCTTGATTAATTATTTCGCAATTAAATATTTTTTTTTTCAAATTTATTGAAAATTAGAGGAAAACTGAAAATATTTACATATATTTGAATTTATAAATATTATTTATGAAATCATACTAGCTAAACAGCCCACACTGATTATATTATGGCTAAATGAAAGAATAATTATTTTGATTTTCATTATGCAGTTCTATAATTGCAAGTTTTTTTTTTTTTTTGGGATTTATTAAAATTATTTTTGATTTAGCGCAGGCTTTTATTTTTAATTTATTCGAAATTATTTTCTTAGTGGGATATTTCATAATTTGTTTATTATGTAGAATTTTGTTAATTAGAGAAACACGCAAAGTGAAACTTACAGCCAAATATTAAAAAGCCGCTACGTCAAAAAAGCACATTTATGCATGACCGACAAGGAAATACAGCAATAACAATCAACTTTAATAAGTGGCTAAATTTATTTTCTTAGCCTTATTACTGCATATATTTTCTTTATTATTTTTTTTTTAACACAAACAAAAAACTAAATAGTTTTGCTATTTTCTCTTTTGATTTATTTCTTTCTTTTTATTTTTTGGTAACTTAAGAACGATAACGAGTACAAGTTCTTTCTATTTTCTTTCCGTTTGGCACAACCAATACGCACGATATACAAAATTAAACTGATATAAACGTAAAGCATTCAACGTCAAGTATCACACACAGCAACAATCATGCTCACGCTCACTAAAATCACCACACACACTCATTCGTACAACAAACGAAAAACTGTTTTAACGAGATTTGTTGAGTTGTATTGTGTTCTCAAACCCCCCAATTATAGTTGCGCTCTCATAACTCAATGAATGAATGGCCAGAAAATATAAAAACAACAACTATAACAATAAAAAACACAATCATTATCAACAATATTGTTGTCGTCACGAACAAAAGCAGCATCAGCAGCAGCAATAGTAGCTACTGCATCAACATCACCAACAAATATGTATTAGAAATAATTCCTATACCTGGGTTCACTGCACACTGTAATACTCTGTAAACCAGCTGATTGTTTTACATTTTACTGTAAATTCTTTTTTGACAAATTCTCTTTCCCTCTCTCTTCTGCCTAAACTTACACCAATAACTTGCATTTCAATCAACAACCAGGGCTGTCAGATATGGCGATTTCTCGCCAAACGTGGCGATTTTGAAACGTGTTTGGCGTCGAGATTTTCCGTTTGGCGACATGGCGATTTTTTGGCGATTTTTGATATCACTGGCGATTTTCTTGGCGATTTTCACCAAAACATCTATAATAAATTATGTGATGAAAAAAATCGTCTTTTTTTGGTTTTTATAAATCCAATTGTCAACGAAATGAATCATCTGAATTTGGAATTTCAATATGACAGCATGGATGCAGGAAGCATACATGAAAAAATGTATTGTACACTTCTTATGTTTTCAACAAAAGTTTTCAAACCTTCTGTTTTATATAATACTGAAAACAATGAAAAATTGTTCAATAATTTACATGCAGCTATTGATTCTTCAAATTCATGTTTGCCTCTAGATGCAATTGATTTTGGAGCAGAGTTTGAAACAGAATTAAGAAATGCGAAATTGAGCGAAGTAGAAATAATCGTACTTAAAGAAAACTGTTTTGTGTATTTAAAAAAACTTTTAAAAGAGATGATAAGCAGATTACCAGCAAATATGAACTTTTTTAAAGCTTTTGGACAATTTTCTATTTCAAAGTGTGCGAATACATTATCTCAAACTAAATTTGGCGTTGTTCTAGAAACATTAAGACCATTTATGGATCCAAATGTAGCAATAGTCGTGTATGAAACGCAATAGGGAAAACTTCCGTTCATAAATTGAAATAATTATTTTAATAACGAAATTCCAACAAATTTACTTGAATTTTGGCCAAAAGTGTTTGATTATCACGATACAGCAGGTACGTACCATTTTAAGGAAATATCTTTGGCCGTTCTTACTATATTGATAGTTCCAACCAGTAATGTCTGCGTTAAAAGGGTCTTGTCAATAATGAATTGTACAAAAACTCGACTAAGTAATAAAATTCAATATGAGCTTTTAGACGCTCTATTGAGAATAATTAATCATATGAACGTAAACAAATTATGCTGCAATTCGTTTACACCGAGTAATGATAAAAAAAATTCAACTCGACTATGTATGAAAGTCAAGACTCTAGTAATGAAATCGCTGAGGTTGAAGTTTACGAACTGTTAGACTTATCTACTTAATTTTACTTGTTTTTTAAATATGATCTCCATTTTTATGTAATTTAAAACTCTCTTTTAACAAAGTTTTAAAATTTTTTAAATAGTAAAAAATACAAAAACGGATATAAATGTGTTTATGTTTTACTAAAATATTGATTAATAAGTAACAATTAATGAATTAAATAAAAAAAATTTAACAAAAACTAAAAAAAAATATTTTTGGCGATTTTTTTGTTTTTTTCTCAATTTTTGGCGATTTTTGACTTAAAAATTGAACTAGGTTTTTTTGTGTAAACAAAATTTATTTCTTTTAAATAATAAAAAAAATTAAAAACTGAACAAAATCGGATTTTGGCGAATTTTGGCGATTTTTTACATCCGTTTTGGCGACGAAGCTCAAAAAAATCTGACAACCCTGTCAACAACAATTATTTTAATCCTTTTTTTGGTTTATTTAGGCAATAAAAATCACAGTATTTGGAAACAGTACTGACAAACATGGTACAATTGTACTTTTTTTGATACATTTTAGAACCAGTTGTTACCGTGGTACTATCACGAGTCATTTGATACAATTTCAAAATACTGTTGCATTTGGCATTCCAGAAGAAATATATACTTATGTAGATAAATATTATAAATTTCAGTTTTCATTTGTATAGTAGTGGAAGTAGGAGAGAAGATTTTATTTAATTTCATGAACATTTTGGAACTGATATCCATATGATCATTAAAAATGCTTCTATAATATGGTTATTACGACAAGAAATAGTTGGTTGAATTATCGAATAATGGGAACCTCTGAAATATTAATTCACATTAAATGATTTGAGGCTCAAATCAGAAACTAAAGCTTAATATTTAGTTAATCAGAATTTAAAAAAACATTAGAAGTTATAAAAAATTTTGTAATTTAGGAAATCTAATCCAAGTATGTACGAATATACATATATCCCGATACTTCATAAATAAGAATGTTATGGATAATCATGATAATAAACGATAATATTCTTAGTGATTGAAAAGTAGACTAATAGCGTAGACAGACGACAGCGTTAATGTGCTTTAAATTCTCACTAATGTGAATTAAGATTTTACCGTGACAGACGACAGTTTCTGCAATTAAAACAGCATTTAAACAGCTGTTTGTTTGTAAACAACTGTTTAATTATGAAAAAATTTGTTTGGCATTTGGTGAAAAATCAGTATTTATTTGAAAAAAGCTGAAATTACTTTTGCTAAAACTGCTCCATAATGCAAAAATTGTTCATGCACTAGCAACCATCAACCTGAACGTAAGAGAAAGGCAATTGTGGAAATCTATTATTATTATTTAAATTTTACAATTGTCTTCTTCTTCTTTTAGAATAGTAAACAATTTGATAACATATTATTGATTTTCGACGATGTTGCCATATTAAAATAGCTAAATGCAGTATAAATTCACTCTGATTTTGTGCATTTACGTCTAACTTAATGCGTATTAGGATAGGGATAATTTACGAGTTAATTTGAATTAAGACTGCTAATGCAAATTAACGCTATCGTCTGTCTACGCTATTACTATACATTTAAACAAATACAGACAAACCCCGAATGAAGATAATTTACAGAAAACATTTTATTACGAAGCGAGCTCTATTTCTTCCTGGAACACTAGTTATATATCTTGAACTAATGTTTTATCTGGCAGTATTTTTATAGAGTTAAATTGTGATTCTTTGAAGAAGTTTTACACCGTATTCCTTTTTATCATCAAATAAATACAAAAGCTTCATTTCCATTTGAGTTCGGCGATTTTTTGAGACATTCCTGTTAAAAATGGCAATGTTGAAAATATTGTCGTTCGAGTATAAAATTGTTAAACATTCGTTATAATAAAATTTTGCCGTAAGTGTTTATATCGAATTTTCATTAAAGTAAGTTTCAGGTTAAGTTTTATTATTATTTATCGCATATTAAAAATGGTACCATGAAGCTCTAAAAAGTACATTTTATTAATATAGTTGGTACAAAATCCAAAGATCCATTTGCCATCACTGTTAGGAAAAAATCGAAAAAAGAGTAGAACATAAACAGCAATTTGAGAGCGAGAGAGATAGAAAGAGAACATGTAAAATAAATCAAATTTTGAACTAAATGAGAAAAGAGACCACTTAGCTACTGTTTTTTTTTATTGTTCAATATAATTTTTAAAATAAATATTGATGAAAACCTACAGTAGCAGGCAGAACTGATAATTATGACGATTGATTTTGGGAATGTTTGAATGGTTTAGAACAGGGATGAAAAATAGACTTTTGGATTTTGTACCATCTTTATAAATAAAATGTACTCCACAGTGTATCATTTTTAATATTTGTTAAATAATATTGAAACTTAACCAGAAACTCACTTTAATGAAAACCCTATACAACATACGGCAAAATGTTTAACTTTATATAATAGGCCCCTATTATGAGCTGCATTCGACAATCGATATTCGCTGGCTATCGAAAATCGATTATCGAATGTAAACTTTGTATTATGAGTTGACATCGCTGTCGAAAATTTCGTTGTTCAACGAATTTTTTATCGAACACAAATTTGTTGTCTACGCCGTATAAAACTGTGCAAAATTTATTTAAAATGTAAGTATTTGTTTTTTTTTTTTTGAAAAAGAGAAGAACACTCAGGCAATTAATATGCCTATATATAATTGCGTTACTTTCTTTTGGAAAGGGGATAGATTGAAGAAGTAAAGGTGGTGAAAGTAGAAGAAAGCTTTATAACACAACTCTGCAATTGCGCATTATGATTGTTTTAGTGCAGCATTGCAGCGCCTCTGGTGGTGGTTGGTTTACGTGGTAGTTCACTACGTGCGAACACTTAAGTAGAGTCGAAGGGACCCCGTTTTAAAAGCCTCTGGTGGTGAGTAGGCGCATTAATGTTAAAGCTAGATTTTGTAGTCTTTATTTAATTATTTTACTTCGGTGGCGTTTGAATGCTATACCGCCGAAGGAGGGCGCTGTGATAAATATTAGTTATGATGGATAGAAAGAAAACTAATAATTATCAGAAACTGATGTTGTTTGATGCGGCTGGGAATCGAACCCGGGCCAACTCATGCTCAATGATCAAATGCGCTAACCAATTAACCTACAGCACCCTCGCCCTTTTTTAGATTTGGGAACAGGTAAAAGTCACTGGGAGGTAAATCAGGAGAATAAGGTGGATAAGCAACTCGAACTTTAATTCTTTAATGATTTTAGCCGTTGTTAAAACACTCTTGTGTGCTGGTGCGTTTTTTTGTGTTGTAAGAAAGGACGTTTTTCTCGATTTACATTTAATTGATCCAAAATGTTGCAATAGTACTCTGAATTTATTGTTTTACCCTTTTGCAGATAGCCAATCAAGAAAATACATTTGAAGGCCCAAAAAACGACGCTTAAAATCCATTTTATTTTTACTAAACCGATCCAAACAAGCTTGAGAAATTTTTATTCTTAAGCGTTTTTGGTCGACTGTTAACAAATGCGGCACCCATCTTGCAGAAAGCTTTTTCATCTGTAGTTCTTTATGCAAAGTTATTAGCTATTTCTCACACTTTTATTCGTCGATCATTTAATATAATATCATGTACTTTGGCTACAATTTCTGTTGTACATATTTGCTGCTTTTGGATGTCCACTACGTGGTCCATCTTCAGTGCTTGTACGATCGCGTTTAAATTCAGCAACCCAATTTTTAACTGTTGCATATGAAGGAGCACTTTCACCTAACACATTCACCATAGAATTATGAATTTCTTTTTCCGATAAACCTTTTTTTTATTTAAATATTTAATGACACCACGAATTTAAAATTTTTCCATTGTAAAAAAATCGCGGATGCGTCTTTTTTGAACAGCTGTTTACATATGAAGGAGTTGCCAGATCGAAAGGAAATTTAACATATGTTCATAGCACATATGGAAGTTTCCAAAACACTTAACTTTTTTCTGTTTCCATCGCGCTTTCTGTTCCAGGCTAAGAAGTTTCCCAACCGTCCTCGTATGTAGCTCATCGTCTCTCACTTCCTCTTTAATTATGTTATCAAATAATTATTTGAAATCACCGCTATGAAGTAGATTTGTACTAAATATAAGCCTGGTTGATGATACAAATACTATTAGTTCCAGTAACTGTTGTAAACTTGGGAATAGGGATGATTTAATAAGTAGAGGATTTATAGTTAGACAATGCATATTTTAAACATACTTAATTTTAATATCAAGCAGGGCATAATTTTATAATATATATATAATATATAATTTCATAAGCTTTTGTAAACCGATGCCTCTGGCGTATACTTAGGATATTCTGGCCTGTCACAATATCCAATCAGGACCTGTGGAACTTAACCAATCAAGTTCCTTTAAACATGAATATCCGATTACGTAAATACAATTGGCTTGGACACACAATGAGAAAGCCAGTGAATGATTTGACTCGACAGTCCGTTGAATATAACCCCCAAGGGTTCAGAAGACCTGGCAGACCTGCAAATACTTGGAGACGCCAAATTGAGAAAGAGTTGAACGAGCATGAGGTGTCTTGGATTGAAATGAAAATTATGTCTACTGCTAGAACACAATGGAGAACATTTGTTGCGGCCCTATGTTCCACTGGGAATTAAAGGATTAAATATATAGGGCATAATTTTGTGTAACAAAACTGGATTAATGATAAATTTTTTATATGGAATTCTAAAATAGGTTCTATCTATATCTTTTGGTAATGGTCTAAATTCGAAAATAAGAACAATTTATAATCACTTACACATATTTTCCACCAAAAAACCATTTTGTATATGGAATTCTAAAATAGGCTCAAGATCCTTTGAAGATGATCTAAATCGAAAAAGGAAGATGATCTGTTATTACATAGTATGTATACATATATCCTAACAATAATTCCTAAATCGAATATTTTGGTTACCCTAATACTTGCCAAATAATAAAATCAGTTTTATAGCTCTCTATGTAATTAAAACTTCTGTAATACACACTCTCGCTCTCTCTGTGTGTGCCTCTCTGGTTTGTATTACAATTTGTAATGTCTGTGGGCAAGTAAAGAAATGTACCCTGCCGGCACGACATACTATACTACATACATTTCAGGAATTCTAGAGAGTATTGCAGTCAAGAGTATTGTCGTAGTTGTTGTTGGCCTAAACAATGTGCCCCCATTGTGTGTGTTATTACAATCTTTTTATGTGGTATTATTTTTTTATTATTCGCTTGCTAAGCTGGCTTGTTATTGTTGTACGTACTTATTTAGCAAAAGTACCTTCTTCTATGAAGCGCCAAAAAGTGTGCTTATGATTGTAATACCGTACTCTACAACTACTTGTACAAGTACATACTTTACTCTATAAATTTAGTATTATTACTGTATAAGTGAGTGCGTAGTTAACAACAGCAGCAACAATGAGCAGCAGCAGCAGCAACAACATGGCTGGCTTTACTCCTTGTGTAGGTATTGTAAGTGCTTGTATTTTTGCTACTGCTTTATTACACTCTTTAACATTGTTTACAAGTTTATTGTTTTTTTTTTTGGTTGGTTGAATTGTTATTCTCTGTGCCTACACGCAATACACCAATTAAAATCATTTAAATTTCGTACTTTTGAGATATTCCGTTAGACAAAGTTGCCAGAATGTTAGCACAGGTATTTAGGTGGTGGGTGTTAAATGGTTTAAAAAAGGTATTACAATAATGGAATTTGATTAATACTAGTTAAAAATGTTTTGTTTTCGAGGTTTTAGAAGTAATTTAAAGAATAAACTATTAAACTCCATAGAGACTTGATATTAAAGCTGAAATTTAACTTCATAAAGACCTGCGATTTACAAGGGCGGTTCGGAAACGTCTTAGCCTAGAACAGAAAGCGCGGTATAAACAGAAAAAATTTAAGTGTTTTGGAAACTTCCATCTGTGCTATGAACACATGTTAAATTTCCTTTCGATCTGGCAACTCCTTCATATGGAAACAGGTGTTCAAAAAAGACGCATCCGCGATTTTTTTACAATGGAAAAATTAGAAATTCGTGGTGTCATTAAATATTTAAATAAAATAAGTTTATCGGGACAACAAATTCATAATGATAATAATAATGTGTTAGTTGAAAGTGTTCCTTCATACGCTACAGTAAAAAATTGGGTTGCTGAATTTAAACGCGGTCGTACAAGCGTGTCCTCTACGCCAAAAACAGCAACAACAGTAGAAATTGTAGCCAAAGTACATGAATGGTATTAAATGATTGACGAATAAAAGTGCGTGAAATAGCTAATAACATGGGCATCTCAAATGATTAATTTTGCATGTTATTTTGAAGGCCTTGAGGAAAACTATTTTAATCAAGGGATAGAATTAATAGAAAAACTAACTATTCGCTTTTTGTGCTAGGCTAAGAAGTTTCCGAACCGACCTCGTAGGAGCTACGATTGAAGCTGAAATTGAACTCCATACACACCTATGATTGAAGCTAAAATTAAACGATTGAAGCTGAAATTTAAATCAGTAAAGACTTATGATTAAAGCAAAAGTTCAACTTAATAAAGGCCAACGATTAAAGGTGATATTGAATTCCATAAAGACCTAAATTAAAGCTACAATTAAACTTCATAAAGACCTACATTGATTGAAGCGAAGACCAACTATTAAAGCTGAAATAGAATTCCATAAAGTCCTTAATTAGACTCACGATTGAAACTAAAATTAAGCTCTATAAAGACTTACGATTGAAGTTGAAATTGAACTTCATAAAGGAATACGATAAAGAGCCATTGATTGATACGATTGAAGCTAAAATTAAAATTTCTAGCGTTTTTTTTAGTTTTAATCTTTTGTCGAGAATCATGAAAAAACCCAGTGGCAGCACATGCAAGTGGCTCCCCAGAGGAAAAATAACATTAATAAAAATTGAATGAAATTGAATCTAAAAGAAATGAAAAACATATTAATTATAAGGTTTCATGGCACTGGCATTATTATGATTCATGAATAAGGTGTTACTCTGAGGGATGATAAGAGTAAATAACAACATACATTCAACAATAATACAAATTAAGTCCCACTCAGAAGGTAAACTGATTAAAGGTAATTAGGTCTTATATTTTTTCTTATTTATCATTTCCTTTTTTTCGAATTTTAAAATTTTTAAATTTCTAAAGACCACAACTTGCGTTTAGTTGCTGCTGCCTTACAGTGTTTATTTTTCCACAAAAAGATTTTTATTTTGTTGTTTGTTTTGTTAAGAAAACTTTTTGCAGGAAAAAAAATGCAGGTAGTTTTGCACAAGAAGTACTTGATGAGATTCACTTAAAGGATCATCAAAAGATTGAATGAAAAAAAAACACATCATTGTTTGTTTAGTCTTTCAAAATGAAAAGAAAAAAAACTTCTAGTAATATTTCAAACAAACATTTTCCTTAGGTCTCTTTCAATATTTTCTGCTTTATTTTTGCAGCATCATGTCGAAGGTTTTTGTTATTATTTAAAATTCATAATTGTTTTGTATGATCTTCATCATCAACGTGATCATCGTTATCATCATCATCCGCTCTTTTTAGAATGTGGTTATAGTTATTATGTTTTTACAGATGACGTATCATAATCCTATAAACTAAAGCCTATTGTTCGTTTTCATATTGAGTTTGTTTAATAAATAAAAAGAAAATAGAAGTGTAAAGTTTTGACAGCCCACTGTGTAATGATCACACGGTTTCAAAACAAAATACGTTTTGAATTTAGAATCTCTAAAATCTAATGAAATTTATCTTGTGGTTTATGTGATGATAACTTTCGTTAGAAAGAAATTATTTCGAAAATGTTGGTACATTCAAAGGCATCTTATTGTTATTAAAGGTAACAAGAATTTGTAATTTGTAAGTACATATAGAGTTATTTGGAAAGTAAAGAATGCTACCTATATACATATACTCGTAGAATATTAATAAACTTGTTATCATTTGATAAACAGCTGCTTCAGGTCGTCGTATATTTGTAAGTATATTGAGCTATAACTCTTTAACCCTACACCGCCATAGTGGGAAGGGTATATTGGATTTGAGCTGATGTTTGTAACGCCCAGAAATATTGGTCCAACACCCACCTTAAAGTATACCGATCGACTCAGAATCACTTTCTGAGTCGATTTAACGATGACCGTCCGTCTGGCTGGCTGGCTGTCCACGTAAAACTTTTGTGCAGAAGATATTTCGATAAAATTTGGTACGTGATATTTTTTCGGCCCAAGGATGGATGGGATTGAAACTGGTAGAAATCGGTCCATTATTTCACCTGGCCCCCATACAAATGTCCTCCCGAAATTGGGGTTTACCGATTATAAATGTTTGAATTATGCAAGTATCCAAACAAATTTCATCAGCAATGAGTGGTAAATGAAGCCAAATCACATCTACAAATTTTGTGCAGATCGGTCCATAATTACTCGCAGCTCCCATATAAAGCCCACTTCCGAAAATCATTTTAAAGAGCATAACTCTATCAAAAATTTTGGTATTGAAATTATATTTAACGCAAATGTATTTCATATGTATACAAACAATACGGTACAATTTTCTTGTGATCGGTCCATAATTGGTCGTAGCTCTCATATAAGGCCCACTTTCGAAATTCTCTTTAACGATCATAAATTTCTTAAAAATTTTGGCATTCAAATAAAATTTGACACAAATAAGTTTCTTATATACAGAAATAATGAGAGCTAATTTTATAATGCTCGGTCCATAATTAATCGAAACTCCCATATAAGACCCTTTCCGTAATTCAATTTAAGCTCCATAAATCTTTTAAAAGTATTTATATTGAGATAAAGTTTAACATACATAATATTTACATTCATAGACATCATCACACTGAATTTTTGGATGATCGGTCCACAATAGGTTAAATCTCCCATATAACGTCCATTTCTGAAAAGCTGTTTTATACATATACTGGGTGTAGGGTATTATATAGTCGGGCTTGACCGACTATACTTTCTTACTTGTTTTGGCTTGAATCGTTTTGCACCACGTCGTTTTTGCTAAATCGTACTTTCAACAGACAGCAAGATCGTCTTGGAATTTAATAAGAATCCAATCATAAAATTAATCTATTTGAAACAAGAAACCTGATCGAAATCATGACTGTTAATCAATTTCATTCAACCGCGCATCGAAATAAGTCGTTTTGGAAGATAACAACAAACTGCTTCTGAAATCAGGGTTTCAACAGTTTTTAAGTTAAAAAAATCAGATGTTTGGCAAAAAAATCTAAAATGAGAACTATAAGAGACATTAAATTTTTGGTGAAACATGGCAGTCCATGCCCAACCTTTAACGACCAGGGGCCAAATTACCTCATTCGATATCGAGTAAAATTGATCGTAATTTTCTTATTTGAGATTATGGCATTCCATATCGAGCAAGAAATTTAGTACATTTTATCATAATTTCGATATCGAAATCATTTCTCGATACGATAGCTCATTCGATCATGAATGCGGTAATTTGGCCCCAGAAAAAGTTGACAAAGTTTCAAAGATAAACCGTTAAGGCTTGTTTTTCAATATTTGAGACATTCTGTTGATACTTTTCTTTACAAATATTTTTTACGAAAACACTTGAATATATTTTGCAATTATGAATCAACAAGGGGTTGTAGTAAATCTTGTAAAGACAGATGTTTAGGCAATCAACACTAACCATTTTTTTTGATAAATTAAAGTTGATTGACAATTTAACGTTTAAAACAAAATGTTCCCAAATAGGTAATGAACACATACGCACAAAATCCTAGTGAATTAAAGAAAACACAGAAATTCAAAACAATAAAAACTTTAACACTCTGCTTAAATAAGTGATTTTGAAAAAAAAAAACATACATATATACATTTCTGCATAACTATTCAAGTGGCACAATTCAAGGACAATAGAGAAATACCTACTCGTATGTTTTCAATGTATTTATTATCTCTTCACACCCATCTAAACCAACAAATCTTTGTTCCTGTATTTTGTTTAAAAAACAAAAGGGAAAGGATAACATCTAGATCTAGTTTACCACACAAAAAGAATGAACTTTTTAATATTTGTAGGTAAAACACATAATTGTAAAGCAATCAAATATCTCTCTTTTATTTAAAATAAATAACAAGGATCTGCTTAGTAATTAGCAGGGAATTATAGTTGCTTTATATTTTCCATGTGTAGTTCGTCAATTAAAAAGCCGATTAGTGTTGTTATAACAACAGATCATTTAAATTGTCTATGATGCCTTTAAATTTTTTTCAATTCATACATAATATGCTGTATGGAAGATGGGTAAACCACAGCATTCTCCTTCCTTGTTTCAGTTGGACACAGTTACTTATTACGAAAATTCAATGTCTTCCCAGAGAAGAAGTTTTTTCAGGGCCCGTGAAAAGTGATGTCCTTTTTCTCTATGAAAAGTCGGATGAGTTAATAATCCATTAAGCTGTGTACTTGGTCTATGTGGTCAGATCTTACAATATTGTCAGAAAAATGTTCAGAAAATGTCTAACAACCATGTAAACTTACAATTTTTGTCTTCCTTCGTTGTCAATGAATTGTAAGACAAAAATCGTGTGAACACAATACGTCACCATAGTTAGATTATTGTTATCCACTTTTTATTGTCAGATGTGAGAAATATGTATTATGAGTGTTTTTGTCCGTTTTTTTATTTTTTCAAGCACACAGAGTTAGTGAGCACAGAACATAAACAGAGAAACATATGGTGAAAGAGCAAAAGAAATTGTAATGAAATTGTAAGGTTTTCTTACAATCGTTTGAACTGACAATTTACCTTTTGCTAAACATTTTTCATTGTCAGTACATTACCAGCACATTTCCAGATTTGACAATATTGTAAGATCTGTGCATAGCTTTAGGCATAGTGACGTAATGTTGGGAATATGTAGACGATGTTAGGGGTACACGATAGACATAAGAATACACGATCTTTGCCTTGCCAGTGGACATTTCAAACAGATGCCGATTTCCGTTTAGTCAGAACGTGTTTAGTTTTCTGCGGCATTTTCATATTGTTAATGGCGGTGGGTTTTCACCGAGTGCGAGTTTCACTGGGTATGCTTGCGTCTTTAGGAATATGTACATGCTGTCGTCAGCATGATCCCTTTCGTGCATTTAACTCTGCACTTTAACTTATTGTAAGTTATGACTGATGTCTTAATAGGAGAAACCGTTGTCTATATGAAGAGGGATCTTGGCGTCTTTATGATTGCATGGAATCATGCAGTCAAATCTGTAGTTTAACTTCTTGTACGTATGACTTAACAGGAGCAATAAACTGTTGTTCTTATGAAGGGATCATGACATCTTTATGAACGCATGCTGAGATGTGCAAGGGGATCATGCACCTGTGTAGTTCAACTTCTAACTGTTCAAAAAACAATAGTGATCTCTGATGACTTTACAGTTGGCACATTTGACTTTATGGAAGTCGATCCTATCGTCTTTAGAAATGTATACTGAGTTTTGCAATGGGATGATGCAGCTCTGTAGTTTATCTTCTTGTACGAATTTCTAACTGTTCAATATCCAACTCTTTACAATCCTAGTCCTCTCACAAATGATTCAACAGGAGGAGCGTACTGTTGCCATTGCGGAGGCGGAAAATCAAAGTCCAAAATTTGCTGGCTTTTCCAATTGATCTGAAAAGTGATTTCAAACCTCTCATCCAATATTTAACAAAGTTTTAAAGAGAAACCCTTGTAATTGTTGAGGAAGTCAATATTACCGAACAATGCTCAAACGTTTAAATTTGAATTTTAAATTTAAGATCAAACCTCCGTGGGAATGACTTGAAATTTGGACACCTTGAAACGACTTTGGTGGTAGAGAGGGTTTCATCAAGTAAAAGCTGTGATAAGGAATAGTGAATAGACCTTAGGTAGGTAGGTAGGTAGGTAGGAAGGATGGTGTGAGTCACCTCACACCCTCACCCAGAGACCAATATGGTCCATTGCGATAGATTGCTTTAGATTACTATCAAATGTCTGACTAGTTTACATATGCCTGACTGGTCTACAAATGTGTGACTTATCTCCATATGTCTGACTGGTCTTCAGATAACACCCAGAGTCTTTGGCGGGAATCGAACCCGCAACCCGTCCGGCACTCTATCGCCTAGTCTATCGGGACACCCTGCGATGACCCCGATGAATATACCTTAACTAACCGAACAACTGGCTGACACTTGTATAATTCACAATACTCCTACTTAGGTTTTCGTTTGTACGTGATAAAGGCTTCGATTTTTAATTATTCTCAATTTGGGATAAAACTCCGTGTTTGCTGGGAATTTAACAGCCATTAGGCTGAATAACTAATGGAATTTGGGTCTCCTTAACATCGAAACCCAAATTTGCTTTAACTTCATCATCCATGTGGTAAGAAGGGGAAGCTTCTATAAAGATATTATGTTTATTGGCTATATCACGACAATGATTCTGTTGTCCTCACAAGAGTTAGAGTTTCAGTCATTGTGGAGACAGGATCCCGCCTTCAGAAACTATTTAAAATTTTACATGCTTCTGAGTGTTTTTCCTCTTAACTTTCTTAACAAATAAATGCCTCTTGGATAATTCACAATACTCCTGCTAGAAATTCGAGACCAAATATCAGTGTTTTGTGGAAATTTAGCACAAAACAGGATTAATGACAGTTAAAACTTGTGTAATATCGATATAAAAGTTACCTTTTAATAATTGTGGAGACACGATCTCGCCTTGAAAAGGATTTCTCGCCTTGAAAAGGATTTAAAACTATTCTCAATATGAGATCAAACCTCTGCGTTTGTTGGGAATTTATCACTCAGCAGAATGACTGACAGATGGAATTTGGGCGCCATCGTCATCGCAGATTTGATTTTACTTTAATAAGCACAATGTGTGATCACTTCTACTTTGGATACAAAATCTGTTAATTCAAATAAATTTAACTCAAAACTTAAATTGATTATAACTCTATATATGATTTCTACAACTTAAAAATAGAAGAATCTTTAAACGAATTCAAACAATAATAAACATTTTGTATATGTACCTAGTCAAAACACTGTTTTACAAGTGAACACTCTCAGTACGATTGTGATTTGACATTTATTCCTCATTGCATTGTAAAGTTTTTGACATCAATTGTTTACAATCACAGAATGAGGCAACATCGAAAATCGTATGTGAGAACTCCGGCAGCGATCATAGCCGTGAAGAGATGGATAGACCGAAAATCACTGCGAAAACAAAAAATCTTGTCCATGTATCGCATTATCAAAGAAGATTTATGATTCAGCACGTTCAAGCTACACACTGGAAACGAAAATCGTAAGCATTACTTAGCCGGTACGCGAAGAACACGCACAGACGAATTCTGTTTACTGACGAGAAAATCTTCATCCTACAAGAATCGTTCAATAAGCAGACGGATCTTGTGTATGCTCAGTCATCCAGAGAAGCATACCAACTCATCCCGAGGGTTCACAGAGGCAACTATCCCGCTTCTGTAATGGTATGGTGGGGAGTGAGTTACAATGGCATTACTAAGACCCATTTTTGCGAGAAAGAAGTGAAAACATCAATCGACCGTCATGGAATCCATTAAGAAGCTTCTCAACCAATCAATATTCGCCAACAAGCTGGACTTCCAGCAAGACTCTGCTCCAGCTCACAAAGCAAAAACGACTCAACTGTGGCTCAAAAACAACGTTTCGGACTTGATATCAACGGCTGACTGGCCAGCTGCTAGACCAGACTAAACTCCTTATATTACAAGTTGTGGTCCGTATTAGAGGACATACAAATATTGAATTATATTGACAATTTTCTCCTGCATGAAGTTCGTCTCGCGAACGATAAGGGATCACCTCGTCTAAGGTCGTGCTGCAAGGCAAACGAAAGTTGTTCTTAGATTTGTAGACATCGAATAACCCAATTAAAAAAAGCAAAAATTTTTTAAAATATTAATTCGTTTTCGATTTTTGTATTCCATTATTTATGACTTGGTGTTTGGTTTCCACCAATCTAACTGTGCATAATTACATGATACACTTTCATTTGACTAAAAGCTTTGCCATTGGCCAAAACTAACAATTCACACTTTTCCTGGTCACACACGAACACAGAAAGTAAAATAAAAAAAACTTGCCAGCCATTAATGTAATCAAACCGTATTTACATTGACTTGTTTGTAAAATATCAATAATCATGTGGTTAAAAAGAAGTTAACAAAAGAAAAAAATAAAGATACACAAAACAAATGAATTTTAAATACAACCAACTCATCCTAGTTAACAATTTTAACAATAATAAAAACACAGACCCAGGGAATAAATGATGACTATTTTTTTTTTGAAACACTTAACGTTGTTTAGCCTTTATTTTTCTTACGATATTTTTTTTTGTTTTGAAACGAATGCGTTTTTAGTACTCATTCCTTGTTGTGACCATCATCACAACGCACATCATCAATGTTTGTATTTGAAGACCTTCGTCTGTTGTTGTTGTTGCTTATGTTTTATTTTGTTTTTTATTTATTTTTTTTTTTCTTAAATAAAACACAGGCAAGAAGAAACAACTCAAATATTTATGGTAGCATATGGATGAACAAATATACTTAAAGGCGCGGTTGGTTTGAAAAGGCACTTGAAACTGTTGGCAAAATATAAATTCTGCTTAAATCGAACCATTTCCTTAGCTTGGCAAATGGAAACAGAGCAAATTTTAGACCAGGAAACTTCTTGTTAGAGAAACTCATTAAAGTATTGTCTTGGCTAACAAACACGATTTGCTATTTCTAATTCATTATTAAGCTGCGATAGACCTACATATGTTTCTCCTGGTTGTAACAAAGTTGTTGATAGTGCAGGAACGTAAATTCAATAAAGAGGTCGTGATTAAAACTTTTGAAAGGATCCAAACACTCTAAATATTTATATTTTCATGCTGCTACTGAATTAATCATTCATCAATCATAAAACTTTTGCATTTTGTGTTCAAGTTTATTGTTGACAACTAAATAGATCAGCATTGTCGTTGTTGTAACAGCTAATCCAGGAGATCTGCATTGAAGTCCAGGCCAAGGAGTTGTACTACTTCCGATTTATACCATAAATCCATTGGACGAAGTGAAGTTGGCTTGGCTGGACAATTGAACATTTTGGGGGACTACTTGAACATGGTTTTCATACAAGCATTTTCTGTGGCAAATTTAGCATAGCTGGTAAACTAACGAGACTCAAGCAACTAAAATATTTAAGATGTCGAAATCAGCTACATAGACAGGCAATTAAATTAATGAAACTGCGGATGTATTAGCACGTCGGGCTTGATTCAATTCCAGATGTATGCAGACGAAATCCTTGTGTATTTTAATGGAACATGAATGAGATTATTAGACATGATTAAACCTGAATTGACAATGTATGCAGTATTACAGGTAATATTATAAGACATTTCCTAAGATGATAATGTGTAGAGGGGAAGAATAGCCATTACTTCCCCCTTGTCAATGACCTGCATTATAACGCAATTTGATTAAATGCTTTTTTCTTTAAAGGATTTAAAAGAAACCATTAGCAACCTACGTTCCGGATATCATAAACATCAACGGATGATTGGCAAGCTGCTAATCCAGAACTCAACCCGTTGGATTACGTATTAGTTACGTTGTGGTCTGTGTTAGAAGCCATTGCTTGCTTTACTGGATATCCAAATATTGATTCGTTTAAGCGATCGCTGATTGACCATATCATCTCAAGTCATGCTGAAAGGCAAACAGAAGTTATTTTGAATGAGTTGATTCGTTTTCATTTGGCATTGAATTTTCTTTGTTCCAGTATTTATGACTTGACTAGAGGTGACTACACTGTAACTACGATACGAATCTCTGTGGAGTCATTATAAATCTTGCAAAAAACACACACATTTAGATTGTGAGCATTTTTTAACTTAACCCAAGTTTTGTTTAGTTTATGTTAGATCTGAGTGACCGGTTCTCCGCATTTTACACAATCCATGTTGATAAAGATCCTTTCGAGGACGATAAATCTGAGAAGGCGTCTGGCTGTGCGGCCGCGAATTCTTTAGATTAATTTGGGAGTCGTATCAATAGTTTTAAACTGAGTTTCTCGAAGACGACGCTGGAACCAACGCCAAATGTCATCTTTGAAAAATCGGTTGTCGTATCCATCAATCAAAGGCATTGAAATAGTTTTGTCGATTGTGATGTTGCTGATATGAATTAGAAACCTAATGGATGGATTCTGGTGGATTCGATTAGGAATAGCAATCGCACTATATTTCATTCAGTAATGGCAGGTGACAGTCTCAGAAAACTTCTTTAGTGGATATGTTTATTCCACTAGTTGAAGTGGCAGTTTTCGCAACGTTTTGTCGAGAGCAGCGCTAGATCATTTCTTTAATACTAAACTGCTATGTTTTCTTCTACATGATATATCTTCGTTGATGAAGTTTGGTCGACCTTGCAGTTGCTCATAAATTGTAGTTTTCTGTTGGCTGATTAATCGCGGTTATTGGACTAAGTCCTTGATATTCTTCGGATACTGTAGCTTCGATTGGAAATAGCAGTCGCTAGTAGGCAGTTGAGTTTAATGGAAATTTCTTTCGGCTTCAAGCACGCGAGCTGTTTTTCAGGAGTATGGGAAGATTATTGAAGCAAGAGTTTCTAAATTCTGTAATACCAAGCTGCTATGTTTTCTTCTACTTGATATATGAATAGACATACCTACATTATCGTCGTTCAAAGGCGCTGAAATAGTTTGTTCGATCCTGAAGTATTAGGTTTCAGCTGGTTGATCAATCGCAAAGACAGCTTGCGGTTGGAGTTTTCTTGCGGTTCTGTGAATTTTCATAAATTTGAAAGAGTTGCCCTCGTACAACAATAACCAGACAAACTGATCTAAACGAAACTAAACTAAATGCACTTTAGGCTGGCAGGGAACGTACACACAAACAGTTTTACATTGTTGTATGTAACATGTGTGAGTACGAGATGGGCTGACTGACTGGTTGGTTGGCTTGGTTAGCCAACATACTCATAAATATACAATGAGGACGCAAAAAAAAAAATAATAATAAAAATGCTCCCAAATGTACATTCCACGTAGTATTATATGTCTCGTTGTGCTAGAGAAGAGGAATGATGCTTAAAAATGTATTTGCTCAGAGTAAATAAAATAAAATATAAAAAAATAAAAAATAAAATTAAAGAGATAAGTGCGTTGGTAAAATGAAATGAAATAAAACAAAACAAGACACATCACAAATAACAATAGCAACAACAACAACAAATAAAAGGTTTTTCTTCAAACAGTAAACAATTATTTTTATATTTTCTTAACAAATTGTGCAAGCAAAACACACATTTAAAAATAACGAAAACAAGAACAGAAAAAAAAACACCCAAGAGAAAAAAGTGCAACGAAAAAGAATTTTAAAGAAATTTTTAAAAACACTCTCACGCACTAACTTTTGCATTTTACATTTTCTGAAAAGTAAATAAATAATTTGAAAACAAACTAACGAAACTAAACCAAACCAAGACAAAAATCAAATAATACTTTTGTTACACGAACGTAACGCACCGGTCAGTCACTCACATGCCAATCAACCGGTAGAAACAACCAGGCGACATACAAGTAAATACATACGTACAAACTGGGGAGGAAGATGAAACAATTTAGTACACACACACACACACACACAACAAAAAACAGTTTTTTTAAGGAATTAATTCAATTTTAAAACGAAAATAAACGGAAAATTTATTCAAGCACACATTAAGTTTTTCTTTTTTCTTTTTTTTTTTTTTTTTTTTTGTAGGCACTAAATATAACAACAAATTGAGGGATAATTTGTTAGGAAAATGTCAACACCATCAACCACCGAACATATTGTGTTGTGTGCCAATTTCCACAACAATAACAATGACGATGATGATAATGGCGATGGCAATTTTGTAAAAAAAAAGGAAAATTCAATTATTTACTTCATTAACTTCTCTCAATGGCCGGACAGAAAGAATACTCCACGACACAAACGAACTAATTTTCACTTTAAGTAGTTTAAATGTCAAAACTGACAGCAAACTACAGTTTGACAATAGATTTCTTTTTTACCTTTGTTTGAGTTAAACTTGGAAAGTTTTTTACCGTTGGCATATGTATAAGAAAATGTTTGTATTCTATAGCAAATGGAAATAAAACATACATATGTACATATGTATGTCTGTAGGAAGTGAAAGCAAGCGTTTGAAAAGTTTAGACAACTTTTAAAATATTCTGCGGCCAGCTCTTTTCATCCTTCTCATTACTGCTGTTTCATACGTTTCAATGTTAGCTGACCAGTTTTTATTCAATTCTCTTTTGAACTTGCCATTTCATTCACATTCGTCAATTAAATTTTCTTACTTATTCATGTAAATCAACATGCATGAAAGAAATAAAAAAAAATTGACTAGTACCGTCAAGTTTGTACCCCCTTTCCCCTTCTTACCCAAAAATACTTGCCTTGAAGAGTCAGAATTGTAGAGTGCGAAAGCGGACTAACATATTTTCTTTCTTCAAAAATATTTTAATTTTCGGTTTGTGGTGAATCTTTTTAGAAATTCACCATAATTATTAATACATATCTTAAGATTAATTGTAAATAAAGTTATTATTGTTACACTGCAATAGCCAGGAAAAAGTATTCACCAATAAGTTTATCACACTAGGTTCAAGGTTTCCATTCTTCTAAGTTGCAAATATCCATCAAAGGATATCAGTTCTCTTCTATGAGATTAACTCACAAAGGCCCATAGTTACCAGTATTCTAAGGTGTATGTGACTATCAAAGGATAGCGATTTCTTTTCAAGGGTATTTGGTGAAAAATTATTAAAAAATTTTAATGTAGGAACATTTAGAAGGTTACAATTTCTAATCTAGGAAGTACTTGTTATTATTATTGTTAAGAGTCTTAACTGTTTTCTTGTATATGTTCGATATATGTAAATTATCTCACTAGTTTCACGTTTTACATTCTTCTAAGGTGTAAATGACCATGAAAGGATATATCTTTCCAAGGATGTTTGTCACAGATCTTCAATAAGTTAATGTCATTTACAAAGCAGTATGTGGTTGGTTGGTGGATCCGCTACGTGCAAGCATTCAAGTAGAATCTTTTGATTCCGTTTTAATAAGGGACACACCACTTATTCAGATTGGCAATAGAACTAGAATCAAATCCAGATGCTAGTAATTAGAGAGGTCTAGCAGAGTTAAAACACTAAGTAAACCCCTCTTTCACACGGCCGTACTCCAAGTACACTTTGGTTCTCCAGGAAATGTACTGAAGCAAATGAAGAAGCTTTCTTCCTGAATCATAATTTCCCTTCCAATATAAAGAATATAAAAGAAAGGCTTAATTAAAATCTCTTCTTAGTAGAAGTAAAAGTCTTATCAATTTATATCTTTGTCGTCTGTCCTGGCTCTAAATGAGACCATTAATTCTAGAATCTAGATGCTTGAGAAAAATGCAAACTGCCAGTTTTACCAATTAAAGCTGTTTGGTGGAAGGCTTGCTTACAATATTTTATTAGTTCTAGTTTATTACACCAATAAAGGAGGAAACAAATTCAAATATCAAATACCACATCGTCCGCATAAGCGACAGCCTTAATGCCCTTATCTTCCTTATCCTTATTTGACAAGAATAGAATTAACAACAATCAGTTAAAGTAGAGAAGAGACTACCCAACCAGGTGTTCCCCATTCAACTAGCTTCGACTTTTCGCTGTTACCAAGATATGTAGTAATGAATCTCGATTTCAACAAGTTCATTATCCAGGTGCTGATATAACGTTCAACATCTGGATCTTCTGGAGCGCATAAGTCAGTATGAAACGTATTATGACTGTATACATGTATTTAACGAGCAAAGGTCCATCAAACCCCATTTTGCGCTGAACATTTTACAGCAGGTGTAGTAAGCAAACGTTGCACTCTTCACTCTATGTTCTACATTAATTTTCCATGATAGTTTTGAGTCCAGTATAATATCCTTTGCTTGGGTTTATTCCCAGTTCGCTTTCTGTGGCCCAGTTCCTGAGCAAATCCAAGGAATTGGTAATGATGTTGCTTGAGAAGTTTCCTGTTCAACTAGCTTCGGCTTTTCGCTGCTGCCAAGACATGCAATAATGTTCACTATCCACCAGCTGCTGATATAACTTTCAACATCTAGATCTTCTGGAGCACGATGAATTGCAGAGGTTGTCACGTTGTTAAAAACCCCTTCTATATCTAGAAATGTTGCCATCAAGTATTGTTTGAATTCCAGTGATCTCTCCCTTACGTTGAGCGACCCGTTAGGTAGGCATGTTGGCTTCTCGGGAGTAGTGACGCACTCTCCTTATGTGTGTGTTCTGAGCATGAAATTAGTATTGATAAGTATTGATGTTAAGAATTCATCAATTCTCCTCTCTGGCTACATGCAATTTTTATGATTAGCATATACAAAATAAGATACAGATTGAAGGAAAGAAAGAAAAACAACCCAAAACAAAACACAATACAATGAAGTCTTATTTAAAATTTTTGGTGACTTTGATATCAATTTTCTGCTGTAAATTTCCTTCAAGGAAAAAAACACAATTGAATACAATTTGTGGCCACTTCATTCACTCGTATTTACTAACAATGATTTTATGATTCACTATTATTCTTAAATTTTCAATATTTTTGCATATGTCTGTAAATAAATAACATGGAAATAAGCAGAAATAAAACACAGACATCAGGAATCTAGAAAAGCAGCAGGAGGAGAAGGAGAAGCAGGAGGAATTATGCCAGTTACCAGTAAAATAATGTGATGGTTTGTAAGAGATGATGAGGACCATGGTGATGAAGCTGATGCCTTAAAGAAACGTGTGTGCGCAAACAATGAATTGTTTTATTAAAAATTGTTTTTCCAAGATTATCACGTACACGTTAACGTTCCTTTTATACAGCCAACGGTTCCTTCCAACCCTGTATTTTATATGTATATGCGCTTTTCTATTGTTGTAAAAGCATTATGTTGGTCCACACAAATCTATAGATTGTTTGCTTTTGATATTAAATCGAAGATAGACTTATAAATATATTGTGTATGTATATTGAAGTTGGTGGGAGAGGGGTGCGAAATATCGAATTGCAAAAAATATCAAAATTTAATATTTATTAAAAATATAAATAAATATTCGCTGCAAACTCTAGCAAAAAAGTGTGAAAGCAAAACATTTCTGGTTCAATTAAACCAAAAAAAAAAAGACAACAATAATTTTGCATTATTATTGTTAGTGTTGTGGCAAAAAGGACATGGGAGTTTTTAGTCCTCACATTCATTATTAATGTGTATTTAACAATGTTTATTATTGTTACAATTTATGCTAGAACAAAATACAGCAAAAAGGGTCTTCTAAAATAACAAAACCCCGATGGAAATTCAAGTAGAATAAACGTGTACTTTTACTCATTGCTTCTTTATTTTTCTCTTTCTTTGTCACAACAATGGAACAGTCCTTGTGCTGTGTGTTTTTATGTACGTAAAGTATTATAATAAAAATAAAATACTACATTAATATTGAAAGAGTATTGATTTACGCCGTACTAAACGTCGATACAATGTAAACTTGCTAATGTATCGTAATGGTATGTGTAAATTTACTATACTAAAGGGGAACAAACTGTGCTGCTAATAAGAATGCTATTTATTTAAACTGACATGTGGGAGGAAGAGACAGCATTACTTACATTTCCTGTCTAATACAGTGTTTAATATTCAGGAAAAATAACTACTTAGAATACACTAATCGTTTGCTAAATTTGGCAAATTATGTAGACCGTCAAAAACTCACTAAACTAAAATGTTATTAAGAAAGTTTTCTTTAAGGGAGATTGTAGTTGTCAGTAAAAATTAAGCAATAGTTGTAGTGAATGTAAATTGGTAAGTTAAGTAGCTTCATTCAAGTAATAAATTTAGACCTATTTATATATATTATTATACAAATGAAGACATTTCTAGAATGCTAAGATCTTTATAAATTGATTTTGTCTTGAAGATAACTTCTCCAATAACCTTAACAATGTCAAATAGAACAGCAAATCTAAACACCTTCACAAAGCCATTTATTCTGGGATATTTGGTAGATATTTTTAGCAGTACTATTTAATTACTGATTTCAAAATAAACCTGGATTTAGATCAACGGGTTTTCCAACTCTACTTCACTTGTGTTCCTGTCGCTCAAAATCATTCTCTGCTCAAGGAGAGAACCTGAAAATAGCCACTAGGTCCTTGGCTGCAGGATAAATACCCCAAAACTAACCACAATAACAAATATAACAGCAAACCTAGAAAGCTATGGATAGACATACATTATCTTATATTTAGATGCTAATTTTGGCATTCCCATTTAATCACTGGTTTAAAAATAACAAACATAAAAGTCTACCCATGTCTATTTTCATGTATCCCTATCACTTTAAACTTCTCTCTCATCAAGAAGAAAACCTAAAAATAGCCAATAGATATCTGGTACCAGGCAAAGCACCTCAGATCTGATGTTTAAATAACTTTCCTGAATATAGATAGACAATATGAAAGTTACCAGCAGGTCTCAGGCACCAATATAAATATCTCAAAACTGACCACAATGACAAATAGAACAGAAAACATACACACCTTCCACCATTCTCTAATATAAGGTAGATATTTTGAGTTTTCCTATTTGATATTAGAAATGTAATAAATAGTGCGTGCATTAAAAATCAAGTCGTAGGAAAAGATCAAAAAGAGATGTGGAAGTAACTTTCCTTAATGTAGATCTAGGAAATGTTCATTCTTAACAAGAACATAATAAAGACGAAGTGCCTTTTAACACCAAATGGAAATAAATCGGCATAGAATCTAATTTGAGTGGAACTTATGATAGATCCCCTGATCCAAGATGACTAAAAGACAAAGCCAGATAGAGACTGCTATCGAGTATACGACCTATTTTAAATCTGATTATAGATTGGTGTCTTTTACTCAGACTAACGTCTCCTTCTTAGACTACAGTCTCCTTCTTGGACTACCGTCCCCTTCTTTTACTCAGACTACCGTCTCCTTCTTAGATTGCCGACTCCTTCTCCATCTTAGACTACCGCCGTTTCCTTCTAAGACTTGTGTCTCCCTCTAAGACTACCGTCTCCATCTTAGATTACCGCCTTCTTCTCTTCAGACTTCTTAGACAACCATCTCAATCTTAGACTACCGAATCCTTATTTTACTCAGACTTCTTAGACTACCGTCTCCTTCTTTTACTCAGTCTATCGTCTTCTTCTTAGACTACCGCATCCTTATTAGACTACCACCTCCTTCTTCTCCATCTTAGACTACCGTTTTCTTCTTAGACTACCGTCTTCCTACTTAGACCAGCGCCTCCTTCTTTTATTCAGATTACCATCTCCTTCTTAGATAACCGACTCCTTCTTCTCCATTTTAGACTACCGTTTCCTTTTTAGATGACCGACTCCTTTTTCACCATCTTAGACTACCGTCTCCTTCTTAGATGACAGTTTATTTCCAAGACTTCTGTCTCCTTCTTAGATTACCGACTCCTTTTTCTCCATCTTACACTACCGTCTCCTTCTTAGATGACAGCTTATTTCCAAGACTTCTGTCTCCTTCTTAGACTACCGTCTTCATCTTAGACTTCCGCCTCTGTCTTTTACTAAGACTTCTTAGACTACCGCCTCCATCATAGGTCTCCTTAGCTAACTAGCAATGATGACATCCTAAAGAAGCAAGCAGCAAGGTTACCTTTGGTGTCTTCTTCATTTCACCACTAAAAAAAAACTGTTATCTCCTTCAAATGGAATTGTTCTTTGTATTTGATTTTATTGGCTTTAAAAATCCCGGACTTTTTGTTTAAACATTTTTATAGTGTCATTTTATTTGGTAGACTAAACTTGTTCGAAATAATTTGACAAATAAATGTTCCCGCTTTTAAACAAATTTTAAAGACAATACAATGTTAATGCTGCAAAATACATCATCAAAATACATCAATAAGTTGCGAATTTTTACCATCGGTATGCCTAGTTTGAGGATTACTCTCGAAACAGTTTATCGTAAATGAAACCAATTATGTGGTAATTGTAACTGACATATTGATTAGCTCATCGATGAGATCTTGGCAAATTTAACTGTCAAACATATTGTTCAATGCTGACTTTTCAACGATCTATTTCCAAAGTTGGCTTTTTGTCAACAACTTTCAGTGGATCAACTGCTTTGTATTAATCTAGATTAGGAGTTATTTTAGATTTTGATTTTTCACTCCTCTTTTTACACTGACCTTTCAATTATAACATGTAATTTTTATCAAATAAATAATACCGCGACATTTACTTCCTCCACAATGTCTTACTCAGGTGTTAGTTTGCTAATGTCTAAATACCGCACATGAATAATAATTTCTTAAAGGTCTTTCACTCAGACAGTATTGGCTTTAAATAACTACATTTGGTAACTGTAAGTTTCAAGCTTTTATGTAAATAATATGAAAAAAAACAACTGCATGGTTGAAATAATGAACTTCCTTTTTGGAAATTCATAAACAAAAGAATTAAATTTTATTATATTTAAATAGCAATTGAGAATGCCAAGTTTTGATAGCAACATTTTTTTTGTTAAACAATTAGGGTTAAAATAAGGAAAAGCAAAGCAAAGTAAAATAAAAAGTATGAAAGTATTTACTTAAAATGAATGGGGGTGTTTTAGGTTTTAACTGAAATTTCAGCATAGTACTCGCAAATTAAAGATGAACGAATATACAATACTCGTATATGCATGTATTTATATAACAAATAAAATCATGAATTTATTTAGTTCAACAAGGGGAGTATTGAAATTATGGAATATAAGCAATTGAATATTTATTTAACGAGAACATGACATTATTAGTTAAAGTTTGTTGAAAGATTTTTGGGAATAATGGGGTTGAAAACACTTGGTGGGTCTAACAAACTTTTAAAAGTCTGTACATTAAATATTAAGCTTTACGGTGGCGTAAATCTGTTTTAAAATGGAATACGCAAGGATCTTAAGTCTGCAGACTTGGATCTTAAATCAATCTAACCGTCTGGCTAGTCAACACCTCTTACTGATTTTAGAATGCAATAAAGTTGCTGTAATTATACCTACATATACATACATATATATAATATGGCAACAGGATATAGACTGACTATTCCAAGACTGTTTGTGGTGTATGATCTGCTGACTTTTAGAGGAACTCTAAATAAAGCTAGCGCTGTTCAGCCTGAGATATTTTCTATCTAAAATATTCGTAAACACATTGGTATCATTATTGAGTTACATTGAGTGTGGCTGAATGGTTTCATTCGCCTTGTACTCTCCTTAATTTTACATTTAATTACATTATATTATTACGGCGAGACAATCTATACCCAGATGCTGATGGCTATGGATCTTAAGTCCCTTGCCTTCCAAACTATCTTATGGAGGGGTTTTAAAATCTTGATTCCTTTCCGTAGAAAGGAATCACAGAAGATGAACTGTGTTAAATGATTTTCTGATAATTCAGCTTAAAAATATCATATTCTTGAAAGTACTGGTATCTTCGTTCATCAACCAACATTCTGATAAACCAGATTCCATGATGGCATCAAGTTTCTTCAAGCTAATAAATATGAATGATGAGATTTTATTTTTTATTTTTTTTTTAATATAAACTGCGAAGCTTTTTGGCTTATCTGCAGAAAACATCCAGAGTCAATGGCGGGAATCCAACCCGCAACCCTCTTACTGTTAGTCCGGCAAACTAAGTCTCCTCAGTTAAAGAAGTATATGGTGAATTTCACGTCAAGTGACCCAATTTTAAAAATCGATGTCTTCCGATTTGGATGAAATTTGCACCAAGGTTAGTACTATTGGATAGTAGACCAGACACAAATTTTCAGTTCTATCAGTCCAGAAGTGCCGGAGTTAGAGGGAGTCAAAGTTGGAAATTTTGGTCAATTTTGGTCATACAGGGTTTTTTTAAATTGAGTGTAACTTTTCACCTATTGGTCCTAGCAAAAATTCTCCAAAGGACAATTGATCAAACACGCTAAGCAATTAAGCTACAGCACCCTTATAGAGGCACAATTAATTGCGCAATCTTCAGGACCCCACATGCAAGCACTATTTGGAGGCTAAATTAATGGCCATAACAGCCACAGAGAAGGGTGTGTTGTGGCAAATAGTGATTCTGGCACAACTGAGGTAGGGAGGAAAAGACTTAATGGTTACTTGTTTTCACGAATTTCCAAGTTTATGCCTAACTTGTGGTCAGGATTCTCATATTTCAGCCAACTATAGGTATACACCAATACCTCGCTTTGCGTCGATTCTTTTTTCGTGTTTTTTTTTTTTTTTTTTGAAGTTGCGTCGCTGCGTAATTAGTAATAATTTTCACTGTGCGTCCTTAGATTTTCGAGGTTGCGTTGTTTTGGGTTCAGGAAGTGCTTTGATGATCGAAATAGAGTCTTTGCTTTCTATTTGGATCGAAAATCAAGTGGCGCAGGGAATATCATTAAGTAAAATGGTATTTCAGACAAAAGCAAAAAGCTTATTTGATGGCATAAAAAGTAAAGCATTATCCAGCGATAATTCTAGTGATAGTAATACAGACAATTGCTACAAGGAAATTAATTTTACGTTGAAAAAAAGCTGTTCAGCAAATATTGGACGAATTTTTTGTGAAAGAAAGCCGACGAATTAGTAATTTCGTAACCCTAGAACCTACATATCTTCAATCTTTACACGATTTGCTAAAGAAAATCTGAATTCACTTTGCGTCGTGTTTTTTGGAACGTAACCCCGACGCAAAGTGAGGTATTGGTGTATGCGTTTCGTTCAGTAAAATTATGAACCCGTTAGCAGTAGCACAATTCCTTGATCTTAATGCAGAGTCCTAAAATGTTTTAAATGTTATAAGAATAACAAACAATCTATCAAGTTTCTTAAACAATTCATACCAATTCAAGTGGAAGCACGAGTGGAAATGAACTAAAATCTGCTGTATAGAGCTGCTGAAAACATTTTTAAACTCCAACTTTTTCCAACGACTGCTTAACGATTTTGTTAGAGAATTATAAATTGCTGTGAGAAATCCATATATCACAAAATTAAAACAAAAGTAACAAATAAATAAATAAAAAAAAAAAAACAAAAATGTTTAAGACACATAAATGATGACACACGCACAACTAATGCCTGTGTGCAAAAATACTCACACCTTCCTTTTTCATTATATAAACTACAATATATTTTGACAAATCATAACTCTCAGCAGGACAATATAAACAAACAGCACTTTTCCGTAATGGTGCTAATCTGACCACCTTGTCGCCAACATACACACTTTGACTTTTCAAAGCCAGTGTGCAAAAAACAAAATATGTATTTGAACGTTGGTTGCAATTATAATTCGGTTATTGCTGAACGTCAACTGCGGCAACACTTTAGCACGTATTGTCGTCACCAGCAGCAAACAACGTTAAATTGTGTTGATAAAAATCATAATAATAATAATAATAAGAGAATAAATATGCCGTCATTGTCATCATAATTTGCACCACCCTAAAATCATTAAACGCATGACCGTTCGAAATCAAAAATTCAAAAATCATAATTCACACCACAGAACGTACAACGTAGAACGTAGAACAGAAGGACGGACGGACGGACGGATGGTCGAACGAAAGCACCAACGATAAAAGTGCCACCACAAACCACTAACAACACAACAGAAAACTAAATTAAAATTATTTACACACTCATACATTGTAAATGGTAGTAGTGTTTGTTATTGTTGTTGAGTACTGCCACCACTCATTGTTGTCCATTGCAATGATGCGTCCGTCTCTACGAGTATTGTCTGTCTGCCTCAACAAAATGACCAAATTGCTGTTTGTTTGTTCGATTGACAATTGCTGTAATAATTACCTTAAACTTTTTAGCTTTCTAGTTTATTTTTATTTACAAATACATACATACAAACGTACAATGTTTAATTAATTTAATGCTTTTTACGTTTTTTTTTTTTTTTTTTTTGTAAATGTCGTAATACTGGCCGGTATTTACAGCAACAAAAACTAAAAATAATGTCATTCACTCTTGAGTTGCACGATTTACACGAAATCGAAAGAAAACCCTCTCAAACAAACTGAATTTTAAGAAAACTAAAAATTTAATTTGAATCATGATGATTTTTTTTTCTTTTTATTTACAGATTACAATTTAGTTTGTATGTATGTATATGTATATTTTGACAGAATACAATACGAGGGCGGTTCGGAAACTCCTGAAACTTCAATACACGCTTATCTAGCAATTATATCCCTTGATTAAAATAATTTTTCTCAAGGCCTTCAAAATAGTGGTTTACAACTGTAATTGCATCTTTAGCTTCCCAGCTAGGATTTTTTTTTAGATTTGGGTGGTGAAGCAACTCGTACTTTAATTCCTTGATTTCAACCATTGTTAAAACACTCTTGTGCGCTGGTGCGTTGTCTTGATGAAATATTATTTCTTTGTGTTCTCGAATTTTTGCATTTAATTGATCAAAAATATTGCAATAGTACTTTGAATTTATAGTTTTATCCTTTTGCAGATAGTCAATCAATAAAATACCTTTGAGGTCTCAAAAAACCGTTGCCATAACCTTACCAGCCGATTGAATTGCTTTTTGCCTTCATTGGGGCACTTCCTCCAACTGCAGTCTATTGATTAAATTAATCTTTTGTCTCTGGAGTATAGTGGTGGATCCATGTCTCATCCACAGTTAGAAAAAACCCTTAAAATCCATTTTATTTTTCTTAAAACGATCCAAACATGCTTGATAAATGTTCATTCTTATGCGTTTTTGGTCGACTGTTAACAAATGCGGCACCCATCTTGCAGAAAGCTTTTTCATCTGTAGTTCTTCATGCAATATTAAATGGACTCGATCATTTGAGATGTCCATGATATTAGCTATTTCACGTACTTTTATTCGTCGATCATTAAATATAATATTATGTACTTTGGCTACAATTTCTGTTGTATTCGCTGCTTTTGGATGTCCACTACATGGTTCATCCTCAGTGCTTGTACGACCACGTTTAAATTTAGCAACCCAATTTTATACTGTTGCATATGAAGGAACACTTTCACCTAACACATTCACCATATCATTATGAATTTGTTGTCCCGATAAACTTTTTTTATTTAAATATTTAATGACACCACGAATTTCTAATTTTACTATTGTAAAAAAGTCACCTGTTTCTATATGAAGGATTTGGCAGATCGTAAGGAAATTTAACATGTGTTCATAGAACAGATGAAAGTTTCCAAAACACTTAACTTTTTTCTGTTTATACCGTGCTTTCTCTTCTAGGCTAAGAAATTTCCGAACCGCCCTCGTAATTGCGACAAAAATATTGTATAGATCTGTTGGTAATTATTTGTATATGTTCAACCTTACTTTAAAATTTTTCATATACAAAACTCAAAAAAAAACCTAAATCCTTCACAATTTTGTAAATAAGCGTTTGAATTAGAAAAGGGACTCGATCTGTGATCACTCGTATTTCGAGACTAAAAATAGATTTTTCATAAACAAAAAAAGAAACTTAAATCCTTCATAACTTTGTAAATAAGCGTTTAAATGAGAAAAGGGCGTCGATCTGTGATCACTCATATTTCAGACTCAAAATCAAGTTCTCATATAAAAAAACAAAGAACTTTAAATTTCTTCCAGAAATCTTTTAACTTTCAGTGTAAAAGTTCATTGCATTAGTACATATTATACTACGTTTCCACAGTACATGCTTCGCTCTCTATTCATGCTTCACACCCCAATCATGAGTGAAACAACTTGCTTCACCATACAAAATTTTAAGAGCGAATCAAATAGATTCATATTGAATCTACTTGCGAAGCCCGAAAAATTGCACTCTTCTCTAATTTTTATCGCAAGTTTATCTGCACTAGCTGTAAAAATTTAATATTATTGTAAACAAAGCAAATTATTTTCTTGTTGCTGGAAGTAAAGAAAGTAAATACGTACGAATGTATGTTTTTTTTTCAAATAAGCTAACTAATTTCCACTCACTTTTGTTTGTCCATTAAAAGAAATATTTTCCACAAATTGTAAATTCTGTTTTTTTATTCTGTTTGTTTATTAAAGACAACTGTCAAACATCGGCGTAGATAGCCCGGTCTGGGGGAGGCTAAGCCCCCCCCAGAAAAAATTTAGCCACCCCCAGAATTTTTATTCTTTTATTGCATTTTTTTATTTGAACAATTTTCCATAGCTTTTACTAAAAAGTGTTTCAAAAAGATCCCCCCAGGAAAAAGGCCTAGCTACGCCGATGCTGTCAAATCGAATCAAGTTTATTAGTCATGTAAACAGCATGATTCATAAACAAGATTCAGAAGGCGAAGCAGGTGATTCAAGTCGTCGTGGAAACATAGTATTAGTATTCTTTAAAATCTAACAAAATATTTCGCTTACTTTTCTTCAAGTGTAACTCCCAGTGTCTTCCAAAAATAAAACGACAATTGTAACAAAAGCATTCTACCATTGACTCAATAATAAACATAAAAATTCATCACACTACAAAAATACATAATCCACAGTCTATAAAAATACAAGTATCCGTCAGTAGTGGCAGAAAGTTAAAAAGGAACAATTAAACTTTAGAGAGCCATTAGCTACAATACAACCAGAAAAACAGCAACAACATGAAAAATAATCATAATAATAATTATGTACATATGTATAATGAAATCGAAAATGTGTGCAAGAAGAATATTATAATGACAAAACGAAACTAAATGAAAGTAGAACTGCAATGAACCCTGCAGTTCTCAAAGTGGCCAATATCCTCTGCACGAGGCCAAATTTTATTAAAACAAACACAAACTGAGAAGCCTTTTTACCTTGTCTACCGAAAAAAAACACCAAGAATCTTCGGCGGGAATGGAAACCGCTACCCTCAGACCACAAAGTATAAACACAACTGAGACGAACGACGTACATATTTCGCCCAACACAACGAACTAGTTGGTGACAATTCCACAGATAAAACCAGATACGTAACGGCCAGTGGTGCTATTTTAAAGTGGCATCACACATTTAACCCCATCATAAGAGATAGAAAATGTTCTAGTAATTTGTATTGCTATCCTTATCTTTCGATGGGGTTAATTGAAGTAAATCTGATATGCATACCACTTTTGCAAACGTCAGTTATGACGAATCTGTGACAATTTGCTGTGTGAATTTGTCGTAAAAAGAACAATAACGGGAACAAATAATAAATAATTTCTAATAATTTAATGTTTTTGTTTTCGTATAACAGCTGTAGGTAGAGTGACAATATTTAAAAAACAATAAATAAAAAATAAACATTAACAAAAACACAGGTAAAAACAATTTTTATAGTTAATTATTTTGTATAGGTACCTATTTACTTTTAATTAAAGTAAAAAATAAAACAATAATTAAAGTAAAAATAAACATTATTTACTAAAACATTAAAAACTAAAACGAAACATGGTAACCCCGAAATAGAAACTATTTCAGATTTCGCCGCATATGACGAATTCAGCCGACGCCGGTACTGTGTGTAAACCAGAGATCGGCAATGAATCGTTTTTTTACGACTCACAACTACTCATAACATTTTAAGTATAAGTGGTTTTAAATTATTGAAATTTAACTACTCTGAGTTACTCAAACTCACAACAACGTTGACTTATAAATGCGGGTGGATATAAGTATGACTACAACGCCGACATCGAGCTCATACGCTTCCCAATATGTTTGATTCATAAACAATGGTACTTAGATTTACATCTTAAGAAAAATACTCACATACTCATAAAGTATTCAACTCAGTTAAGTCATTGAAAAAAATTTCAGCATATTCCGTTAGGTATTTATACAAAATAAGTAAAAAAGAAATATAAAAACATACAAGTAAGTTTATAGGAAAACATATTAGGGAAAATATAACATTTATTATTTTATATAATTTTTATAAGCGGACTGTAAAAATGAACGACTCTCGCATGAGTGTATGCGAGTCATACTTATTTTTTTTATCCTCTACGTACATTGAGTTAAGGAGAGTCAAAATAAACAACATCATACATGAGATTAAGTCTGAATATAATGAGTACTTCAAACTTTAAAGATGAATATTGGTTTGATGATATTGAGACAAGTATGAGTACGTATAAGTATAACAAATTATAAGTCATGATTCAAGTATACTCACTTTTTCAGTACTCATAACTGATCTCTGGTGTAAACACAAATGTGTTTTATTTTTAGAACCAAATATACGCGACCAAAAAATCGTCGTTCATCCCAGTTGTGTTCCTAGCATTACCCACAACAATAAACTCATAGATAATGAATCACAGCATAAGTTTCAAGTAAATATGCCTTGGCCAGCATTCTTTTGTAATTAAACTTTAATTATTAAAGCAGTTCAGGGTGTACGATACGACATACTGCGTATATTCTGGGTTCAGTGCTTCAAGTATGAATATGTAGGAATTCGGCTACGTTTGAAACTGTGCAGTAAATGTTGTTGCACTCGCGTGCTTGCGTTAAGTTCACAATGCTCACAATATGAGAGACCATAATTTTAGTACAGAGTACGAATAAAAGTAAAGCAAAAACCAAACATAATGATGATGATGCTGATATTGCTGACAATCTGATGATCATAATGAAGTAGGTAGTTGTTGCTGAAATGAGGATGAGTGTGTGGTATGTATGATAGATATACAAGTCAATGCCGGATGGAACTACATTAAAAAGAATTAAAATGAAACGGCAGCATATTCTTTTTTAAACACCAAGCAACAGCAACAATAACACGGATCAGTGTCTCCCCTGTGTTCGTCATACAACAGATAGAGAGTCTGTTGTATTGTTTGTTCATATTCATGTATACCTACATACATATGTATTTATTTATTATTATTTTTTTGTTTGAATATTTTTATGATTATTTTTAGTTAAACGAAATCCGTTTGTTAATGTTTATGGCAAGCGTAATCTTCATATAAAGTGTCAATGCATCAGAAAACAAGAGTGTGTTCGTTTATAGAGTCTTTATGCTCAAATTAAGGAAATCTTTATAGAATGCACTTCTTTCGCCTCTGTGGGTTTTGCAATGGTAGCCTGTTTTTGAATTTGACATGTTATAATTTTTAAGTATTTGTTGTGACAATTTATGAAAATGATTTCTGTTCTTTTCGCATTAAGTTCTGTGAGTTTGGTATGATTTGTTGAAATTGAGGATACTTATTTATAAAAGCAATTTAAAGTGAATTACAGGTGCAATGTCAGCTAATTTAATTTCGTTAGGGAAGAGATTGCATGCAAATATAGAAAACAAAAGTTATCGTTAACTTTTCTATAGAAAATTAAAGTTACCAATAGATATTATTTACGAAATCAAAGTTATCGTTAACTTTTCCACAGAAAATTAAAGTTACCGATAGATATTCTTTAGGAAATCAAAGTTATCGTTAACTTTTCTACAGAAAATAAAAGTTATCGATAAATATTCTTTAGAAAATAATTATCGTATCACAATTTCTCTCTAGTCATGAAAATTAAAATATAATCTACATACTGAGAATTTATCGTAAAACGTCGAATGCAAATAGTAGATTTTACAGGCATATTTGAATTAATTTTTTGGAATGTATAATTATGATCTTTATAAGATACATATATTGTATATGTAAATAAAGTAATTCTTTAATATACCTACCTATACCTAAATAGTATATTTTTTACAGGTTTGTTTTTCGAAAAGAGATAAAACTGGCATTTTGTGGTCAAATCTGGCAACTCTAATGGCATTTATGTTCAGTTTGGTTTGCCATTTCATCATGAACAAGTTGAAAAAAAAAACAACGCTTGCAAATCGTGCAAATTTATTTCGAAAATAACGGTTCAGTTCGCGAAGTTTACCGCAAGCTCCGTCCATTTTATGGTCGACATAATCGTCCATCAGAGCAATTAATTTGGTTAACCATGCATCGTTTTCGCACTACGTTTACTCTATGTGATAATACGCATCCGCAGACACGTCGAACAGTGCGCACCGAAGAAACAATTGCCGCTGTAGAGCAAAGTGTTGAAGAGGACCCGAATTAATGGAGACCGGTGTAGAGCCATGATAACCGACTATTTTGTTCCCGAATTGGATGGCATGAATGTGGATGAGTTGTGGTTCCAACAAGACGGCGCTACATGCCACACAGCGCACGCCACAATCGATTTATTGCAGGAAACATTCGATGAGCGCATAATTTCGCGGAATGGACCTGTCAATTGGTCACCAAGATCGTGTGATTTGACACCATTGGATTATTTTCTTTGGGGATATGTGAAGTCGCTCGTGGCGTTATTGCCGACATACGGCCCCATATGCTCGAAAAAGTGGTTGAAAATTGGACCTGTAGAATTGGCTTTATTCGAGCCAGCCGCGGCGGCCACATGCCTGAAATCATATTTAAACATTAATGGCATAAAATTATCCTTCCAATAAAGCCAAATTGATGGTCATTAAAACGATTTTCTTGTGTTTTATTTTAATTCGAAGTTCTATACCTCTCAAAAAAACACCCTATAATACAAAGAGTGGCGAATAAAACTACGAAATAATGAATTCTGGAAGTCATTAAAATTAAGAATGTAAGTAAAGTTGTTGCTGGGTTGTATTGTATACTCACACACTTTTCCTTTCACAGATGTCATAAAATTAACGTAATAGGATTTTAAAAATCTTATTGGATTAATTCTTAAACTTTAACAATTAACCAGAAGAGGGAGCTGTGTTTTTAAAAATCTAATTAGACTTTCACAGTTTTATGCAATATGTACTACACACATAAAGACCTACCTATTGAAGCAGAAATTTTATTATAACATTTATGCAACCAGATTTTATGTACACAACGCTTAAATCATAACATTTAATTATGTATGAAACATTTTAATTACGCTTATTTTATTTGACATATTCATTTATTTAGAATATTTTCTTTTTTCTATTATTTTGTCCACTATGTAGTATAAGTTAAACCAAACAATTGCACAATAACCAATTAAATTTCACACCCGCAAACAACAATTTCTCGAAAAAAATTGTTATTTATTTTATTAACGTTAAATTAGTTTAAGGTTATAATTATTTTTGCTCTAATTCACAAAGCATTTGCCTTTATTATTTAGAAAGTATCACCCAGTAGATACTTTTAAGGCACAGAATTTGTATAAATTTTAAATCAATCTTTAAAAATAAATACATACGACTTTATTTTAACTTGCATACATACATATGTATAAAAAACACACCTTTTTTCTTTAGAGGTAGAGCATGGCTCTAAAAAATACAATACAATAATTTACTTGAAAATATTTCCTAATTTACCCATAAATAGCAATAAAATCAATGAATAGAACTGAAAAATCACAAATTGTTCGGTGAAACAAACAAAGTTTTAAAACTTATAAAGGTTTAGCTTTTTTGTCAATAAAAAATTGACATCACTTTTTTACATAAAGTAGGACGAAAACATATGTTTTACTAACCTGTTGTTGTATTTCTTGTGATTGTTGTTGTTGCTGGTCACTTATCTTATTGTTGTTTATGTAAGTTTGTTTATGATTTTTTTTTAACAGAACAGCAACATACACACACTCAATTAACCAAATGTCACTTTGTTGCTGCACTTTACAAGTTTTGCATAGATAATTGCGCCAAATAAAATGAAATAATTTTTTTTTTTTAAATAAGTGAAATTTATGTACGATTTAAATGATGTTTTTTAAACAAACGAAATTTGATGCAATGCACGATTATTTAAAAAGAAAAAAAAACGTATGAAATGTGTTGATTTAATATTAAGCCCGATTTTTTTTTCACCCAGCAACAACCTGGTTAGGAATTAAACGATTTTTACGTATTATTGATGAAACGATCATAAATTTTCGATTTATTCGAAACTATAACACTAAAACATTTGTTGATTTAAGTAATAGTTTAAATTTGATTAATTTATTAACAAAAAATTCACTTTAAACTAAACTTTGCTAAACTTTTCCCTTATAAGTTGAACGTTTTCTTAAGAATGTAAAAAAACTACCGTTTCTACCATGGTGAAATTAAATACCAGGTGACCGCATTGCTACAACAATTACAACAAGGCAAGAACAACAGGCATTTTTCTATATGAAAAACTTTCGTCACTGTCAAAAAGTTTTTTTTTTATATAACTTTTTGGCATTTTCAAATTCACCATGAATAATCAGCTGGCGCTACGCTATCACCTAGTATTTAAATTCACCTTGGTTTCTACTACATTTCAAGCAGCGTTGTCAACTTTGAAATTTCAAAACGCACCAACATGGAGAAAAAACGCGCCATTTGAAAAAAATCGCACCAATTTAGATTTTTTATTTAAAATTTTAAAAAAATGTAATATTATTTGTGTGCAAGCACATGAACAAAAACAACAGCTCTGTAACATCAAACATTATTGAAAATTTTATGCATGCATAAAGAGAACTTTAAATATTTCTTTAATAAACATTCTTTTATACTTTCAGTTTTAAAGCTTTACATTTTTTTATGTAAAATCTTTACACTTTACATATGATGTTGGTACGTTATGAATGAACGTCATCAGTCATTGTTTGTGGCCTGTAAAATTGATTGTAAAAAAAATTTTGCAGTATTGATTGAAATGGTGGTACGTACTTCTGAATGATACGTATTTTTTGTACAAAGATTTTTCTCACATTGAAACAAAAAGTTGTGTTGAATTTGTTTTGGTGCCACCAAAAATTAAAAAGCGTATATAATTTAAAAAAAAAGCGCACCGCGCACCAACTAAAGAATTTTTCGCACCAAAAATTTAAAAAAGCACCAAAAATGGTGCGAAACGCAGCAAGTTGACAACGCTGATTTCAAGTTTAGCAGTATTCTGTTAATAAAATTTAACAGGGTTGTATTAAACAACACAAATTGTTGCTGACCAACACTGTCAGTTATGTATTGTTCTTAAGTGAGTGTCAAAAAAGAAGCAGCATTAATTTGACATTTTTTTAATTGCGTGTGTGTGTTTTTTATTTTACACACAACAAAGTATACCCCGTGGCTTTTCCAGCAATTTTGTTTTAAGTTTTGTACATTTTCTTAATAAAAATGTAAGAAAATGACCTCGCATTCTTTAACCAAAATTGATCAAAAAGAATATCTCAAAAAATATTTATCCGGCGATAAGGTTAAGAAAAAGAAAAAAGACAAAAAACACAAGAAGTCCTCATCATCCGCTGTGAAAGTGAAAATAATTGATGACGATATAAATCATTTAGATAATGGCCAAGAAATCGATGAAGAATTGCTGCTGACCGGCGAAGATGCTCCACAGATAGTAGGTGAATGTATAGAGGAAATGCCCAGCGATAGTAAAGTGCCAAAATGGAAAAGCATTGTTATAAAAGATGAACCAGAAGATGACAGGGATACCGTTGAACGAAATGAATCAGAATTATGGGGACGCAAAGCAGGTGTAGTTAAAATAAAACACGAAAAGCATTCAAATAGATCACCAGATAACTCTCCACCTAGAAGAAAAGAAAGAAAACGCAGGTCATCTACAAGTTCTCCGCGAAGAAAATCTAAAAGTGATAAATCCCCCTCAAGACGTAGAAAATATGAGGAATCCCCAGATCGTAGACATAAACTCAAAGTTGAACCCATGTCACCACCTTATAGAAAACGAGAACAATCTCCTGCAAAATGGCAGCAGGTTAGAGCTGATTCGTTTGATAACTCACCGCCAAGGCGAAGAACAAAATCGGATCAATCGCCACCCAGAAGGGACAAAAGTTCTGCTAGAAGGGACAGAAGAAGAACCCCAGACCAATCACAGACTGGAAAAGGTAAGAGTCCTGTTAGAAACAATAGAAAATATTCTCCCGATAATTCACCACCGAGGCAAAGAAGAAATTCCGATCAATCGCCACCCAGAAGAGACAAAAGTACTGCTAGAAGTGAGAGAAGAATAACGCCCAAAAATTCACCACCAAGAAAAAGT